>OZ023269.1:21864828-22464828 GCA_964006375.1 Tillus elongatus | reverse complement strand
ACGCAGCAAGTGCGTAATGGTGGCGAATTTTTATCTACGAAAATTTTAATGAATATTATATATGCCCCAAGAAAAAGAAAATTTGTCTGTAATATTAAATAGATTTTGTTCCAACACAAATGTTTCGGTCTTGTGCCCTCCTGTGACCTCTAGTGGAACCAACATTTTTTTTATTAAATGTTCATAACATTTTTAGTCAATTTTTATTTTAAAAAGTTGCTAATAGAGAGATATCGACGGTGAGACTTTACATAAATGTCTTCAGATGGGTGCGAATTAGGCCCTTAGAACCTCTGCTTGAGTTTTATTTGTTTATATATATATATATATATATATATATATATATATATATATATATATATATATATATATATATATATATATATATACACCTACTATCTTACGCTTATTACAAATCTGTAGTCACATTTAATACATTAATAGATTGGGAATAGTTACGTAAATATTCTAAAAAACTCGATATTATAAATTTTTCTTTTATTTCTAATTCAATCATTTTTGAATATTTTAGAAAAAATAAAATAATTTTTATGTAAAATAACAGGACAAATCGACAACTAATTTATTTTGCAATGTCAGGCTAATATGCTACTGAGGGATAGTCAACATTTTATTTGTTTTGCATTTTTATATGATTTGAAACCCTTACTGAATACAACGATGGCTTATTTTTGCCAAAAATAAATGCTCAAATAAATGTTTATATTATTTTATAAAAATCAAGTTACCTTACCAAAATAGTCTGCTGGTGCAAGCTGTCAGATTAGCTAAAATTTTGAGTTTATAGTAAATATAATAAACTGTTTTATTTCTTAATTTTAAGGAACATTAAATATAGGTTCTAACTCGAGGTAGTTTGAGAAGTTCGAAAATGTGACCTCGCTAAAAGCGATTATTTTTTGGTATGAAATTATATGGTACATTTTCGCGTTGTTTTCATTACTTCTATCTTGACTTTGAATTTGATTGATTTAAAAATGAGATCTATGGCCGATATGTACATGATGCAAATCCAGTTTTAAATATCTAATAAAACAGGTGAATCCTACAATATATCATTATTATATGACAGCTGTTTCGCTACGATGAATCTGAAGAAACTACAGTAGCGTAGTGAAACAGTTGTCATGTACTAATAAGATAGTGTGTACCGGACACTCCTCTGTTCATTAAACATTTATTGATTTATTTTTATAATACATGATGAATACATTTCGCTAAAAAATCTTTTTTCGAATATTTATGATGTCGACACTTAACAATAGATATTTTTTTAATTTCTGTAAAAAGATATTAAGCCAGTTACCTCGATATGCCACAAACACACCACGAGGGCTTACATCCTAATACTATCGTACCGTGGGTGTCGACAAGGAGGAAAGAGGCAACTTGTTAATTCTGGACTTGAAGGTTTGGAGGTTCGGGGGAGAAGGAAAAACATGTGCCGGCAAGGAGTTCCACAACTTAAAAGTCCTCGGGACAAAAGAGCGGGCATAACGAGATGATCTATGTATGGTCACCTGGACAGTAAAAGAGTGCATTCGTTCTGTTCCCCTGGTAGATCTGTTGGGGTCAGCAGGTGGAGGGACTATGGAAGAAAGCTCCTCTGAGCAGTGCCCGTGCAGATATCTATAAAAGAGAGAAAGAGGTCACCAACGGCACGTCGGTGGGCAAGGGATGGCAGCCTTTGGGTGAGGTTAGGGTTACCGATGATACGTATAGCTCTTTTCTGAATGGAGTCCAGGATAGCGAGTGTAGAAGCGGCAGCAGCACCCCATGTGGGAGCAGTATTTGAGGTTTGGTCTTATTTGTGAAGTAAATTAAGTATACAGATTAGCTGGTGAAAAGTATTTGCGAGCCCAGAAAAGGAAACCTAATTTCTTAGCAGCCGCTTCTGCAATTGATGTGACATGTTGGTGCCAATTGAGATTCCGATCCACAGAGATCCCAACAAGTGAAAAGGACTCATTACTTTGAATAACTTGGTTGTTTATCGTGATGGGTCTAGGGCTAGTGTATCTCTTATGAGAAAGATGTGATTTGGTGGGGTTGAATTGTACAAGATTTCTACTTCCCCAGTCTAATATTTTTTGGAGATCCACGGAGATAGAACCCTCCATGAGTCTGCGATCCTCATCTAGTTGGGCTAAAGAGACAGGTTAAGAATATGGTATATTGGAGTGAAGGGTGCTGTCGTCCGCATAACTGTGAACTGGGTTGGATGTTGTAGAGATGAGGTCATTGATGTGGAGAAGAAACAAAGAGGTGGGAACGTGCTCTTGCAGAAATTATTCTCAATAGATTTAGCAAGAGTCCAGGAGGGTTTGATGCCGCAGGAGCTTATGAGGACTTTGTTTTTGATGTGGTTATTAAACGAGTTTTTTGCCTCAGAAAGAATGCGGACATAGCGCTTTCTTGCGTCGTTAAATGCTTGACGGTTTTCGTGACTGGGATTGTGTAGAAGCTTTTTGTGAGCTTTGACCTTGTCAAGTCTGGCCTTGTCACAGGATTTAGAGAACCAACGCTTTTGAGTGGCTGCAGAGGTTTTGTGTGTACGTGGAATAAATAATTCCATGACAGCTTGGATAATTTTGGTGCCGTTTTGTGAGATATCAGAGAGGTCAGGATGAGAGAAGCAGACAGACGCCCATGGAAATGAGGAAAAGTAATCTCGGATTTCGTCCCAGATACGTCAGGTAAACTAGTTGACAGTTATATCACAGCATATATATATATATATATATATATATATATATATATATATATATATATATATATATATATATATATATATATATATATGTGTGTGTGTGTGTGTGTGTGTTGTGTGTGTGTGTGTGTGCTGTGGATATCAACAAAGACGACAGGTAAAAGCAAACATTTTATACACATTTTTGTGTCCTGAAAGCGGATTTGCTAAAAAACATTAGTTTCTACAGAAATATTAGGCAAAATTGAAATAAACACATTTCTATTTTCTTACTAATATAGCAAGTTTATTTTAGCATTCTTAAAAAAGGGTAATATTTAAAAGATTAGTTTCTACAGAAACATAAGACAATATCTTGAATAAACACATTTTCATTGCCAACGAATACAAGTTTTTTAAAATTTATTTTAACTAATTTATATCCCAAAAGCTTTCCCAAGAAATCAGTACAGGTTACATTATATACTACAATGTAATACAACAATATACAGCAAAAATAAATGCGTAAACTAAATGCTTATCCTGGGTAACTATAGTTTTTTTTATTTCGACAACACACCACGAGGGTTTACAGCCGAAATACTATCGTACCATGGGTCTGGACAAGGAGGAAAGAAGCAACTTGTTAATTCTGGTCTTGAAGGTTTGGAGGTTCGGAGGAGAAGGAAAAACATGTGCCGGCAAGGAATTCCACAACTTGGAAGTCCTCGGGACAAAAGAGCGGACATAACAAGATGTTCTATGTCTGGTGACCTAGACAGTAAAAGGGTGCATTCGCTGTGTTCCCCTGGTAGATCTGTTGGGGGCAGCAGGTGGAAAAACTATGGAAGAAAGCTCCTCTGAGCAGGGGCCGTGCAGATATCTATAAAAGAGAGAGAGAGAGAGGTCACCAACAGCATTTCGGTGGGCAAGGGATGGCAGTCTTTGGGTGAGGGTAGCGTCATCGATAAGACGTATAGCTCTCTTCTGAATGGAATCCAGGATATCGAGTGTGGAAAGGGCAGCGGCACCCCAGATGTGGAAGCAGTATCCGAGGTTTGGCCTTATTTGTGAAGTATGAAAGGTATAGAGATTGGGTGGTGAAAAGCCCGGAAGAGTTTAATAAAACCTATAAGAGTTTTAATAAAACCTATAAGAGTTTAATAAAACCTATAAGTAGTGGAGAGATAAAGTAAAAAACATATAATTATTTGCACTGTCATTTAAGCATAGATACACAGCCGGTAATTATTGTATGTCCTTAATAGTATTGAAGTGGATTGTGTAAATGTATTTATTTTAGAGCTGCTTAAAAATAATAGTTATCCTATGGTGAGTACTGTTTGATTAAGACTGACATTGAAAATACTGTTTTAGGTTCTTTTTGAGGCTACTAATTGTCGGTGTATTTCTTATATGATTCAGACTATTATTATATAGTTACTACGTTACGATAACTTTTTAAAAACACAGGTTGGTCTACATGTATTACATATTAAAATGTTAATAATATATTAGTCAGTAATAATTTATTTTTGTTTCTTTTCACATGCCTGCAAAGGGTATAACTTATTAGTAACCGAGAATTATGATCTGTTATTTGTCTTTATAGAGTATCATTCTTTAACTACATAAACAACAAGCACATTTTAGTATGACAGAACGATATGACATTCTGTGCCAAGCATGAAAAAATCATGGACTTAACTTGACAAAATTGCCAATCCGAAATACGTAATTAAGATGGCAAAATATGCTTAAAGAACTTTACTTATGTCTTTATAAGTAGACCGTAGGTGTCACTTGATGAGTTTGATGAATATGTTAAGAAAATTGACGATTGGTTGAAATCCGTGTTGTGTGCGCATGTAAAACCGAAGGTTAGAGCTTTGAGTCCAAGACCCAACACAGCATTTCTAAGCCATATAAACGGATCGGCAGAGATGCCATCGGACAATACACATACATACAGCTTCTTGTTCGTTATAAATTTCTTGAGTCGCGAATTGTATTATTGAAAGCGGTGCGCTACGTAGAGTATAAACAGAACAGCTAGTAGCTAACGCAGGGGGATAAAGTGAAGTAATTAGGGGTTGTCTTACCACATTTAGAAGATAATATCCTCTGTCTGGTTGTTTATAGGTGGATCCATCACTAACACTTATCACTCTATGAGAACATTAACTTCACCATCAGAATGAGAGCAGGAATAGCGATATTAGAGCACGATCTGTTAGATGTAGATGCTAAAAGGGAACGGGAACGCATGGGACGTTCAGGACGTTGGGATATCTGCTCCTACCGTCCTACGATGTCTGACCCACCCAACAGTGCGGCACCCACTGCCCGGGGCCCGGGGCGCCGGCCGGGGCGGCCACCCCTGCAACCACCCCACTACCCACTATCGCACCCCGTCACCCCCCGAACTCACCCCCACCCACTTACGCCCTCAACAACACAGCCCCCTCCCTACTCGCCCCGCAACTCCACTTTCTACGGCCATGCGACAGCTCGCGTAAGAGCAGAGCCGGACCCACAAGGTGCTAAAGAGTAAGCGCTTTTGCAGAGCTTCGGTTCAATGTAAACCCCTTCAATCACTATCTTATACATATACGCAAAGATTTAAATATGTGTAGGTCACTAATAAATAAAATTTAGGGAGCTTTACTTATTAAAACAAACTTTTACACCAGGCGATAGTTTCGACAACAAAGTTACTTTTATCAAGTGATGGATTAAACAGTTTATTTAAATCTAGAAAGAGCTTAAAAATTAATAAAAGCCTGGAGGCAGTAAGTGCGTTATGGTAGCGAATTTTCATAGAAATGATCTGGCACCAAAAATTTTCTTATAACATTTTTTTCTTGTAATATAGTTCCCCCACCTGCTGCCCCCAACAGATCTACCAGGGGAACAGAACGAATGCAGCCTTTTACTGTCCAGGTCACCAGACTTAGAACATCTTGTTATGCCCGCTCTTTTGTCCCGAGGACTTCCAAGATGTGGAATTCCTTGCCGGCACATGTTTTTCCTTCTCCTTCGAACTTCCAAACCTTCAAGTCCAGAATTAACAAGCTGCCTCTTTCCTCCTTGTCAACACCCACGGTACGATAGTATTTAGGCTGTAAGCCCTCGTGGTGTGTTGTTGAAATTAAAATAATATATATTAAAATATGTCTCTCCGGTACATTAAAATGTACGGTTTCTGTAACCGCTTTCTCTGGTTGGCAGTATCCACAGACATAACAAAATTAATTATATATAAATTATATTATATACAAAAAAATTCTAGAGCCTCGGTGGTTCAGCGGTAAAACTTATGCCTCTGAACCGAAGGCTACTGGGTTCGATCCCAGGGTTCTCCTTTCACTTTTTCAGTACAAATGGTAACATTAACATCAACCGACGTTCTGGAATTTTATCTGAGCAAGTTGAATGTCTGCACGTTCCGCCCTTCGGAGGAGGCGTAAAGCCGTCGGTCCCGTGTCCATGCGATGTTGAGAACGTTAAAGATCCCTGCCCTCCTTACAGAAAGGCAGGAGTTCGGCAAAATTTCCAGGATAGTGAGGTAAAACTGCTCCCTGGCGTCGGTGATTGGCCATAGTCGCGGAAATAGACAAACGTTAAAGAAACAAAACACACACATACACAAATTCTGCTGCTACGTTACAATGTTTTGATCAAAAAATTCTTTAAGAATAAAAATAAAATAAAAGGACGGGTGACGTCTTCAAAATGTCTAGGTGTATGTCAATATTTAACATAAAAACAGAATCAACGCATAACAGGAATAACTGTAACAATAAAATAACTAAACAATAACAGTAATAAAACAGACTCTATACAATGAAAATATCGACACACATCAACTTATTACCGTATCACAACTTTTTTGATAAAATAGTTAGACATATTTTATTTAATGTATTTATGTATTTATTTACGAAGTTAATTAGGAAGAAGAATTTCCAAGAAAGCGAAATCCATTAAATCAGTTTGCTCATTCAAAACAAAGTACCTATTGTTGTGTATGTGCTTTTTTGTTTCTAAAGCTTCAAATAGGTCCGATTTGCGCTTGCTATTATAAAAATGTTGTGGTCTACGCGGTTATTTACTGTCTATGTTGAGTATCAATAATAGTTTTGCAAATGTAGATTTGTCAGCGTGGTTATTTCTAAATGCAGAAATACTTTCCTTGTATCAAGTATTAAAGTTTATAGAAGTTTGCCCCATGTAAATTGCACTACAATGTGTACAAGCTAATTAATGAACTCCAGCTGTTATATAATCAGAAATCACGCGTCGTTTTGTAAGATTTAAAAGCTACTTTTGTATTTGTACCGGCATTTGAAATTTTTTAAATGTTTCCTAAAATTGTTCCAAAATAGGTAATTGAAACATATTTGTTGTCTTTTGTGTCTCTAATATTTGGATAAATTACATTAAGCGCTAATTTGTATTATTTTTTCTATTATTTTAACAGAGTACCTAGCCATTATTAAATGCTATTTGCTTAATTTTTGGTATCCTTTTTTCAAATTGATTTCGAACATAGGTATTGAAAATGCACGATGTATCATAAAATGATAAGGTTGACAGCTTTTGTGAAAAAGGGTGATATGAATTGTATGGTGTGGTTGTGTTTGTGTAAGTAGCTTTTGTATACAGGGTGGCGCATTGAAAACGAAACTGATCGATTTGCGTCCAGCGAATTTTTTTTTTTAAGAAACGCTGAAACATGTCAAATTTAATATTGAGGGGGACATGTTTTGACATAAGACTCACCTTTGTCACATCAACCCCTTAAGGGTGGTGATAACAACCCTTATATTTTAAATAGGGAACATGGGTTGAGTGTTACATCATTTGAAAGCTCTTTCTTTTCTGAATTCAATGCGCACCCTATATATTGAAAAGCCAAATGAACTATTTTCTAACTTTCTAATGGTTAAATCTAAAAAATTATACAACTATTAGCTTCTTCTTCTAAAGTAAACTTGATATTTACATGAAGATTATTAATAAAATTTCAAAATTGGTTTAATTCTGTAGGGCTACCGTGAAAACATGTTAAAATATGATCTACATATCTGTACCAAAAGATTATTTATGTGAAACGTTTGGGTTAAAAATGGTTAAAAAATTTGGCCTTAAGTGGTAGTAATCAAATTGTGATACCTTTATTTGACAATCTTCGAGGTTTAAGATAATACATGATCAACATGTTATAAAAACAAGCCTTGAAATAGAGCACAGAAAGCAAACTTATTTATTTTTTGTTCTCACTGTGCCATCTACGCACTTGTAAAGTTTAATTCAATCCTTAAACGATGTAAATTTGTTCACACAAAAGTTATTTGAATTTTAAGTGATTCTAATATGAATACCAAAGAGTGATTTACATATTTAAATATCATCTTGATTAACTATCTTCTTTTAGGAACTGCGTGAGATATTTCTTTAAAGAACATTCAATTACGACCATATTTTTAAACATTCATCCCCTTTTTAGTTGCCTTTAACCAGCTTTCAGGATATTTCAATTTTCACTTTCTATATTAGAGTTAAATTATTTTCATTAATTTGCCTAATGGCAATATTTTGTAAAACTCGTTTATTCATCATCATGTCTAAAGGCGATGTTGCCCTGTGTCAAATCAAGGGTTTCTAAGTTAACTAAAAATTCAGTTATAGACATTAAATAAACTTTGCTGGCTTTTTGAGGACACTGAAAGAGTACATAAGACTAAAAGTTTTTGTATGATAAACACAATTAGTTTAAAATGAAATGCCAATTTTTGCTCTGCTCTCCGTAAATAATCTAGGTTAAGTTAAAAAATAACATAAACACTTAGTAAAATTTTACAGGAGATTTTTGATCTAGCTGAGATACATTGTTTCTGTTCTACGACCATTAGTGATGACCACTAAAAACCTGTCGAGAAACCCTAATAATAATAATAATAGCTAACCATAAAGAAAAAGAGTCAACAACTGGATTTACTAGCTTAAATAAAAAAAGTGTGGACGCAGCAAGTGCGTTATGGTAGTGAATTTTCATAGAAATGATCTGGCACGAAATATTTTTTTATAACTTTTTTTTCTTTTAACATAGAAATATAGATTTTAGTATATAGTTTTCTTTTAATGTCGTAAACTTACGTACCAAACTGAGTTACCATAGCTTTCCTATTTTCTGAGATAAAATTTTTTTCGAAAGAAATTTTCCTGGAAAACCTGGTCCGATTTTTCTGGCTAACGAACTTACCCAATCCACTTACAAAAGGAAGGCACATGCTAAATTTTATCAAAATCGGTTCATGATTTTTTGAGTTATCGGTGTGATACATATATATATACATATATATACATATATATATATATACATACATATATATATATATATATATATATATATATATATATATATATATATATATATATATATATATATATATATATATATATATATATATATATATATAAAAATTGAAACTGACCCCGGATATGGGTTCTAGGGGTCCTAGATCGCGCTCATTTGAAGAAATTTTTTCAAAATTCAAAAGTCGAGATCTCCTCATTAGTGAATTTTTTCAAAGAAAATTCACTAAAATCGCAAAGACGCAGCAAGTGCGCTATGGTACAGAATTTTCTTTAAAATATTTTTAATAGCAAATGTCTTTGATGAAAGCAGGCATCAAACTTGGTTGCCTATATAGTAGAACAATGTACCATATTTCATCGAAATAACTTAATATTGTTTAAAAATATATAAACATTTTTCAAAAGTCTGGATGCAGCAAGTGTGTTATGGAAGTGAATTTAAATAAAAATGTTTTTAATAGCAAATGCGAGCAGGCATCAATCTGATTACCGGTATAGCCTATGTAGTAAAAACAATGTACTATGTTTTATCAAAATTACTTATGGTCTGAAAATATACAAAAATTTTCCGAAAATAAACTTAAATGTTGGTTTCCTAACCAACATTGATTACGTTAATAGCAAACTGAGTTATTGAAATTTGAAGGATTTAATGAAAATTCGGTAAATTTGCAGATTAGCTCCCGAACGCTTTTCAAAAAAATGTTTTCAGCCATATTACTAGGACCCCACCTGGATGCACAAACCACAAGAAAAATTTCTTGTTCACACCCTCCAAGGAAGTTACGGGACTGGGAGTAAATAGGGGTGCTGGGCGGGGTAGGTAGTACAAAGTAAATATGAGCAGAAAATGCGAAGACAACTGCTTGAAAGCTGTCTATTTGAAGCCATATCCCCATTAAATCCTGCCTACCCCGCACAGCGCCTCTATTTGCCCCAGGTTACCTAACTTCCTTGGGGGGTATGAACAAGAAGTTTTTCTTGTGGTTTATGCAACGAGGGTGGTTGTATGCACACGCAGGGCGAAGGAAACTGCCTAGGACGAAGCAGACCCCCCCTATTTGACGTTCGGCAGGGGCGGGTGGTCGGGGGGTGGCTGCTTCGTCGTGGGATTTACCTTCCCCCTCGCGTGCTTACAACCACCCTCGTTGCATCAACCACAAGAAAACTCTCTTGTTCCTACCCGCCAAGGAAGTTACGGCACCTGGGGGGATAGGGGGGCTGTGCGGGGTAGGCAGGGTTTAAGGGGGATATGGCTTCAAGATGTGAAAAAGACAGCTTTCAAGTCCGTTTTATTGGCATTTTCTGCACATATTTCCTTTTTACTACCTACCCCGCCCAGCACCCCTGCTCACTCCTGGTCGCGTAACTTCCTTGGGGGGTGTGAACAATAAATGTTTCTTGGGGTTTTGTGGATCCAGGGGGAAACCTAGGCAAGTTTCTGAAAACAGTTTTTTGAAAAGCTCTCGGGAGCTAAACTGCAAATTCACTACCAAAAGGCACTTACTGCGGCCAGATTTTTTTCTTATAAACGCATCATATTTCGATAAAAAATACAAAAATGCTAACGAATTTGTTCTACGAAAATTAGCTAAAAAGATTATAGACAGTTAAACCATAAACTTCACTAAACCTACAGCTAAAGCATCAAATTAACTAAACTGACAGCCAAAGCATCAGAGAAAGGGTCTATTTGAAATGAATATTCTGTTGATATTTTAGTAAAATGACGGTTGAATCTGAAACTTAACGGTTTGCAGAACACTCTTCTTGCAACATTTTCTTTTCACAATCGGTATTCGTTTCACGTTCTTTGCCTAAACATTGCCAATTTTGACGTTTAAAATTGCGAGTTTGACGTTTTGAGGAAAACTCCAAAATTTGTTTCGTTAACTGCCCATAACTTCTTTCTCTTTAAAGCTAGGGACCTAAATTTTGGTACAGAGTTCACTCTTTATAATATAAACACGCGTGGTTGCCCTTACTTTGTTATTTAAGGCGGTATGAATTTTTTTACAAAGAAAACACAAAATTTTCCAGACAAACCTGGTCCGATTTTCCTGACTAACGAACTTATCCAAGCCACTTGCAAAAAGAAGGTACTCACCAAATTTTATCAAGATCGGTCCATTATTTTTGAGTTATCGACCGGATATATATTTATATATATATATATATATATATATATATATATATATATATATATATATATATATATATATATATATATATGTATGTATGTATCTCAATTTGTTTTCTTACAAACATGCATTATAATTCGAAGAAAATGTAAAAATGTATATCAGCAACGACTTGTGGATCACCTGTGATTGTCAAAGTAATTTTATAAGATGCATTTCAAGACCTGTGTGTACCTTAATCATAGTGTGATTGAGGTACACAATTATTTCTGGTACCTTGTATAATAACGGATATACTGAACTTTACCGTAGAAATGCGTCGCCCTGTATATATGTAAACAAATAAAAATTGAACGTAACTCCGGATGCGGGTTCTAGGGGGCCTAGTTCGCGCTCAAAAAGATACCTTCTTCTAACTCCAAAGTGAAATTGCTATTGGCATGTAGGCCATTCAGCCAGCCCAGGAACAGGTTGAGCTGTTCTATGTACCCAACCAAACCACAAGTATGTCGTCGACATGACGTGAGCAGGATGAAATGTGACTCGAATAGAAGTTGTGGTTTATGAAAACCAGTCCCCTCCCAAATAATCTCCTAAATATCTCTGCCCAAAGGGGTGACAAAGGGTTACCCATAGGGAGAGCATCCTTCTATACAAAAACCCTATCATCGAACGAAAATAAGTTCTGAGCCAGGCAAACCTTCACTAAGGCGTGAAGATCCCTCTGAGATTCGATACTGAACGGAGAAGAAGCGAGTAAACTTTTCAAGATCAATAGTGTCTGATTGACACGGAGACTGGTAAAGAGATTGGAGAAGTTGAAAGACACCAGAAATAAATCATCTCCCAGCGTTATATTACTGAGTCTATTTAGCAGCTCAGCAGAAGTCTTGACAGAATAAGGCGATCGGAAAGCTACCCTAGACATTATGAGAGATGACAAATATCTCGACAACCTATAAGAAACGCAACCCACGAAAGAGACAACTGGGTGGATGGGACAACCCTTTTTATGTATATTGGGGATGCCATATAGGGGGGGCTCCCTTAGCCTGGTCGTGCGCTGGTCGTTCTCTTGATTGATCGACGCGTCATTTAGCTACCGGACTCCTAGAGGCTGGCATCTCGTGCCACCCCGGGCGTGACTGTCGGCAATGTGAATAACGCCCAGGGCTGATGGTCTACTAAAGTCACGCTCCCTCTCTTCGCAGGTGGTAGTAAAATTTTCCACGCCCGAGGTGGTACCACTCCATGTATTAAGGGGCCGGTGAAGTCCCAACGGACGTTTCCGATTCTGGTGTATGAGTCGGTTTCCCTTATAAGCAAAAATGATGATGGCTTCTCCTTGTACAAAACATTCCGGAGGTAAAATACCCCTCCATTCAGATCTCCGGGAGAGTGGTGTACAGGGGACGCCAACATCAAAATTCAACATATCCTTCTCGAATATATGTGGCCTAAATTCTAACCTGAACTTCGTCCACCATTTCCTCCAGGCTAATAGGCCACAATTCCTCTTCCTCACCGAAACCCAAATCAGTGCCAAAACAGCCACTAATCACCTTAATTTCCCGGAGAATGAGCTCCTTGCTTCCTTTAAATTAAAAATTAAAAAGACACACTATGGATAAAACTCTCTCTCGGGGCTGCAACTAAACTCATCTGTCGCATTTACCGGTCACCTTCTGACAACAACTTTGTCCAGCTCTTTGACTACCTTTCTGAAAAAACCCACCATCTGATTTCTAAATATCCTTCCTCCGAGGTTACTATTCTTGGTGACGTCAACGTCCATAATAAGGAATGACTAGGACCTTCAAAAACCGATCCACAAGGGAGAGCAGCGGAGGCCTCTGCAGTCAGCAACTCTGTAGCCAATATGGTTCAGCAACCTACTTACTTTCCTCGCATCCCAACACACAGCTTAAATCCCTTGGATCTCCTTCTTACTAAAAATCCTGAATGCTATAAAATATCAGTCATCGCCCCCCTCGGTCGCTCAGACCATGGCATGGTCACAGCTTCCTGCGCAATGCAACCCGGGGTCACACAAACATCACACCCACGTATCGTTTGGCACTACAACTCCGCGAACTGGGACGAAATGCGAGATTAATTTTCCTCATTTTCATGGGCGCCTGTCTGCTTCTCTCATCTTGACCCCTCATATATCTCACAAAACGTCACCGAAATTATCCAAGCTGGTATGGAATTATTTATACCACGTACACAGAAAACCTCTTCAGCCACTCAAAAGCCCTGGTTCTCTAAATCTTGTGACAAGGCACTTGAAAAGGTCAAAGCTCACAGAACTCGTCTACACAATCCCAGTCAAGAAAACCGTCAAGCATTTAACGACGCAAGAAACCGCTATGTCCGCATTCTTTCTGAGGCAAAAAACTCGTTTAATAACCACATAAAAAACAAAGTCCTCTTAAGCTCTAAGGGCAGCAAACCCTTCTGGACTCTTGCTAAATCTGTTGGGAATAATTTCTGCAAGAGCACGTTCCCACCTCTTGTCTCAGGGGATGAAATTGTTTCTACCGCCCTGGGCAAGGCTGAACTTTTTGCCTCGTTGTTCTCCGGAAATTCTACACTAAACCCACCTCCAAATGTTCAACCACCAACAGTCCCAAATGTCGCGCATAAAATGGCAGACATCGTTTTCAAAACTAAAAAGCTATTCCCTAGTAACTGGAAAACTGCTGGAGTACAACCCTTCCCCAAGAAAGGATCCAAAGCGCTTCCTAGCAACTACAGGCCTATTTCTCTCCTTTCAGTCATCTATGAAGTTATGGAAAAGTATATAAACGCCGAATTACTAAAATTTCTTGAAAAACACAGTCTAATCCACGACAGGCAGTATGGATTCCGTCAGCGCAGATCAACTGCCGACCTCCTTTCCTTTGTCACCTATTCTTGGAACAAGTCTATGGAACTACACGGTGAATCCCAGATTGTCGCTCTAGACATATGCAAAGCCTTCGACCAGGTCTGGCACGCAGCGGTGCTTAATAAACTACCGGCCTATTGCCTACCACCAAAACTATGTACCTGGACAGCAAACTTCCTCTCCAACCGGAGCATTTCTGTTGTTGTGGATGGCCATTCCTCTAAATTACATCCAATTAATGCAGGAGTTCCTCAAGGTTCATGGTTAGTCCCTACTTTGTTTCTTCTTCACATCAATGATCTCCTCTCTAGCACCTCCAACCCAGTTCAGTTACGCGGACGACAGCACCCTCCACTCAAATATACAATATTCTAGGCCTGTCTCTTTGGCCCAACTAGATGAGGATCGCAGACACATGGAGGGTTCTGTCTCCGTGGATCTCCAAAAAATATTAGACTGGGGAAGTAGAAATCTTGTACAATTCAACCCCACCAAATCTCAGTCTTGCTTTCTTTCTTATAAAAGATACACCAGCCCTAGAACCACCAAAATGAACAACCAAGTTATGCAAAGTAATGAGTCCTTTTCACTTGTTGGCATTTCTGTGGATCGAAATCTCAATTGGCACCAACATATATACTTTTCACCAGCTAATCTCTATACCTTATATACTTCACAAATAAGGTCAAACCTCGAATACTGCTCCCACATCTGAGGTGCTGCTGCCGCTTCTACACTCGCTATACTGGACTCTATTCAGAAGAGACTATACGTCTCATTGGTGACCCTACCCTCACCCAAAGGCTGCCATTCCTTGTCCACCGACGTGCCGTTGGTTACCTCTCTCTCTTTTATAAATATCTGCACGGGCAGTGCTCAGAGGAGCTTTCCTCCATAGTTCCTCCAACTGCTGCGCCCAACAGATCTACTAAGGGAACAGAGCGAACGCACCCTTTTACTGTCCAGGTCACCAGACATAGAACATCTTGTTATGCCCGCTCTTTTGTCCCGAGGACTTCCAAGTTGTGGAATTCCTTGCCGGCACATGTTTTTCCTTCTCCTCCGAACCTCCAAACTTTCAAGTCCAGAATTACAAGCCTCTTTCCTCCTTGTCGACACCCACGGTACGATAGTATTTAGGCTGTAAGCCCTCGTGGTGTGTTGTTGAAATTAAAAAAAAAATAAAAAAAAAACTTTCTTGAAGCTGGATGTGTAGGAAGGGAGCGGATTGTAGTTGATAGTTGAGGTACCATTATCTAGGTTTCTCATTGAATGTTTAATTACGTCTATCCCATACTGTGTGACGTTTAGAAGTGAGAAAGGAAACAATTTGTGAAGACAGAGAAGAAGTCTCTACATCTGTATTTTTCAATATTGTTTAAAAGAAAACGCACTAAACATTGATAATAGGAGATTTTTGAATTAGTATCAAAAAGTAGCTCTGGATATTAGCAAAAAATATTTAAAAAAAATTTTCATACGTAAAATAGCACCCAGTTTAATAAAATTATTAATATCTTATTAAATACTTATATACCTATGCCTTTGTTAGAAATACAAGTGCCTATTAACAAACTCATTGTGCTTTTGAAATGTACATAAATGTCTCAATTAAGTACCGTTTAATTATTTTTAATTAATTATTTTCATAAATCAAGCGGAAGATGTTTATGAGAAACCTAATTTATTTCACATGAAAATTGCAGAATTTTCCGGACAAATTAATATTATTACAGTGTGTTTGACAAATGAATTTGCATCCTGAAAGGCAGTAACTTATTAGTGACTATAACTCGTTAACAGGTTATCTCTAATTGGAAACAGGAACACATTTTGTTCATTAATTTTACACTGTCTCTCGATTTTCATTTTGATCCTAGTCCAGAAGCTCGTTCACCCCAGGAACAAATTTGTCATTGCTCATTATTTACCAGGAAATATTTACACTCACACACACACATATACACACCTGAGCATATATACAGGTGCACACATCCACACGCGCGTATGGGGTAACTTGAGGATAGATGGCTCGCATTTTTTTTAGATGAGTATAAGTTCACTTTGAATAGGTTTCAAAAATATTTATATTTTTTATGAAACGCTAGACTCACTAGAAGTAATACAAGATAAGTCAGATAAGTTCAAAGAAAAATAAACAGTGTTATATAGAAAAATAAAAACAATTCAAAAACCATATCTCCTCTTATGTTGAGGTGAGGTGGCGCAACCTATAAGTAAATGTAACTTTCGTTTTTGTGCAAAACTGTCCTTACATAATTCCGGCAATACTTCGTTTTATACATAACAACACCACAGGAATGGCAAAAAGTAACAAATTTTGAGCATAAATCGTGAAACCAAGGACAAATTCAGTTGATTCTATACAAATCGAACAGGAAAGCCCAAACCGAAGAAGTGTCCCAACACGAGTTAAAGATTTAAGGATGGAGGCATTACATCCCTGTATATTCTCAAGATCATACATAATACGACGAACCCGGAAACCATGCATCATCAAGTTTAGTGACTTGTGCAAGAGTGCGGATTAAGACGTTTTCACATATATATATATATATATATATATATATATATATATATATATATATATATATATATATATATATATATATATATATATGCAAGCAAGTTCTAAAGCTGGTCAGCTCTTTAATAGTTGATTGGTGTGGTATACTTGCAATATGGTAGGTGGTAGTGGAATTTTCCTTTACGTGATACTAAAGGATTTTTTTCACGCCCGAGGAGGTACCACCCCTTACCTCAAGGGGCCGGTGAAGTCCCAACGGACGTTTCCGGTTCTGGTGTATGAGTCGATTTCCCTTATAAGCAAAAATGATGATGGCTCCTCCTTGTGCAAAAGATTCCGGAGGTAAAATACCCCTCCATTCGGATCTCCGGAAGAGGGGTATACAGGGGGCGCCAGTATCAAGATTTACAATATCCTTCTCGACTATATGTGACCTAAATTCTAACCTGAACTCCGTCCACCATTTCCTCCAGGCTAATAGGCCCCCAACTCCTCTTCCTCACCGAAACCTAAATCAATGCCAAAACAGCCACTAATCACCTTAATTTCCCGGGGTATGATCTCCTTACTTCTTTTAGATTGCATGGAGGTGTGTGCACGTACGTCCGTAGCAATCTACCCTGCACCAGGCTCCACAATTTAGAAGCTGGAAGAAAAGACATACTATGGCTAAAACTCTCTCTCTCTCTCAGAGCTGCAACTAAATTCATCTGTTGCATTTACCGGTCACCTTCTGACAACAACTTTGTCCAGCTCTTTGGCTACCTTTCTGAAAAAACCGACCATCTGATTTCTGAGGTCCGAGGTCACTATTCTTGGTGACTTACTTTCCTCGCATTCCAACGCACAGATCAAATCCCTTGGATCTCCTCCTTACTACAAATCCTGACTGCTATAAGATATCAGTCACCGCCCCCTGGGTCGCTCAGACCACGGCATGGTCACTGCTTCCTGCGCAACTCAATCCGAGGTCACAGTCATCACACCCACGTATCGTTTGGCACTACAACTCCGCGAACTGGGAAGAAATGCGGGATTACTTTTCCTCATTTCCATTGGCGTCTGTCTGCTTCTCCCTTCCTGACCCCTCTGATATCTCCACGTACACAGAAAACCTCTGCAGCCACTCAAAAACCCTGGTTCTCTAAATCCTGTGAGGCCTGCAAAGGCCACACTTGAAAAGGTCAAAGCTCACAAAAAGCTTGTACACAATCCCAGTCAAGAAAACCGTCAAGCATTTAACGACGCAAGAAACCGCTATGTCCGCATTCTTTCTGAGGCAAAAAAACTCGTTTAATAACCACATCAAAAACAAGTCCTCTTAAGCTCCAGCGGCAGCAAACCCTTCTGGACTCTTGCTAAATCCATTGGAAATAATTTCTGCAAGAGCACGTTCCCACCTCTTGTCTCAGGGGATGAAATTGTTTCTACCGCCCTGGGCAAGGCTGAGCTTTTTGCCTCGTTGTTCGCCGGCAATTCTACTCTCAACCCACATCCAAATGTTCAACCACCAACAGTCCCCAATGTCGTGCATAAAATGACGGATATCAGTTTCAAAACTAAAAACGTACGAAAGATGCTCTCTTCTCTTAATACCAGGAAAGCCTCTGGCCTTGACGAGATCCCAGCAATTGTTCTCAAAAAATGCGCACCAGAACTTGCTCCTGTCCTGACTCGTCTGTTTCAGACATCTTACAATAGAGGCATATTCCCTAGTAGCTGGAAAACTGCTCGAGTACAACCCGTCCCCAAGAAAAAATCTAAAGCGCTTCCTAGCAACTACAGGCCTATTTCTCTCCTTTAAGTCATCTCTAAAGTGATGGAAAAGTATATAAACACCGAATTACTAAAATTTCTTGAAAAATACAGTCTAATCCACGACAGGCAGTATGGATTCCGTCAGCGCAGATCAACTGCCGACCTCCTTTCCTTTGTCACCCATTCTTTGAACAAGTCTATGGAACTACACGGCGAATCCCAGATTGTCGCTCTAGACATATCCAAAGCATTCGACCAGGTCTGGCACGCAGCGCTGCTTAATAAACTATCGGCCTATGGCCTACCACCAAAACTCTGTAAGTGGACAGCAAATTTCCTCTCCAACCGGAGCATTTCTGTTGTCGTGGATGGCCATTCCTCTAAAGTGTATCCAATTATTGCAGGAGTTCCTCAAGGTAAATAGCTTTAGCCCCTACTTTGTTTCTTCTCCACATCAAAGACCTCCTCTCTAGCACATCCAACCTAGTTCACAGTTACGCGGACGACAGCACCCTCCACTCAAATATACAATATTCTAAGCATGTCTATTTAGCCCAATAAGATGAGGATCGCAGACTCATGGAGGATTCTATCTCCGCGGATCTCCAAAAAATATTAGACTGGGGAAGTAGAAATCTTGTACAATTCAATCCCACCAAATCACAGTCTTGCCTTCTTTCTCATAAGAGATACACCAGCCCTAGACCCATCACAATAAACAACCAAGTTATTCAAAGTAATGAGTCCTTTTCACTTGTTGGCATCTCCGTGGATCGAAATCTCAATTGGCACCAACATGTCACATCAATTGCAGAAGCGGCTGCTATGAAATAAGGTTTCCTCTTCCGGGCTCGCAAATACTTTTCACCAGCTAATCTCTATATTTTATACACTTCTCAAATAAGATCAAACCTCTAATACTGCTCCCACATCTGGGGTGCTGCTGCCGCTTCTACACTCGCTATCCTAGACTCCATTCAGAAGAGAGCTATACGTCTCTTTGGTGACCCTACCCTCACCCAAAGGCTGCCATCCCTTGCCCACCGACGTGCCGTTGGTGACCTCTCTCTATTTTATAGATATCTGCACGGGCACTGCTCAGAGGAGCTTTCTTCCATAGTTCCTCCACCTGCTGCCCCCAACAGATCTACCAGGGGAACAGAGAGAATGCACCCTTTTACTGTCCAGGTGACCAGACATAGAACATCTTGTTATGCCCGCTCTTTTGTCCCAAGGACTTCCAGGTTGTGGAATTCCTTGCCGGCACATATTTTTCCTTCTCCCCCGAACCTTCAAGTCCAGAATTAACAAGTTACCTCTTTCCTCTTTGTCGACACCCACTGTACGAGAGTATTTAGGCTGTAATCCCTCGTGGTGTGTTGTTGAAATTATATATATATATATATATATATATATATATATATATATATATATATATATATATATATATATATAAACATATCAAAATTGAAAGTGACCCCGGATGTGGGTTCTAGGGGTCCTGCGGTCCTAGTTAGCGCTCATTTAAAGAATTTTTTTCAAAATTCAAATGTCGGGATCTCCCCATTAGTGATTTTCTTTTAAGAAAATTCACTAAAACAAATAAATAAATCGCCTACAAGGTACTAGTTTTACCCAGAAACACTGAAAAAATGCAAAACGAACTACTAACTCGTGCAAACCACGGCATTATTGGTGGTAGTAAACAAACATCAAATAATATTGTAAAGAACTTCCATTCCACCTATTATTTACTTGCGTGTTCAAAGCATACGCGGCAAAAGATGCATATTGATGGGCAGTGCATCCACAGTAATTATTGTTATTGTCTGTTTCAATTGAATTCGCATCATATCAAGCATGTGCTATTCCAATTTTGAATGCACATTGTGGTACTTCGTACGCTATCACTGATTTATTAACTAATTTGTTCAGTTTTAGTCCCATAATATTGCAAATTGTATCAACTAAAATTTGTTTTTGTTTTTGTTGATCATTAATATAATTATCATCCTCTTCAAGCAAATTGTGCTAAAATAAAAGTATTGCTTCTACAGCGAACAACAGGTATGTTTAAATCGTTACTTAAAGGAATATAGATGAAACTACTTATTAATGATAAAGTCAGATTTATGATAATAATCATAACTTTTAGAAGAAATAAGACAATTTGGATTTTTCGAAGGAGATCGTTTAAACAGGTAAGGAATTTAAAAGTATTCACTTGTATAGTTTTTTTTTTTAATTTCAACAACACACCACGAGGGCCTACAGCCTAAATACTATCGTACCGTGGGTGTCGACAAGGAGGAAAGAGGCAACTTGTTAATTCTGGACTTGAAGGTTTGAAGGTTCGGGGAGAAGGAAAAACATGTGCCGGCAAGAAATTCCACAACTTGGAAGTCCTCGGGACAAAAGAGCGGGCATAACAAGATGTTCTATGTCTGGTGACCTGGACAGTAAAAGGGTGCATTCGCTCTGTTCCCCTGGTAGATCTGTTGGGGGCAGCAGGTGGAGGAACTATGGAAGAAAGCTCCTCTGAGCAGTGCCCATGCACATATCTATAAAAGAGAGAGAGGTCACCAACGGCACGTCGGTGGGCAAGGGATGGCAGCCTTTGGGTAAGGGTAGGGTCACCGATGAGACGTATAGCTCTCTTTTGAATTGAGTCCAGGATAGCGAGTGTAGAAGCGGCAGCAGCACCCCAGATGTGGGAGGAGTATTCGAGGTTTGGTCTTATTTCTGAAGTATATAAAGTATAGAGATTAGCTGGTGAAAAATATTTGCAAGCCTGGAAGAGGAAACCTAATTTCTTAGCAGCCGCTTCTGCAAATGATGTGACATGTTGGTGCCAATTGAGATTTTGATCCACAGAGATGCCAACAAGTGAAAAGGACTCTTTACTTTGAATAACTTGGTTGTTTATTGTGATGGGTCTAGGGCTGGTGTATCTCTTATGAGAAAGAAGGCAAGACTGTGATTTGGTGGGATTGAATTGTACAAGATTTCTACTTCCCCAGTCTAATATTTTTTGGAGATCCGCGGAGATAGAATCCTCCATGAGTCTGCGATCCTCATCTAGTTGGGATAAAGAGACAGGCTTAGTATATTGTATATTGGAGTGGAGGGTGCTGTCTTCCGCGTAACTGTGAACTGGGTTGGATGTGCTAGAGAGGAGCTCTTTGATGTGGAGAAGAAACAAAGTAGGGGCTAAAGCTATTTACCTTGAGGAACTCCTGCAATAATTGGATACAGTTTAGAGGAATGTCCATCCACGACAACAGAAATGCTCCGGTTGGAGAGGAAATTTGCTGTCCACGTACAGAGTTTTGGTGGTAGGCCATAGGCCGGTAGTTTATTAAGTAGCGCTGCGTGCCAGACCTGGTCGAATGCTTTGGATATGTCTAGAGCGACAATCTGGGATTCACCGTGTAGTTCCATAGACTTGTTCTAAGAATGGGTGACAAAGGGAAGGAGGTCGGCAGTTGATCTGCGCTGACGCTATTCCCAATAGATTTAGCAAGAGTCCAGAAGGGTTTGCTGCCACTGTAGCTTAAGAGGAATTTGTTTTTGACGTGGTTATTAAAAGAGTTTTTTGTCTCAGAAAGAATGCGGTTTCTTGCGTCGTTAAATGCTTGACGGTTTTCTTGACTGGGATTGTGTAGAAGCGTTTTGTGAGCTTTGACCCTGTCAAGTCTGTCCTTGTCACAGGATTTAGAGAACCAGGGCTTTTAAGTGGCTGCAGAGGTTTTCTGTGTACGTGGAATAAATAATGCCATGCCAGCTTGGATAATTTCGGTGACGTTTTGTAAGATATCAGAGAGGTCAGGATAAGAGAAGCAGACAGACGCTCATGGAAATAATGAAAAGTAATCTCGCATTTCGTCCCAGTTCGCGGAGGTGTAGTGCTTGGTAAAATGTTGGAGATTTTTTTGTTGATAGGTTTTAGCAGATTAAATGTAGTTATTTATTGTTGAAGGCTTGTAGAATTGATGTGTTGGTATAAAACTTTTTTTTAATTATTGATATATTTCTAGACATTTTTAGATACTTCACCTTTTATTAAAATTTACATTTCTTTATTTGAATTTAAATTTTAAAATGTTAATGTGTTTTGAATGCACAGACTGATTTTCAGACTGGCATATTAGCGAATTTTCATTAAGAAAAATTCCCTAAGAGATAGGTCACTATGAAAAGCTTTTGAAAAAATTTCGTCAGATGAGCGCGAGTTTGGGTTCCTAGAACCCAAAACCAAGGTCCGTTAAAATTTATTTATATATATATATATATATATATATATATATATATATATATATATATATATATATATATATATATATATATATATATATATATATATATATGTACGTATGTATGTATGTATCCGAGCGATAACTCAAAAAATACTAAACAAGTTTCAATCAAACTTAACAAAAATCTTGTTTCGGCGAAAACCTAGGTCAAGTTCGTTAATCAGCCTTTATGCTCAAGTTTTTTCGGTGGAAAATCGGGGAAAACTTTTTGAAAACGCTATATTTTTGTAAGTATTAGAATAACTGGAGTGGAACTTGTGACTATAAATGGTGCAAATTAACCTATGTTGTGAACTTTAAGTAATTTGGTACACAATATTCAGAGTTTTTGACAAATTAAAAATAAAATCCCAAAGATATGCGTTTAAACGGCTTCGTGGTTAAGTCCATTGCCTGACAGACAGAATAGTTAGCTGCCACACGTAGATTAATTCATGCAACAGGTATAAACCATACATCAACGGTAACAAACTAAATATATACCAGGCAGAAAACATACTACCCAAACCAACAGTTGTGAAGTCTCGGACGCAATTATGGAAAATTACAGACGACATGAAATTAAAAATTTGCCAATTGATTGTTATTTCACTGGGGAGTCAATAAATTATTAAAATACACTATATTTGTAGCTTTATTAATGGCCCCAAATACAGTTTTAGTGTAGCATATCAATATTATGCTGTCGCATAATATAGCAGAAATTTAAACAAAATCAAGCCAAGTGTCTATAAAAATGACTCGAAATTTGTTTCTTTTATCTTTAAACTTAAACATAAGACGTCATATAAGACCGAAACAGTCGTGGGATGTGTTTCAATGGTAATTCTACTAATTCTGTAATTAATAATTGTTACGTATACTTTGAATATAATATCGCGGGCATGAAGCCGATCTAAAGTGTGACGCAAATAAAACGTTTTTGTAAAAGGAGTTAGAACGCAATTTTTTTTTGATAATAGAGAGAAAGCGATGGTACCTAACACTTTCGAAAGAATTCTTCAAATTTGCGCGTAGTAGAACCTCTAAAATCAATCTTCAAGGTATGTGTAAGTTTAAAGTATTAACTTTACTAATATGCCGTATAATAATAGTGTACAATTTTTATGAAAAATCTCTACTATAACGCACTTGCTGCATCCCGAATTTTTTTATTCATTTTGGATTTATTTTTGTGTGTATTTTTGTATCGTCGTATTCTGCACATTTAATATGTATTAATGCTGCAAATAAATGTACTATTATTATTTAAAGTTTCTTACTCGATGCATATGTTAAAATATATTACAAAAATGTTCTTCCGTTTTTTAAGATGTGTATATTATAGCTCATTTAAAAAATATAGCCGAAACAGGCCAATTTACACTAATTGAATAAAATAGGTCCGAGGATGGGACTTGGCGGTACACCAGCATTTACATTTTTTTGTTAGATAATACATTCAAGCCGCTGCCTTAAGAATAAAACGACTATTAAATGTGTGTTGAATAGGTAGATGACATTTTTCTACACATTTTTATAGTCCAAAAGCACAAAACGTTAGTTATATAAAAATAGTTATAAGCATTATAAAATTTAGATTTAGCAAAGTTATTTCTAGCTAGTACGGCCCTGTACACTTGACGCTACCGAACTCTTAGTACAATAAAACGTTTCCGCTAACCTGACACCCCTTTAAACTATTCACAAATTCCTTAAGCTAACAGGCAGTGTTACCACCTAAATTAATATTTTACTGGTAACGCTGCAAATTACTCAAAAAGAATAAAACTCGTGTGTCATAATTACTGGAGAGATAATTATGACTCTGGGTAGAGCGTATCTATACGTTTGGAGGAATTCTCCGACGGCAATGAAAATAGATAGGGCTAGGGCTCTGGCCCGCGAACTGCTGGATGCACCAGGGCACGAAAAGAAGACAAGGAAGGCAAAGGCAGAAGGGTTGTTTGAAAAACTATCTGTATAGAGCGGTAGGGTGTAGGGTTGCGTGTGTGGGTGGAGAGGAATCGAGGGGTTGAGGGGTTACTTGTGGGGTTGCCAGGCAACCAAAACGCGAGAGGGTGAGACTTGGCGACCGTTCAGCGTTCAGCAACGCTCCGCGATACACGGCCCACGAGGCACTTCTGATGAAGCTAATGTTGACACGTTGCTCAATTTTTCCTAATGTTAATGAAATTCACTAAATGCCTAGTAAGCAAATTTAGTGGATCCATATATGTGGAATTTTAAAACGCTTGGCAAATAAGTACACTTGGAGAACCCAAATCACCACAACACATATTTCAGAGACCTTACGATCGTTTCGTTGACCACGTCATCATCTTCAGAGGAAGAAAAATTCTAAAATTAAACTACTAGCTACAGTGTATTTATATCGCGTCTAGGTAAACGAACTAGTCCGAAGTAAAATTGGTCGAAGACCCATCGTTTGTTTATTGTGTAGTGAAACTACGAGGTCGAAGACCTGCTTTAATCTTCTGGTCGACAAATTTATGAGCCCTTATCTAATATAAGGATAATAGACTTAAAAGGAATGGTACCGAGTTATTTAAGGAATCTGCACGTTTCCTTTCGATCTAGAAATTTACTATGTGGATATTGGAGCAAGCAGACAAGCACATCTGGCGAGACAAACACCGTAACTTCCGCTCAACTTTTTTATATAGAAAACTAAACCGGCCGAGTTATTGACAGTAATTTATTATTCTACCAGACAACTTAGGAGTGTTTAAGTGGTCAAATGCAAAGTGAAAATAAAGGGCTTGAAATTAAAGCTGCCGCACGATTCAATGAAGTTTTGTTCTTAATCGACCTTGATATAAAAATACTTTCTAATGAATCAAGCATAGTTTGATGTCTAACATTTTTGTCAAGTTTCCAATTTTCTTTGTCAATGTGGTGATTATTATCCCATATATGTTGTGCCACACACGATTTGTCCACCGTACCATATCGTAAATTTGCGAGATGTTCACGAAATCTGGTGGCTATGTTTCTCCTAGTTTGACCGACGTATTTAAGATTGCAATCTATGCAACTAATCTCATAATTACCTGACATTTCAGTGACTTTGTCTTTGTCTTTCGTATTTCGCATAGCTTGGCAGATATTAGGAAAACTTTTTATTAAACACAACTTCACACTCGTGCCTTGCCAATGTTAATTAGTGAATTTTCTTAGAAAAAATTCACTATTGGGAAGATCCCGACTTTTGAATTTTGAAAAAATTTCTTCAAATGAGCGCCATCTAGGACCCCTAGAATCCATATCCGGGGTCAGTTTCAATTTTTATATGTATATATATATATATATATATATATATATATATATATATATATATATATATATATATATATATATATATATATATATATATATTGTGTGTGCGTGTGCGTGTGTATCACACCGAAAACTAAAAAAATAATAGACCGATTTTGATAAAATTTAGCATGTACCTTCCTTTTGTAAGTGGTTTGGATAAGTTTGTTAGCCAGGAAAATCAAATCAGGTTTTCCGGAAAAACTTTGGGTTTCCTTCCAGGACATTTTTTTTCTCAAAAAATAGAAAAGCTATGGTAACCAAATTTGGTAGGTAAGTTTACGATATTAAAAGGAAACTATATCTCAAAATTTATATTTCTATGTTAAAAGAAAAAAAAAGTTATAAAAAATAATTGGTGCCCCATCATTTCTATGAAAATTCATAACGCACTTGCTGCGTCCAGACTTTTTTTAAATTTTAGCGATAGTGAAAAATACTTTTGGCGTCGCAAAAGATTGAGTAAGGTACCTGATATATAAAACCTAAACAATAATTAGAAAACTATTAGTAAACTGTCATTGATAAAACAAAGTTATTAAAGAAAATAAAATTGATATGCAAGAGTACCTTTCATACAGCCTGTTTCGTCTTTATAGCATTGTCAAGCTGAGCAAAATTGAAAATTGTTGTAGGCACTCATGATAATTATAAATAGAAATCGGTGGTCATGTTGGGCTGAGTTTGTTCAATCGTTGGAAAGTAAAATAACGCATTACCTTATTAAAATGTCTATGTGGTATATTTTAAGAATTAGGGTAAAAAATAGCCATAGCATCAAAAGAAACAACAAAACAAAAATATCGATAAATAAATAAATAAATAAATATATATATATATATATATATATATATATATATATATATATATATATATATATATATATATATATATATATATATATATATGTTTACTGAGTATATGTCAAGTAACATTTTTCCTTTGGCGGAAAGACCTGAATTATTTTATTTCCTGTCGGACGTGCTTCTGCCGGTCTTTCTTGTACGATTGTAGATGTGGTCTATCAGTAGACTAACCATAGGCGGCGGAGCTAAACTCACACACTTTTTATTAATACTATATTTAGCAAGACTTATATATATATATATATATATATATATATATATATATATATATATATATATATATATATATACATACAGTGTGTCCCAAACTGGATGGGAATATATTGCTATCTCCGTTATTATTAGAGATAGGGAGACCGTTAAATTAGCAATATTTTGTAGATATTCATGCCCATTCCAAATATGACTTGTATTTTTCCCTGCCTCTTTTTGTTTTCGAGTTATTTTGAAAAAAAGAAGATTTGTCGATTAATTTTTCTTCCAATATTTAAATAGGCGTTGATCTGACGTGTCTAAGACTTGCACATTATTAGGACACTTTTTACAGAGTAATATTCTTGTGCTATTCTCAACTTTAAATTGTCATTTGTTTTTGAGCTACAGGTATCAACGTTTGTTTTTATTATGGCAGCCATATTGGATTTTTTGCTCATGAGATGGCCTGTATAAAGAGCTTTTCAATGATGTACAGCATGCTTGACAAATCTTGTAATTGTGTTGACCATTTTGAGAAAAACCGTTTTGAGGCTATGAAATCCAATACCAGTAAACAAATGACAAAAAAAAGTGTTCAAAAAGCAGTAGGCCATGGAGTCTAACAATAGACTTCTACTTTTAACATAATTTTTCGTAATGATTCGCCATAAAAAAATAGGAGCTTTGAGCACACCAATGAATCGGCCGATTATTACAAATGATATTTTACATTATAACATTATCTAAAAAAAGTTATAATTTAATTAAATAGGTAAACCTAGTAAATAACTAAATTTACTAACAGAACTCAACAAAGAGCAGATTAATAGTTTACGAAGACGCCTTTGAAAATTATTCAACTGAAAAACAACAGAAGAAAAGATGGTATGGATATAACATTATCGCGACAATTAAGAATAATGTCATTCTTAATCATCTGAACAATTTGAGGTGTGTTTAACACGTTGCTTAAAATTTTGTACTAAATAGTTTGTTTTCTGTTTATTTTAAATATTAGTCAACAATACGTTTAGTAATGAAGAATACTTTGTCATGTTTGAATGTTATATTCGTTCTAACCGAAATACTGAGGCAGCTGCAAATTCATATCAAAACAACTACCCAGAAAGACGACAACCAAACACCAAAATATTTCGCAGGATAGTGACCAATCTATTGAACGACGGTAGCTTCCACGCAAAGAAACTACCAATGCCTAGAAATGAAGAAAGAAATAATGCCGTCTTACAGGTTTCAAACGAAAACCCTCGCAATCTGTTCGATTTTATGGTGAACAAATTGACGTTCCAAAAAGTACGGTACAACGTATATTAAAACAAAGTCATTACCATCCATACAAATCTACAATCGTACAAGGCTTTAATATTGACGATTATTTTAAATTTTAATAATCGTGTCATTTGTAAGAATTAGCCGGTTCATTGGTGTGCTCCAAGTCCTGATATAACACCCATGGATTTTTATTTTTGCGGTACTCTGAAGAATTATGTGTATAAATTCGACCCACCCCAAAATATCAATGAATTACGGAACAGAATAACGGAAGCTATAAATCATATTAACCAAAACACCCTGACTAGAGTTTGCAGGCATGTTTTAAAAAGCTGTATAAAGTGCATTGAACCAAACTGTGGCACATATTGAACAATTTTCTGTTTAGTGTATTTTTAAGTTTCTATTTTATTTATTCTAATTGTGTTGTTTTGTGGAGTTTAGGCTTCTATTTGTTATTGCCGGATTTCGTAATTAAACTGATTCACATAATATTACCTAGCATTATTACATAATTAAGTATTGTAAATTAAATCACATTTTTTTTATTGTGGATCATTACGGAAAAATTATGTTGAAAGCAGAAGTCTTTGTTAGACTCCATGGCGTACTGCTTTTTTGGTCATTTGTTTTCTGGTATTGGATTTCATACCCTACTATCCTCAAAACGGTTTTTCTCAAAATTGTCAGTGCAATTACAAGATTTTGCGAGCATGTTGTAACATTATTGGAAAGCTATTTTCACAGGCTATCACATGAGCAAAAAAATCCAATATGGCTGCCATAATAAAAACAAACGTTGATACCTGTAGCTCAAAAACGAATGACAATCCAATGTTGAGAATAGAACAAAAAGATTACTCTGTAGAAAGTGTCCTGATAATGTGGAATTCTTAGACGTGTCATATCAACGCCCACTTAGATATTGAAGAAAAAAGAAATCGCCAAATTTTTTTTTTCAAAATAACTCGAAAAGAAAAAGAGGCAGGGCAAAATACAAGTCATA
This sequence comes from Tillus elongatus, assembly GCA_964006375.1. Lineage (NCBI taxonomy): Eukaryota > Metazoa > Arthropoda > Insecta > Coleoptera > Cleridae > Tillus > Tillus elongatus. The sequence goes on along the minus strand of OZ023269.1, from coordinate 22,435,400 downwards.
TGAGGAACGAGCATAAAAATCTACAAAACATTGCTAATTTAACCGTCTCCCTATCTCTGATAATAACGGAGATAGCAATACTATCCCATTCAGTTTGGGACACCCACTACATATATATATATATATATATATATATATATATATATATATATATATATATATATATATTATATATTATATATATATATATATATATATATATATATATATATATATATATATATATATATATATATATATATATATACTTTCGAAAACGTTTAGCTGTCCTGGTTGTCTATCATTTTTGATTAATTCTAGATTTTCCTTATCTACGTGGTTACTATTATCCCAAATACCCAAATATGCCGGTGAATGGAAAACCGTACCGCATCTTAGTTGTGCTAAATATTCTTGGAATCTAATTTCATTAGATCTTTTTCTTTGTCCGACGTATTTACTGTCACAATCTTTACAACTCATTTCATAAATTCCCGACATTTTGGCGGTACTATCCTTATCTTTTCGGTTACCTAGCAACTTTTTAAAAGTATTTTTTGTCGAAAATGTTACTTGAAAATCGGCTTTTTAAGAATATCTACACCCCTCGTGATTCGAGGTTCAAATGGTAAGCAAACCAAAAATAAATAAATTTAAAAAAAAATCAGGCCTACAGTTTCGGACTTACGCCGTTTACGCGTTTTTATGTTTATAAAAAATATATAAAATCGTATATTTTTTGTGTTTGTCTGTGATTAAGTAAGAAAAACAATAATTGTAACTCAATTGTAAAATATATAGATTTATTCAAAAATTTATAATTATTGGTTCAAATAGTTATATAATTCTTAGCAATATTTTATAAGTGCTAAAGATTGAAATTCTTAGGATCAGAAACTCCTTGAAACAAAAACCATAAAAATCCGTTAAGTTGGTTACAACTCAAAGCTATGAGACTGCGCTTTGTGAACTATCCTATTGAAAACTTGAGAAAACTTGAGTTGGTAAATATTTTGTAATTATCTGGGGAAAAATTATCTAAAGGTCTGGCAACATTGTAATGAAGATCCGTACTCCGTCTATACCGGCTAAAATACACGTTTGCGATTACCCCGTTTGTGTATTCCTCCTCATTTCTCCCTCAGCCCCAACTCCTAACTCCTCCTCGGCATATCTTTGTGCCGAATGACGACCGATGTTTCCCTACAATCATCTCAAAATGCTCCAACTTAAGTTCACTAGCTCGAGAATTATTGAGAGTTATTAATTATGACATTTACATTGTGATTTACATATCTTGATCGTCAGCTGGGAAACTTAATAAGCGACTGCTTTATTTAACACCGACCTTTTTCGGTATTGTGCTCCTTCCACAAATTCAATTACGTTACTGCTTGCTTTATATACATAAAATCTGACTTTAAATCTTTATCAACGATTTATATACTCAATATTTTTAGTAAGTAAAAATATAAAAGCTCTGAGACAGAGGGTGTGTTATGGTAGTTACTTTGTTCAAGTAAGCTATGTTGCTTCTTAAAAAAAGTCAGAACCAAGATTATTCTTCTTGCAAAAGAGTATATAAATTTTAAAAGAACATTAATCTCCGCGTTTGCCCAATATAGATTTTCTGGCAGTTCTTACAAGAATTTGATTTTAATTAGATGTCCATATTAAAAGATCAATAACAGCAAGTTTTAAAAGTCTGGACGCAGCAAGTACGTTATGGAAGTGAATTCTCATTAAAATGTTTTTAATAGCAAATAGGTCTCATTAATGCAAGCAGGCATACATTTGGTCATCGGTATAACCTATATAGTCGAAACAATGTACCATATTTTATCAAAATAACTTATTGTTTGAAAATGTACACAAATTTTCCGAAAATGAACTTAAAATGTTTCCGAGAAAACTCGTTTCCTAGCCGATGATAACAAATTGAGCTATTGAATTTTGAAGCATTTAATGAAAATTCGCTACCAAAACGCACGTACTGCGTCTCGATTTTTTTTGCAAACATGCATCATATTTCGATGAAAAATGCAAAAATGCAACAAGGAATGTTAAAAAAAATTCTAGGGAACACCAACGACTTATGGACCACCCTGTGATTGTCAAAATAATTTTATAAGATGCAGCTCAAGATACCTTATAATTAACGTATACAATTTTTTCTCGTATCTTGCATAATAACAATTATATTGAGCTTTACCGTAGAAATGCGTCACCCTGTATATATGTAAACAGAAAGTATACCCGGATATGGATTCTAGGGGCTTAGTTTGCGCTTATTTGAGGAAATCTTTTTAGAATTCAAAAGTCGCGGTCTCCTCCTTAACGAATTTTTTCTACGAAGATTAGCTAAAAATTATAGACCGTTCAACCATAAACTTAACTAAAACTACTGCCAAAGCATCAGAGAAAGGGTCTATTTGAAATGAATTTTGTGGAAATATTTTATTCAAATGAAGGGCAATGATGGCTGAAGCTGAAACTTAGGGTTTGCAGAACACTCTTTACATAATCCGTATTTTTCCTGGTTCTTTGCCTAAATGTTGCCAATTTTGACGTTTCAAATAGCGACTTTGACGTTTTGAGGGAAACCCCCCTTTTTTTTAAATGCCTATAACTTTTTTGTCTTTTAACTTACAGACCTACATGGTTCACCCTTTATAATACAAACACGCGTACCAAATCTGGTTCAACTTACTTTGTTATTTCCGGAGATATAAATTTTTCCCGAAAGAAAACACAACATTTTTTGGGAAAACTTGGGCCAATTTTCCTGGATAACGAACTCATCCAAGCTACCAACAAAAGGAAGGTACTAAGAAAATTTGATCAAAATCGGCCCATTATTTTTGAGTTATCGGTGTGATATATATATATATATATATATATATATATATATATATATATATATATATATATATATATATATATATATATATATATATATATATATATATATATATATATATATATATATATATATATATTGAGCGTGGACGCAGCAAGTGCGTTATGGTAGTGAATTTTCATAAAAAGGATTTTAATAACAATTATTTCTTTTTTTTTTAAAGAAAGCAGGCATGAAATTTGGTTACCAGTATAACCTACATAGTAGAAACAATCTACCATATTTCATCAAAATGGCTTTATTGTTTGAAAATGTACAAAAATGTTACGAAAATAAACTTAAAATGTTCCCGAAAAACTGGTTCCTGGCCAACGAACGTTAGGTTAATAGGAAATTGAGGTATTGAAATTTGAAACTTTAATGAAAATTCGCTACCATAACGCACTTGCTGCGTCCAATTAAAATTGAAATCGGTGGCAGAAAAGAACAAGCACTTATGAAGCCACGGGAAAAGTCTACGACTGTATTAAATATGGAACGGTTTCATTAAGTTAGGGCAATAACAAACAACCAGGTGTGCTATCCAAATTGAATTAAGTCTTAAACGTTTTCAGCTCATCCTAATTGAATTTGTCATACAAAAACTTGGGAAAAAATTCATCGAAGTTATACAATATGATCAGTTAACGGTAAAATGAAATAAGACTAAAAATTTAAAAAAAAGTGAAGTAACAAACTGAGATTAGAACGCGTGTTATAGGAGTCCATTATTAAATCAACACTGCTGCCTTTACCTCTCGGCCATTCTCGACATGACATATGTGTCTACTAACAGGTATATATTCTAGTATATTACTTTTCTAACGTCTTGATAATTTACACTATACAATTTTTGTTCAAAATTGATTTTTTTCTCATATTTTAACGAAATTAAGAAAAATGACGGCTGAGACACAGATCTAGGAGCTTGTTAATCACTTCGAGCCGTATTTTCAACTTACAAAACGCTAATGCATACTAATGTACGACTACCAGAATTATCAATTTTGACGTTACAACTTTTTTTAAATCAGAGGCTTGGAGTTTATTTGTCTTTTAACCTAGATATCTGATGAACCCTTCATTCTCCAATCGGAGCCCCGCTGATTTAGAAAAAGAAAATGTCAGCCTCGTTGAGAAACCGTGTTCTTCTATATGCCGGAAGAACATTCCGTGCAAAGGCTTGTCAACATGCTGCCCAAATAGGTATTTTTGTACGGAATCTCTAATTTTAGCTCTTAAGGTCGGTGTATCAAGCTCAGTCATCAAATGGCGATGATCTGGCCTTCTTCCCGACCTGTGATTAAGGCATAGTCCAAGGTCACCTGCTGATCTGCCAGCTGCCCTGAACAACAATGCTCCTGTTCCTGCGACTTCGTACGTTTGGACATTTCGCAGAAGAGGATTCGAGCATTTGAGGATCCTGCAACTCATCTCAAAGATCTCTTTTCCGTGTAACCACTCCATGTTTGATAGTCCTCTACCTCCGAGATGTCTTGGGAGGTATAAGCGGAAGATTGCGGGTATCCCTATCCAATTGGCGCAACTCCTCTACTGTCCATTTTATCACTCCAAAGGAGTAACGGATGACTGGAGCGGCAAGTATGTTGGTGGCCAGCACCTTGTTTAGCCCAGACAGCTCTGAATGCCAGATTTGTAAAAGCCGCTGTTTATACCTAACGCGAAGAGCTTTTTTCGTTTTTGCAGCATCCTGAATGCCTGATTACCCGACACCCAGGTACGTATAAGTCTATCCGGCACCTAGATATTTTTTGGTGCCTCCGTCGATGAGTTGCGCATCATTTGGGTACCCTTGAAGTCGCCCCATCTTTATATAGATCACAGCGCACTTGTCCAAGCCAAGCTACATCCCAGTGTCAAGCGTAAACTCCTGTACCACCCTAAAAGCTTGTTTTAGCTCGCTCTCACCACAGGTATAAATTTTTAAGTCATCTATATAAAACAGATGACTAATCCTGTGTCTTCTGTTTGAGGGTGGCCCACAGAGATAGCGGAGAGCTGCACTCAGCGGTAGCAGCTAGATGCAAAATAGGAGAGGGCGAAAGGAATCTCCCTAAGAGACTCCCCTCCTATAAGATATCTGTTGTGTAAGGGTTGTTCGGCTGCCGGATATTATGAGAAACCGTATCTTCCACAACGATATCAGATGTTCTATACATTTCGCTAGCGGTGTTGGTATGCAAGTTTGCCGAACAAACAGGACAACATATGATGCGACGTCGTGTCGAACGCCTTGCGGTAGTCTATCCAGGCCATGGACAGATTTCGGAGATACTGCCGTGCGGCTTGTTTAACGCAACGGCCAATCAACAAATTATCCCTACATCCATCCATTTTTTTCCTGGAACCGTGCTGCTCACTGAATTGTCCAAATATTGGTTCCACTGCCCGCAACAACCTAGCATACAAAATCCTAGTAAAGATCTTGTAGCAGGTGTTCTGGCAAGTTATGGGCCGGTAATTCTTTCACTGGGACAGGTCACCTTTCTTTGGGACCAGTGTCTTGGACATTCAACAAACCACTGAGGAATTTGCTCCTCATGATTCAACGATCGGTTAAATATTCGAGCCAGCCGGCGGTGGACAGATGGAAAACTCTTCCACGAGATGGAATGAATGATGTCCGGTCCTTTGGCGGCGTTGTTGCGGAAACCTCGAAGGGCTCTCGCAACCTCAGCATCGGTGATTGCCGCGTAAACCTCTTGTTGTTCGGCATTGCAGTGAGCCGTAAGGTGTGCCATGCCCGAAGTGGCTTCTTTAAACTGGGACCTAGCCTCATAGATCTCCCTCCAGAAACGATCGACGTGTTGGACATTTAGTTGGTCACTGACTGGTTGCCTAGGTGGTTGGAGTATGCGAGAGGGATTTTTTTGAAAGGTTGAGTTATCAGTTATCCCCCTCACTCTCCTTATCAACAATTTTTAAGTATCGCCAATGCCCATATTTCATCTAAGGCGTGCTGCTTGATGTTTTGTAGCACTGATACGCTCAGTGTGTGATGCTTGCGTCTTACAACGGCTGCCACTCGTTGCACACGCCTAGTAAACAGCATTCCACCTCTTATATATTCTATCTAAAAGTGATTACGAGAGGCTTCCTGTCTTGATAGTTTTATTTTTGTTTTTAACTGCGCTATGCGTCGCTTCAACTACACCACACTGCGAGAAGTTTCGACACCTTGACCTGACGGCACAAGGGTAGTGGCAGCCGCATAGACAGTGCAGTTGACAGTCCAGATGTTGGCATCCTCTGAAAGTTCCTCATTGAGACTGGCATCTAGTTGGGCGAGCTGTTCAGCCATACGACTATATCTGACCTTAAGAAAAGCCCTTTTTTATTTTTTTATTTTTTATTTCAACAACACACCACGAGGGCTTACAGCCTAAATACTATCGTACCGTGGGTGTCGACAAGGAGAAAAAAGGGCAACTTGTTAATTCTGGACTTGAAGGTTTGGAAGTTCAGATGAGAAGGAACAACATGTGCCGGCAAGGAATTCCACAACTTGGAAGTCCTCGGAACAAAAGAGCGAGCATAACAAGATGTTCTATGTCTGGTGACCTGGACAGTAAAAGGGTGCATTCGCTCTGTTCCCCTGGTAGATCTGTTGGGGGCAGCAGGTGGAGGAACTATGGAAGAAAGCTCCGCTCAGCAGTGTGCGTGCAGATATCTATAAAAGAGAGAGAGGTCACCAACGGCACGTCGGTGGGCAAGGGATGGCAGCCTTTGGGTAAGGGTAGGGTCACCGATGAGACGTATAGCTCTCTTCTGAATGGAGTCCAGGATAGCGCGCGTAGAAGCGGCAGCAGCACCCCAGATGTGGGTGCAGTATTCAAGGTTTGATCTTATTTGTGAAGTATATAAAGTATAGAGATTAGCTGGTGAAAATATTTGCGAGCCCGGAAGAGGAAACATAATTTCTTAGCAGCCGCTTCTGCAATTGATGTGACATGTTGGTGCCAATTGAGATTTCGATCCACAGAGATGCCAACAAGTGAAAAGGACTCATTACTTTGAATAACTTGGTTGTTTATTGTGATGGGTCTAGGGCTAGTGTATCTCTTATGAGAAAGAAAGCAAGACTGTGATTTGGTGGGGTTGAATTGTACAAGATTTCTACTTCCCCAGTCTAATATTTTTTGGAGATACACGGAGATAGAACCCTCCATGAGTCTGCGATTCTCATCTAGTTGGGCTAAAGAGACACGCTTAGAATATTGTATATTGGAGTGGAGGGTGCTGTCGTCCGCGTAACTGTGAAATGGGTTGGATGTGCTAGAGAGGAGGTCATTGATGTGGAGAAGAAACAAAGTGGGGGCTAAAGCTGAACCTTGAGGAACTCCTGCATTAATTGGATACAGTTTAGAGGAATGGCCATCCACGACAACAGAAATGCTCCGGTTGGAGAGGAAATTTGCTGTCCACGTACAGAGTTTTGGTGGTAGGCCATAGGCAGGTAGTTTATTGAGCAGCGCTGCGTGCCAGACCTGGTCGAATGCTTTGGATATGTCTAGAGCGACAATCTGGGATTCACCGTGTAGTTCCATAGACTTGTTTCAAGAATGGGTGACAAAGGAAAGGAGGTCGGCAGTTGATCTGCGCTGTCGGAATCCATACTGCCTGTCGTGGATTAGACTGTGTTTTTTCAAGAAATTTTAGTAATTAGGTGTTTATATAATTTTCCATCACTTTAGAGATGACTGAAAGCAGAGAAATAGGCCTGTAGTTGCTAGGAAGCGCTTTCGATCCTTTCTTGGGGATGGGTTGTACTCGAGCAGTTTTCCAGTTACTAGGGAATATGCCTCTATTGTAAGATGTCTGAAACAGACGAGCCAGGACAGGAGCAAGTTGTTGACTCAAGTCATTCTCACACGTTCCAGCGAGGAGCGGCAGCTGTTCTGTGATTTGTCGCGGGGGTGTTGGGATCCGGGAAGATATTCTTGTGTACCCACTCCTGTGCAGTTATGACACATAATCCAGCAGATGTTGTGCGGAAAAAACATGCCCAGGGTGCATGGATATCCACAAAGCATGCAACCATCCCATGTATCCCCTCCTTGCAGGCGAGCTGTTGCCATAACACTGCAAAAGATCGTTCCGAAGATCATCGGTCCACTCCATTCTCCTTGCGCGGTCGTTATCAGGCATCCGTCCATTGTCCTCTCTACCTTGCCTATGGTCTCCATCCGGTCGAGACCGATCAGAGAAGACATTTGCACCTGTCCTACTGCAAACAAGCACATTATTAGATTGACGCAGGTTAGCCTGCGTGGACCACCACAGAATTTCCAATATCCCAAAGGGGGTATTCGTGCCCACAGTCACAGATTTTCTGTGATTTTGCAGATTTGTGGGCAGTTGCGACGCTGGCTGTACCGTCTACGTCGTTCCGGATCGCGATAATTACTCTACTGGCTGCAGTGCACGTATCGGCCAGACTTTAAGGTTTGTCAAGAGGAGTTTATAAAGGAATCAGGCAATTTGGATAAAGAAATACAGGACATTAGTAGAAGAGGAGACAGGTAAGTTGGACAGCGGACAGCTGGCGTGGCTGGCTGTACCGTCTACGTCGTTACGAGTAGCGGTAAGAATACTGCTGGCAACAGTACACCTACCGGCCAGACGGTAGGTAGGATTATTATTATTATTATTATTATTATTATTATTATTATTATTATTATTATTATTATTATTATTATTATTATTATTATTATTATTATTATTATTATTATGATTATTATTATTATTATTATTATTATTATTATTATTATTATTATTATTATTATTATTGTTATTATTATTATTATTATTTAATATAAGCGTCACGCTCTCTCAGTATTACTCATGAAAGACTTTTGATAGACCCCCCGCGCGCGACGTTGAGGCTCGGCTCGGTGGATGCGGATGAAACTCATCATATCCCATTATGCCCACACTATCGTTACAGTCTGACTTCCGGTGCTCCAATATAACAGACGTGTTTGTGGCCACCCCTTAACTAAGGAATTTTTAGACTATGTGACATGTTTGCAGCAGAACTGCCCTCTGCCCCACGGTGAGGATGTTATTTGGTTATCCTAGTTCCTTTGCATTTGCCATAAAACTTTTGGTGACTATTCCTTTCGCCGACATTACGAAAGGATTTTTTTTTAATTTAATATTATTGGCAGCGGCATCTCAGGCCATTAGCACATTCATTTCACATCATTCAATATTTTTACAAATTTTCCAGACAAAGTCAACTTGGCTCGCCCAGGAATCGAACCCGGGACCTCTCGCTTAGCAGGCTGGCACCTAGCAACCTGCGCCACGAGGGCGTCTACGAAAGGATATATAGCCACCTTCTGGAGTTTTTATAAGTTCTTTATGTCATAGTCTAAGTTTTCATACTTGGTGATCTTTTCAATTTCAGTTTTCTGAATGTTATGGGACAGCGGTACAGCAATATCTATGATCACAGCGAGCCTCACCTGTTTGTTATTATTATTACTTTTATTATTATTGTTATTATCGGTCGATGCACTTTTTTCAGGTTTGCAGGTCATACTACGGCTTGTAACAAAGCACGCAGCAAGTACATATAACCGTTTTATATTTCATGGTATGGAATATGGTGTGATTTCACATGGAGAGTGTTTTCTATCTACGTGCACTTTTCTGTTATTTTCTTCCTAACTATCCTACAGGTGTCTAAAAGCACACTCTTTTGCAGGAGATAATTCTGTCCTTGGGTATCTTCAGGTTTTCTAGGGCAGCATGAATGTAGAGGAACGTCTTCCGTTGCACCGATGATAATTGGCACGATGTTCACTGTTTTAAGGTCCAATATAGTTCTCAGATCTCTCGCGAGGTCCAAGTATTTGGCGATTTTTTCTCTCCTTGCACTCTCTATTTTTTTACATGTGGTACAGCTATGTCAATTATGGCCACATCTTTCTTCAATTTGTCCCAGTACAAGAAGTCTGGTCTATTGTGACGAATATAGTGATCCCTTAATGCTGTTATGTCCCAGTATAGAGTTTGTGTTCCTGTTTGCCTTACATTAGAAGGAGCGAATTGAAAGTATGTTACTTATATAGTCTGATGCTTTATAAAGTGTGCTATTATTATTATTATTATTGTTCGTTGTCCACACTTCCTTTAAATAAGTGAGCATAAAGCAATGACACATGGGTCTAGGACAAGATGGCCAGCTTCAATGTACGTATTAAAAATACTGATGGTTGACCCTCATTAGGATCCTCCGGAAGGGACTGCAAGCATTGAGTACCACATATTTCTGAATGGGTAGGTATAATTTCCGTTCTAGGCCCAGTTATTGAACGCTCCTCTTCAGGCTTCGCCTGTGGCACCGACAACAATGGGGACTACTATATCTGTATCCATATGCCACAACTGGATAATCCCATCACACAGTGGTAAATACGTATTTATTTTCTCCGTGTGTATTTTTTTTTAATGTTACCAGGTACTGATATCCCAAAGTCCACGAAAAACGTTTTTTTGTCGTTTTTCAACGTCAGAACGAGATTAGGGTTGTTGTTTGGCACTTGTGGATCTGTTTGTAATTTCCTGTTCCAATAAAGACGGATTTACTCATCTTCGCAGATGTTGACGGATAATATTGGTAACATGAAACAGTATTTGTAAGGCCCATGTATTTCTCCCGCAGCTTTAGGTGTATGATTTTCCCAACTCAGTTGTGTCGATCCAGGTAGGACCTCGGAGCAGCCTGCATGGATGTGGTCCACGCCTTCCGCAATCTTGTCGCACATGCGACATTTGGCGTTTTCCAACCTTTCTCCCAGAACTCGTTTTCTATATCCCCTCGTTGGGATTATCTGGTCTTGTATAGCTGATATAAAGCCTTCAGTTTCAACCTTAAGGTTACCTCCAGCACAGATAAAACGAATACGCTTGTATATGCATGATCCCCCCTCCATTACAGCCAAATGTTTTCCATGTGACTAGCTTCTCCACTGTTGTTCGGGGATCGTGGACTTGGCGAGAGGCCAAAAGGTCTTATCGGCTAGTCTTAATGGTCTACATCTCTATCAGTTTCGGTAACAGCTAGATGTAGATCGCGGTTTCTGCCTTTTCATGGAAATAATTTCTTAGGTTTTCCAGTGGCTAGATGGTAGTATGGAGTCTAACAGTATGGAGTCTGGCAGTATGGAGTCTAACACTCACATGATGATCCCTGTAGTTTTTTAATTCCTTTCTTGTTAGTGAATTTTTGTAGAAAAAATTCACTAATGGGGAGATCCTGACTTTTGAATTTTGAAAGAATTTCTGCAAATGAGCGCGAACTAGGATCCCTAAAACCCATATCGGGGGTCAGTTTCAATTTTTATATATATATATATATATATATATATATATATATATATATATATATATATATATATATATGTATATATATATATATATATAATATATATGTATGTATATATATATATATATATATATATATATATATATATATATATATATATATATATATATATATATATATATATATATATATATATATATATATATATATATATATAATTTCAACGACACACCACGAGGGCTTACAGCCTAAATACTATCGTACCGTCGGTGTCGACAAGGAGGAAAGAGGCAACTTGTTAATTCTGGACTTGAAGTTTAGAGGTTCGGGGGAGAAGGAAAAACAAGTGCCGGCAAGGAATTCCACAACTTTGAAGTCCTCGGGACAAAAGAGCGCGCATAACAAGATGTTCTATGTCTGGTGACCTGGACAGTAAAAGGGTGCATTCGCTCTGTTCCCCTGGTAGGTCTGTTGGGGGCAGCAGGTGGAGGAACTATGGAAGAAAGCTCCTCTGAGCAGTGCCCGTGCAGATATATATATATATATATATATATATATATATATATATATATATATATATATATATATATATATATATATATATATATATATATATATATATAAAAGAGAGAGAGAGAGAGGTCACCAACGGCACGTCGGTGGGCAAGAGAGGGCAGCCTTTGGGTGAGGGTAGGTTCACCGATGAGACGTATAGCTCTCTTCTGAATAAAGTCCAGGATAGCGAGTGTAGAAGCGGGAGCAGCACCCCAGATGTGGAAACAGTATTCGAGGTTTGGTCTTATTTGTGAAGTATATAAGGTATAGAGATAAGCTGGTGAAAAGTATTTGCGAGCCAGGAAGAGTAAACTTCTTAGCAGCCGCTTCTGCAATTGATGTGACATGTTGGTGCCAATTGAGATTTTGATCCACAGAAATACCAACAAGTGAAACGGACTCATTACTATGAATACCTTGGTTGTTTATTGTGATGGTTTTAGGGTTGGTGTATCTCTTATGAGAAAGAAAACAAGACTGTGATTTGGTGGGGTTGAATTGTACAAGATTTCTACTTCCCCAGTCTAATATTTTTTGGAGATCCACAGAGACAGAACCCTCCATGAGTTTGCGATCCTCATCTAATTGGGCTAAAGAGACAGGCTTAGAATATTGTATATTTGAGTGGAGGGTGTTGTCGTCCGCGTAACTGTGACTTGGGTTGGATGTGCTAGAGAGGAGGTCATTGACGTGGATAAGAAACAAAGTAGGGGCTAAAGCTGAACCTTTAGGAACTCCTGCATTATTTGGATACAGTTTAGAAGAATGGCCATCCACGACAAGAGAAATGCTCCGGTTGGAGAGGAAATTTGCTGCCCACGTACAGAGTTATGGTGGTAGGCCATAGGCCGGTAGTTTATTAAGCAGCGCTGCGTGCCGGACCTGGCCGAATCCTTTGGTTATGTCTAGAGCGACAATCTGGGATTCACCGCGTAGTTCCATAACCTTGTTCCAAGAATGGGTGACAAAGGAAAGAGTTGATATGCGCTGACGGAACTCATACTGCCTGTCGTGGATTAGACTGTGTTTTTCAAGAAATTTTAGTAATTCGGTGTTTATATACCTTTCCATCACTTTAGAGACGACTGAAAGGAGAGAAATAGGCCTGTAGTTGCTAGGAAGCGCTTTGGATCCTTTCTTGGGGACAAGTTGTACTCGAGCGGTTTTCCAGTTACTAGGGAATATGCCTCTATTGTAAGATGTCTGAAACAGACTCGTCAGGACAGGAGCAAGTTCTGGCGCACATTTTTTGAGAACAATTGCTGGGATCTCGTCAAGGCCAGAGGCTTTTCTGATATTAAGAGAAGAGAGCATCTTTCGTACCTTTTTAGTTTTGAAAGTGATATCCGTGATTTTATGCGCGACATTGGAGGCTGTTTGTGGTTGAACATTTGGAGGTGGGTTGAGAGTAGAATTGATGGCGAACAACGAGGCAAAAAATTCAGCCTTTCCCAGAGCGGTAGAAACAATTCCATCCCCTGAGACAACAGGTAGGAACGTGCTCTTGCAGAAATTATTCCCAATAGATCTAGCAAAAGTCCAGAAGGGTTTGCTGCCGCTGGAGCTTAAGAGGACTTTGTTTTTAATGTAGTTATTAAACGAGTTTTTTGCCTCAGAAAGAATTCGGACATAGCGGTTTCTTGCGTCGTTAAATGCTTGACGGTTATCTTGCCTGGGATTGAGTAGGAGCTTGTTGTGAGCTCTGACTTTTTTTAGTCTGGCCCTGTCACAGGATTTAGAGAACCAGGACTTTTGAGTGGCTGCAAAGGTTTTCTGTGTACGTGGAATAAATAATTCCATTCCAGCTTGGATAATTTCGGTGACGTTTTGTGAGATATCAGAGGGGCCAGGATAAGAGAAGCAGACAGACGTCCATGGAAACGAGAAAAAATAATCTCGCATTTCGTCCCAGTTCGCGGAGTTGTAGTGCCAAATGATACGTGGGTGTGATGACTGTGTGACCTCGGGTTGCATTGCACAGGAAGCAGTGACCATGCCATGGTCTGAGCGACCCAGGGGGGCGGTGACTGATATCTTATAGCAGTCAGGATTTGTAGTAAGAAGGAGATTCAGAAATCAGATGGTTGATTTTTTTCAGAAAGGTAGTCAAAGAGCTGGACAAAGTTGGTGTCAGAAGGTGACCGGTAAATGCAACAGATGAATTTAGTTGCAGCCCTGAAAGAGAGTTTTATCCATAGTATGTCTTTTCTTCCAGCTTCTAAATTGGTGAGTCTGGTGCGGGGTGGATTGCTACGCACGTACGCGCACACGCCTCCATGCAATCTAAAGGAAGTAAGGAACTCATACCCCGGGAAATTAAGGTGATTAGTGGCTGTTTTGGCACTGATTTGAGTTTCGGTGAGGAAAAGGAGTTGGGGCATTTTAGCCCGGGGGAAATGGTGGACGGAGTTCAGGTTAGAATTTAGGCCACATATATTCGAAAAGGATATGTTAAAACCTGATGCTGGCGCCCCCTGTATACCCCTCTCTCGTAGATCCGAATGGAGGGGTATTTTACCTACGGAATCTTTTGTACAAGGAGCAGCCATCATTAATTTTGCTTATAAGGGAAACGGACTCATACACCAGACCCGGGAACGTCCGCTGGGACTTCACCGGCCCCTTGATGTAAGGGTGGTACCTCCTCGGGTGTGAAAAAAATCTTTTACTATCACGTAAAGGAAAATTCCAATACCACCTACCATATTGCAAGTATACCACACCAGCCAACTATTAAAGAGCTGACCAGCTCTAGAACTTGCGCGTGTTAGTCCATTTTATGATACCAAGGCTGTAGGTTATGGTAGATGTTGCATAGGTGTTGACTGCTTATTATAACAAATTGCCCATATCATGTTGTTTACGTAAAACAGATTATTATTATTATTAATATTATTATTATCATTAGTCTAATGCACTTACTCAGGATTATTATTATTATTATTATTATTATTATTACTAGAAAGGTAGTTTATGTTTAGATAAGATGCAACCTGCATACGTGTATGTTGACGCAAAAGTTATCCGCATAAAAATGTTTATATCACCGGTTTTGATGATATTATCTTCTAAAATAAATGATATTTCTCTAACAAGGTTAACTACACATAAAACAACCACTGTAAACATAATAACAACTCGTCTCAACTTACAAAAGACATAATTAGTGCTTCTGTATTGTCATTAACGAGCCCTGGTGAATATATTTTATGTAAACAACATGATAAGGGCAATTTGTCTTTTAGTGTCTCCTATGTTATAAGTGAATTTAATTGCTTCTTTGCTGGTAACATGCAGATTAGTTAAATTAAGCAAAGTAAACATCCTCCTTTAAATCGATATTTTCTTATTTTCAGCATGAAACTTTATCCTGTTGTAGGTGACCCCATTTCTCGTTTATTGTTTTTTTTTTATTCCCCCTCAACTTCCCAGCAGTTCGTTATGCTAATTACCAAGAAATATTTCTCCATAATAATTTCAGGAGGCTTTCAGAATAATAATCTGCATTCGAGTCTTCAAGCAGTAACCATTTTTATGTCACTTATTGTCGTCGTGAAAACTTGTATAATTTCCTATCGTGTTAGAAAGTTTACAATTGTATCAATTTACAAGTTTATTACATTTATTTAACACAGTTCATCTAAGTTTATTGTAACGGAGAAGTTATTCTCTTAGGGTAGTTGCCAATAAAAATGTTTGCACGGAAATCCGTTTTAAAGACGTATCATCACATCACAATCTAAGAGCGATGTCGCCCTGTCGTTGCAAATATGACTGCCTCCATCAGATCTCTTTATTTTATTATAACCTCCACACTTTTTCAGTTGTGCCAGGTTCTTTAGAAGTTTTCGCCTTGGTCTACCTGCTTCCTTCTATCCAGGTCGGTGACAATAAAATAATGTTGCCAGAAAATTATTATGTATGTGTATGTATGACCAATAAATATTGTGTTTCTCCTCTCAAATTTTTTCAGCAAGCATCTTTTTGTGAATTTCCTTAACACAATTCACTAATGGGGAGATCTCGACTTTTCAATTTTAAAAAAGATTTTTCAAATGAGTGCAAACTAGGCCCACTACCGAGGTCAGTTTTAATATATATATATATATATATATATATATATATATATATATATATATATATATATATATATATATATACATATATATATATATATATATATATATATATATATATATATATATATATATATATATATATTTGTGTATGTATACTTATATATCACACGGATAACACAAACATTCTGGGTCGTCATCTCCCAATGTTCTAGGAGATAGGTTTGGTAGATGGTAGAGGAATTTTCCTTTACGTGATAGTAAAGGATTTTTTTCACGCACGAGGAGGTACCACCCTTTACATCAAGTCCCAACGGGCGTTTCCGTTTCTGGTGTATGAGTCGGTACGAGTAAACTACGAAGAGAAGTTAGACGTCTCTTCAATCGTGCTAAGATTACAGGCAACTGGGAGCAATATAAAACTGCTCTAACGCATTATAATAAAGAGATCAGGAACGCTAAGAGGGAGTCCTGGAGGAGGTTCTGCGGGGACATTAATAATGTGCCCAGTAGCGCCAGAATCCACAGGATTCTCTCACGCGACCGTGTACAGGAACTGGGATCGATAAAACGACCAGATGGTTCCTTTACTGAATCTCGGAAAGAAACGTTAGAGCTCTTAGCACACACACACTTCCCAGATTGTCTGATCCTGAGCAACGGTGAGGTCCTACCAGCTGAGGGACGATCTAAACGCCCCCAAAGGGAGGACTGGCTAGTTGCTCGGAGAATAGTTACAGCCTCGGCAGTGGAGTGTGCTGTGAATCATTTCCAGCCATTCAAGTCGCCAGGGGAGGATGGGGTGGTACCGGTCCTACTACAAAAGGGACTGGAGATTCTCCTACCCTTCCTTATCAGGCTGCTCAGAGCCAGTCTGGCCTGGAACTATATTCCTTCCAGCTGGACGGTGGTTAGGGGGGTTTACATTCCCAAATTGGGACGTAATGACCTCCTACCTACTTCACTGAGACCTCTCAGTATTACATCATTCCTCCTGAAGGGATTGGAAAAAATACTGGACGGACACATTAGGGGGAACATCTTACCCAAGAACCCCCTAAATACCCACCAGTATGCCTATCAAACTGGCAAATCAACTGAGTTAGCGCTCAATAACCTCGTCGAGAAGATCACACACTCTCTGGAAAATGGAGAGGTTGCGGTGGCGGCATTTCTCGACATAGAAGGAGCATTTAATAATGCATTACCGATCTCCCTCTACGAGGCCACTATCGCTAGGGGGGTGGAACCTACCATCTGTGGCTGGATCGGAAACATGCTGCACAATCGGACCATTATTACCTCATTACGGGGAGAGGTGGTCAGCGTTAGGGCTGCGAGAGGGTGTCCTCAGGGGGGCGTTCTATCCCCCCTGTTGTGGTCCCTCTTTGTGGACGACCTGCTGGCTATCCTCGGACTCTGGGAGGTTGAGGTCCAGGCGTATGCGGATGATCTTGTCATAATGGTTAGAGGCAAATCTGAGGAGGAACTGTCTAGTACTCTTCAAGAAGCACTAAATGTAGTCAATGATTGGTGCCGTAGGGAACAGATGTCTGTGAACCCTCGCAAAACGATCATTGTCCCGTTCACCAGAAGAAGAAGGTTGGACAAATTAAAACCACCTAATCTTATGGGGGAAAACATTCCATTTTCGGACCAAGCAAAATATCTGGGAGTTATCCTAGATAAGAAGCTCAACTGGGACAGACAGTTAGAAAATGTTATCCGCAGGGCTAAGATGTCCCTGTGGACCTGCCGGAGAATCTGTGGGAACAACTGGGGAACAAACCCCCAACAGATGTACTGGCTCTATGTAGTGGTTATCAGACCTATGATAACATATGGAGCCATAGTTTGGTGGCCTAAGGTGCTACGTGGTACCGCGAGGGCCAAACTGGCTCATCTACAGAGACAAGCATGTCTGATGATAACGGGAGCGATAAGGTCCTCCTCAATATTCCCCCACTTCACATATGGTTGGAGAGGGTGGCGAGGTGGACAACGTACAGACTAAAACAAACGGCAGATAACATACCGAGGGAAGTCAGTCTGAGGGGGTCCGGACTCCTTGATGACAGTGATTGTCACAGGATTCTGGGAATGGTCTCGGACTTGATGCCTACAAAAATCAGCAGAGATCTGTCTTTCAAGACCGTCCTCCCGGAAAGGGAGGACTGGGACCGGAACCAATCGACCCTGTTGAGAGCGGACCTCTGCTGGTACTCTGACGGCTCCAAAACCAATATGGGAGTAGGAGCCGGCGCATATGGGGGCAGCACCGATGCTAGACTATCAGCTAGCCTCGGCAAGTACGCAACCATACACCAGGCAGAAGTTTATGCCATCGAGATGTGTGCAAAGGAAAGCTTAAAAGACCTATGCACAAACAAATCGATAAAGATATTTGCAGATAGCCAAGCTGCAATAAAGGCTCTTGGTTCCTACCGTTGCAATTCAAAGACGGTATGGAGTTGTAAATCTGCCCTTAACGAATTGGGCAGCTGTAATGAGGTGTCGCTGGTCTGGATACCGGGTCACTCGGACCATGATGGCAACGTTGCGGCAGACGCGCTTGCCAGGAGTGGTGCCCAGTGTGACTTTGTCGGACCAGAACCGGTGCTGGGAATAACATCTTGCACAGCAAAACGCACCTTAAAGACCTGGACAGATAGAAGGACAATTCAATATTGGCAAAATCTTCCAGGATTAGCTCACTCTAAGGCCTTCATAAATGGCCTGTCTGAGTCAAGGGCTAAGAAACTTCTAGAGTTGAACAGACAACAACTGAGTACTCTAGTCGGCCTGTATACAGGACACTGTCGCTTGCGGCATCACATGCACCGTATTGGGATCGGTTAGGAGACCGAGTGCCGGCTGTGTATGGAGGATGACGAAACAGCAGAGCACGTGCTGTGTTCCTGTCCGGCAGCGGATAGGACTAGACACCTGCTCTTTGGCAAGGTAAAGCTTGCTCCAGAGGATCTGGATCAACTTTCGCCCGCAAAGGTTATCGACCTCTGTAGGAGGCTGGATTTGTTGGGCGAAATATAGACATTAGGCGTGAGCCACAATAGACCTTATGGTCGCGGTGGAGGGACCGATATGGACCACTCACAAACTAACCTAAATGAGTCGGTTTCCCTTATAAGCAAAAATGATGATGGTTCCTCCTTGTACAAAATATTCCGGAGGTAAAATACCCCTCCATTCGGATCTCCGAGAGAAGGGTGTACAGGGGGCGCCCGCGTCAACATTTAACATATCCTTGACTTCAATGACCATAATAAGGAATGGCTAGGATCTTCAAAAACCGATACACAAGGAAGAACAGCGGAGGCCTTTGTAGTCAGCAATTCTTTAGCCAATATGGTTCAGCAACCTACTTACTTTCCTGGCATCTCAACACATAGCCCAAATCCCTTGGATTTCCTTCTTACTACAAATCCTGACTGCTATAAGAGATTAGTCATCGCCCCTCTGGGTCGCTCAGACCACGACATGGTCACTGATTTCTGTACAATGCAACCCGAGGTCACACAGTCATCACACCCACGTATCGTTTGGCACTACAACTCCGCGAACTGGGAAGAAATGCGGGATTACTTTTCCTCATTTCCATGGGCGTCTGTCTGCTTCTCTCATCCTGACCCCTCTGATATCTCACAAAACGTCACGGAAATTATCCAAGCTGGCATGGAATTATTTATTCCACGTACACAGAGAACCTCTGAAGCTACTCAAAATCGCTGGTTCTCCAAATCATGTGACGAGGACAGACTTGAAAAGGTCAAACCTCACAAAATGCTTCTACACAATCCCAGTCAAGAAAACCGTCAAGCATTTAACGACGCAATAAACCGCTATGTCCGACTTCTTTCTGAGACAAAAAGCTCGTTTAATAACCACATCAAGAACAAAGTCCTCCTAAGCTCCAGCGGCAGCAAACCATTTGGACTCTTGCTAAATCTATTGGGAATAATTTCTGCAAGAGCACGTTCCCACCTCTTGTCTCAGGGGATGAAATTGTTTCTACCGCTCTGGGCAAGGCTGAACTTTTTGCCTCGTTGTTCGCCGGCAATTCTACTCTTAACCCACCTCCAAATGTTCAACCACCAACAGTCCCCAATGTCGCGCATAAAATGACGGATATCACTTTCAAAACTAAAAAGGTACGTAACATGGTCTCTTCTCTTAATACCAGAAAAGCCTCTGGCCTTGACGAGATCCCAGTAATTATTCTCAAAAAATGCGCACCAGAACTTGCTCCTGTCCCGACTCGTCTGTTTCAGACATCTTACAACAGAGGCATTTTCCCTAGTAACTGGAAAACTGCTCGAGTACAACCCGTCCCCAAGAAATGATCCAAAGCGCTTCCTAGCAACTACAGGCCTATTTCTCTTCTTTAAGTCATCTCTAAAGTGATGGAAAGGTATATAAACACCGAATTACTAAAATTTCTTGAAAAACACAGTCTAATCCACGACTGTCAGTATGGATTCCGTCAGCGCAGATCAACTGCCGACCTCCTTTCTTTGTCACCCATTCTTGGAACAAGTCTATGGAGCTACACGGTGAATTGCAGATTGTTGCTCTAGACATATCCAAAGCATTCGACCAAGTCTGGCGCGCAGCGCTGCTTAATAAACTACCGGCTTATGGCCTACCACCAAAACTCTGTAAGTGGACAGCAAATTTCCTCTCCAACCAGAGCATTTATGTTGTCGTGGATGGTCATTCCTCTAAACTGTTTCCAATTAATGCAGGAGTTCTGTCTCAGTGGATCTCCAAAAAATATTAGACTGGGGAAGTAGAAATCTTGTGCAATTCAACCCCGCCAAATCACAGTTATGCTTTCTTTATCATAAGAGATACACCAACCCTAGACACATCACAATAAACAACCAAGCTATTCAAAGTAATGAGTCCTTTTCACTTGTTGGCATTTCTATGGATCGAAATCTCAATTGGCACCAATATGTCACATCAATTGCAGAAGCGTCTGCTAAGAAATTAGGTTTCCTCTTCCGGGCTCGCAAATACTTTTCACCAGCTCATCTCTATACCTTATATACTTCACAAATAAACCAAACCTCGAACACTGCTCCCACATCTGGGGTGCCGCTGCCGCTTCTACACTAGCTATCCTGGACTCGATTCAGAAGAGAGCTATATGTCTCATCGGTGACCCTACCCTCACTCAAAGGCTGCCATCCCTTGCCCACCGACATGCCGTTGGTGACCTCTCTCTCTCTTTTATAGATATCTGCACGGGCACTGCTCAGAGGAGCTTTCTTCCATAGTTCCTCCACCTGCTGCTCCCAACAGATCTACCAGGGGAACAGAGCGAATGCACCCGTTTACTGTCCAGGTCACTAGACATAGAACATCTCGTTATGTCCGCTCTTTTGTCCTGAAGACTTCCAAGTTGTGGAATTCCTTGCCGGCACATGTTTTTCCTTCTCCCCCGAACCTTCAAACCTTCAAGTCCAGAATTAACAAGTTGCCTGTTTCCTTCTTGTCGACACCCACGGTACGATAGTATTTAGGCTGTAAGCCCTCGCGTTGTGTTGTTGAAATAAAAAAACAAAAGTTGCCTACCATAGCCGTATTACTTTATAAGTGTCTTCTCGCTGTGATTAGTATAGCGCACTGACGAGCTCTAATTAGAGCGAAACCGTGAGAATACATCTAGCCTTACACACACGTTGTCTGTATTAGGGAAGTAATCGGCCAGGGCTGACAATTTACAAAATTGTTAGTTGGTTGTACACAGTCTCAACATTTTGTGTAAACTAGAGCTGTCGTGACAACATACTACCTGGTTCCGTACCGAGATGGCGACCCTGTCGTACATCTCACAATATTCTAGCAAATCGAGTTATTGAAATTTGAAGCATTTAATAAAAATTCGCACTTGCTGTGTCCCGAATTATTTTTCTTCTTCATTATATTTCGATGGAAATGCAGAAATGTAATAATATAATACGTGTTCGATTAAAAAAAAAAACTGTACCACCAACGACTTATGAGCCACCCTGTAATTGTAAAAATAATTTTGCAAGATGTAGCTCAAGAGACCCTATAATTAACGTATACAATTTTTTTCCCGTATCTTGTATAATAACGGATATATTGAACTTTACTTTAGAAATGCGTCGCCCTGTGTACATATATGTGCATATGTAAACAGATAAAAACCGTAAACTATATAATAAAGCTACTGCCAAAGCATCAGAGAAAGTGTCTACTCGAAATGAATTTCTTGCAAACATTTTAGTAAAATAAAGGACAATGACGACTGAAGCTGAAACTTGAGGTTGTGTAAAACACGCTTCTTGCCACATTTTCCCTACATAATAACGCGTATGCGTTTCAGGTTCTTTCCCTGAAGGTTGCCAAGTTTGACGTTTCAAACCGCGACTTTGACGTTTTAAGAAGAAAAACTATAAAATTTTCAAAGTAATGTTTCTGGTACTTCTTGACCTTGTTGCCGCAAAACACTTACTCCTTGTCTGTAGTACACAATAAATTTTGTAACTGACCCAAAATATTTTGGTTTTGTGCGTTTTTCTGGTCATCAGTGGCATCCAACATTTTTTTAATACCCATCACTTTTTTTCTCTTGATATAGAGGTTTAAATGCTTGTACGTAGTATACTTTTCCTAACCTGCGTATCAAATTTGGTTGCCATAGCTTTGTTATATTACAACAATTTTTCAAAAGAAGACCCAAAATGGAAAAATTAGTCTGATTTTCCTGGCTAACGAACTTATCCAAGTAATTGGTAAAAGGAACGTACTCATCAAATTTGATCAAAATTAGCCTATTTACTTTTAGAGTTGCCGGTGTGATATATATATATATATATATATATATATATATATATATATATATATATATATATATATATATATATATATATATATATATATAAGAGAGATACTTGGTTCTCGGGTTGAACCGCGTCCAGAATTTATGAAAACTCGACGTTTCGGCTCCTGTTTTGGAGCCATTTTCAAGAGGCCAAGGAAATAAATATGTAAGGACACTCTAATGTTTCAATCTGCCTACTCCTTAGAGTGGAGGACAAAGGTGGGTAAAGGAAATATGTAAGGACACTCTAAGGCCTCAATCTGCCTACTCCTTAGAGTGGTGGACAAAGGTGGGTAAAGGAAATATGTAAGGACACTCTAAGGCCTCAATCTGTCTACTCCTTAGAGCGGTGGACAAAGGTGGATTGGGTTGTTGTATCTCGATTACTGGGCCTCAATTTGCCTACTCCCCAAATCACGCCGGAGATCGTCTGTTAGGTCTCAGTGTGTTCAACGCTAGGCATCAGAGAGATCTGGCAGTTTGTTGCAAGTCTTGTCTTATATATGTCGTTCCGTCTACCTGCTTCGTTATCAGTGAAAGTAGTGTGGTTACCGTCAATTAAGTGGGGGGCTTTGATCACGGTACTTAGAGGATGAGGAGGATTAAGAGGGTCACCGGCATTTATTGAGGCAGATAATGGGGATATAAAATTGTCTGTGGAATTTATTTTCTTTTTGTATGTTTGTAAACAAGATATAATAGGTTTCCAAGTAGTCGGAAGGCGAAGACCATCATATCTCTTATTTAAACAATCGGGACGTTTTTCAATCTCGGTTGCATCGCGGATAATTCTCGTTTTGAAGTTGTAAAGTCTATTTTGTGCCTTGTATGAATATGATGCATGGCCAGCGCCGATGAGGGGTTGGATTTTCTAACTGCGAGGGTGTGTTCATATATTATATTGTGGATGAGTCTATTTGTTTGTCCTACATAAGTTCGGGAACAGTCGGAACAAGGAATTTCGTAAACTCCGTAGGATTCGTTTGGAATCGTATCCTTGGGAGATTTTATCAGATTTGACAGTTTTTTCTCTGTTGTGGATACGGTTTGAATATTATGGGTTATATATATATATATATATATATATATATATATATATATATATATATATATATATATATATATATATATCTTTCGCGCAAAGATATTTTTTTTATTCGGAAGTCGCGATCTCCTAACCAGTGAATTTTTTTCTAGTAAAAACCGAATAAAGGTGCCGCCAACCTGAAAAATGTTCGGTTATGGTAACACGTCTTACGGCACGGCACGGATGTCTATATAAATAAACATCAGGTTTGTTAAAAATGATTAATTTATTGCAAATGATTTGGGCTTTAGAAGTAAAACTGTCTCTTGATGTATATTTACTATGTTTGTGATCAATAACTGATGTCTTAAAAAGTAAATTACTGTTCAGATTTCTCTGATATTGAAAATATTACGTCACTATACAGTGGAGTTATTTAAACACGGGAATTGAAAAACTTTTTATCTTTTGAATATTTTCTAATTGTAAAACAGTTTAACTAAATAAATATATGTATTCCAACATAAAGGAAAAAACAAATTACAAGGTCAGTTATATTTACCATGATCTGATCAGAGTTACAGAAATAATTTTAAGTTACAAGAATATGTACGTACTTTCAAATGAAGCTACAATCATTTTATTTCAATGAGAAAGTATACATTCGTTTTCATTTGGCATTTCGACGTCGCAATTGTAAAATTTTTCCATTGTATTCTTTCTCTTTTCCCTGTCCTTAACGAGTTTCTAATATTCCATGATAATACACCAGAATACAATAAAATGTGAAAGCAACTGGATCAGTTGCAAGTGATATTCTTACGGTCAAACGAACTTACCTTGTGTGATTATGTGAAAGCTTTGTTAAAGCAAATGAGTTTTGTAGTACTTATGATTCCGGTTACGATCCACACATTTTTAAGGATAAATAAACGTATTCTTTTATTGAGAGCATCCAATATAATATGGAGTTAATTTTAAAGTTATTGTTGCAACACATTGGAAGATAAAACGTCGAGAAACGAGCGAGGGTATTAAGACTGTATTTAATTTAGCGAAGCTTGCATAAAATAAAGTTCGAACATCGCTTAAAGTAAGTTCGTTTGATGGTAAGATTATGTTTGAGCTTCGTCCCGTGAATTGTAGGTGGTTAAAGAACTGTTGTAACAACTATATATTATGCGTGAAAGGTAAGTAACAAGAAAATTAAAAAAATGGTAAGAGCATACAAAACAGATCGAATTGAATTACTAACATTAACATAAACACATTAATAGTGAATGCTTCTGAACCTGTAAGCAAACTAAGAACATTACCTCATTAAACAATTTGCAAACAAGTACTTATACAGTTGGAATGTCCAATATCACTCCAGTTTAGTTGTGCAGAAGCAAATCTTGAAAAAACTTTATACTACACTACTTAACACTCAAAGCGTCGTCAACTTTCATGTAACATTCGATTCCCGCGATCAAATCAAACTATGTTGAAAGCCTTTGTAAGCACGATCCTGTCGCTATTAGCTCGTTGTTCTGTAAAGCCTCAGGTGATACACATAAATTTTATACAGGGTGTTGAATAAAACATTAAAAATTTTCTAAACTGTCCAGAAGCTCGCGTTTAAAGAAAAAAAAACTATTTCTTGAACTTCAACTAAAAACATACTGAAATAATACCCAAGCTAGAAGATTGTGTTTTAATTTTCCGAGTATCCTTTTTATTTGCAGGGTGACTACAAAAAAGAGCTTTTCCTGTTTTCAGATATAACTTTTAGTGAGTTTTCGTAGAAAAGATTCACTAATAAGGAGAGTACGACTTTTGAATTTTGAAGAATTTCTTCAAATGAGCGCGAACTACTAGGCTCCTAGAATTCCATACCCAGGATCTGTTCTAATTTTGATATGTTTATGTATATATATATATATATATATATATATATATATATATATATATATATATATATATATATATATATATATATATATATATATATATATATATATATATATATATATATATATATATATATATATATATATGAAACATACTTGGTTCTCGGGTTGAACCGCGTCCAGATTTTATTAAAACTCGACGTTTCGGCTCCTGTTTTGGAGCCATTTTCAAGAGGTAAAGGAAATATGTAAGGACATGAACTCTAAGGCCTCAATCTGCTTATTCCTTAGAGCGGTGGACTAAGGTCATTATCAACACTTGGTTTTGGTTTCTCTTTTTTGGGGATAAAGCTCCCGTAACTTGAACAATTCTTCAATAATCTCTTTACTGTGTCCGGACTGGGCTTCGGTTTATCTGGATACTTTTCGGCGAAAACACGTCATGTGCAACCAATTATTCGATGACATTCACCATAAATAATAAATAGCTCCATAAAAGCATAGTTTGCATACCCTAAATTGGCCATTTGTATCACTATTAAGGGCCTATTTTGTAATTTCGATAACAAACTTCACCGCGTGCACTTCTAGCATGCAAACGTCACTTGGTTGACAAATTAAATTCCAAAGCCTACTATTGCTACCAGTTTGCAACCCTAATTCGAATAAATATGTATTTATCTCCAGAATGCTTAGATTTAGGTATAGGAAATGCTAATCTCAATCGAAAGAGATTCTAAATGTCAATTAACTTAGTTAATAAAATACAGGATGTCCCATTTGAAAAACGCAGGTTTTGATCACTTGAATTTTGTCAGGGTGTCAAGTCAATTTCTATCACTCTGTATGCTGCAACGCAAAACTGTAACACGCGTGGTGAAGGTACACATACTGGTGTGTTGTGTGCAAAAGATGAATCTTGTAGCTTATTTTTCCTTAAAGTTATCAGGTAGAAAGTGCAACTATAATTCTGCAAAAATTTCCGAAAAAAAGACGAAATATTTTGAAAATGGTTAATCTTATCCACATAGTATGCTAGTGAAAGTCTACCTTAAATTACTAGTAGAATTTAAAATTCTACCAAAAAGTGGTATATTGTATTTAAAATAACGAAGTTTATGGACACTTCCGGTAGAACCGAAAGTGTCACGTGAGTAAAAATATTTTAGTTTAATTGGGATTGGCCAAAAACCTATGAATTGAAATTTTCCGAATTAAAATCAGTTCGATTATTGAAAAAGTCCTATCAGAAACTCTTAACGCCTCACCCTATATATATATATATATATATATATATATATATATATATATATATATATATATATATATATATATATATATATATATCTTTTTCTTATGGAACTTTACTACACTTATAAAAATTAGCTACACAGATTCACAATAGAAAACACCAATAACCAGATATCAACCAATTACAATTAATAAAACTTACTAAAGGCCTAAAAAAATGGAAATTTGAGAACAATACTACATTAAACAAACAAACAGTAAGAAACAATTAATCGCAGAACAAGTCCAAAGGCAAACATTTAAAGAAAAATAAATAAAATCCATACAAATAGATCAATTATCATACCACAAACAGGAAACCGATACATTCGACACAGAGCAAAAACACAGCCAATCAAACAACTGTACACCGACCAATAGAAGCCGAACACGCAGGCGTCACGTACAACTTTAGAAATAGAACACACAGGAACGATCAAAATCAGTAGCGTGCTGATGATGAACCAGGAAGGTTCTACACTGCAGTCCACGTAAACAAATTATATATATATATATATATATATATATATATATATATATATATATATATATATATATATTATATATATATATATATATATATATATATATATATATATATATATATATATATATATATATATATATATATATATATATATATATAAGATGGCTTATTTGTACGGTAAAGCTTAATATATCCGTTATTATACAAGATACTAGAAAACCTATAAAAATGATATATGTTAATTATAGGGTCTCGTAATTCGTATCTCACAGAATGATTTTGCCCAAGCAACATTGAAAGTGAAATTGACGTAAAATCGCCCTACCAATAGGTCGGCGACCAAATCACCACAGGTCATTTTCAAGTAAAATTTAAGTGTATATTACCAATGTGGGGAATAAAGTCAAAGTAATATGGAAGTCGATAATAGGTCCAGCAAGGCGTTTCGACCAAGGCGTTTTAGTTATATTTAGGGCATTTTCATTCAACATTGGGCCAATGGACGTAATATATTGGTAAATATGTGCTACGCTTTACTTGAATCTGACATCTAGGCGCCGAGTGCCGTGACGTTCTTAACAACGAACTACGCATACGCATGTGACATTATTCTGTTCTGCACGATATGTGGTTATGTATGTATAAACAAACAGTAGAGTAGTAGAGATATTGTCCATCTTTGTTAAAAAATGACATATTGAATGATCAAAGAACTTACTTCAAATATTTGCAACAATGATAAAGGTGATTCGCATTGTATAAAGAAAAAAACCACTGCGGTTACGTTTTTTTCTGTTAACATGATGATGATACTTCGATAAAATTCGAGCGCTCTTGTAAAAGATAAAATTAGTGAAAATAAAAAATTATTCAAAATTCTTGAAATTCTGATTTTGGAGGATTGGTGATGTAAACAACACAAAACTATCTTGTCGTCATGGTATACAATCATTATTTAATGTTTTTTCGAACTAAAATTTGATTACACTATATTCAACAAAATATTATTTTTCATTTTCCAATACAATCAAAATGGATACCGCAAAATTAATTTAATATGGCTGCCCTTCTAACATTATTGACCTGAAAGTTAATTTTGCCCTATTTTTTTTACCTATAAGTCACAATTCCTAATGACAGGGCAAACTAACCAAACTTTGAAGGCATTTTGTCCTATTATTGGAATTTCAACTATATGGTAAACAAATTTTGTTTGAATTTATTAGAAATGAAACATTTTCGTGTATAGAAATATATATTACTTATATCCGTGCACAGCGGAGAGACATATAGGACTGATTATACGTTTTTGATCTTTGATTCCATAATATATAAACATTAATAGAAAATAGAAACAAAATAAAATAAGTAAATAAACATAAACATGACAGCTGACCGTGTTGCCAATACTTCACTCCATTTGGCATGAAAAGGGATGTATTATATTGAAGAGGGAAACGTGCTGATTTGATACCAGCATAGAATTGAAATTCAGTTTTACTTTCATATACCTAGTAGTAGTGGCCGATAAAGTTGTCATACTTTTTTTAGGATTGAAAAATGAGTTCTTCATTTGATGTAAGCCACTTTGAATGATCAGCATCTATCACTATTTTTCTGTGAGCATTATTTACTACTCTATAATAGTTTGTAGTATGTCTGTAAACTTTTATTGGATTCAAAGGGGGCATTGTAACACTATATTTGTTACTGGTGCACGCACATTAACAACAAGAATAAACTTTTATTGATGAAGTTTATCAACTGACACACCTTTAAGATTCACAAATGTATTTCACTGCTGTACACTTTGAACTTTGAGGACAATTTTTATTTCAAGTCAGATTTTATGGGTATTTTCAACTTGAAGGTAGGCAATTTGACTTGGAAGACCATTTCTGCAGTAATTATGACTTTAGAGCCGATCAGAAAGCCATTTTAGGTTAGCTCAGTGCCCAAAATATTTCCTCTGCTGTATTGCACTGAAATTGGTAATATATATGTAAGCTGGACTTCATAAGAAGACCTCCAATTTACTATACCACAGAGACATATTGCAGATTAATATTAGGTAATAAATTACCTTAAAGTAGGTATTTCAGGTATCTGGACTTGGTAGTCGATTTTCAGTCCAATTTAGGGCACACTTCGACCTAAAAATTACCAACTCTGGAATTGAAACACAAAAGTATATTCAAGTATATTTTATGAGTAAAATTAAACCAATTTTTTCCCAATTTAGTAACTTGTAAGTTACTGACTTTGGAGTAATTTTAATAGTCAAAAATAAGCTAGTTCGGAGCCGCATTCCCAAATTTGTAGTCATTATGACAATCAAGGCAACATTAATTGTTACTAAATTACAACTTGGTTAGGTTATTTGGACTCGAGTGCTGGTTAACATGCCTTAATTTGTTGCTTGGGTGATAATTAAAGGCTGCCCCATAAGTCGTCGGTGGTCAAACTTTCCTTATTTTAAATTGAACACGCCTTATATTACATTGTTGCATTTGCGATCGAATTATAATGCATATTTGTAGGAAAAAAAGTTGATATTGTTCACCGTTCTTAAGTTATTGAAATTGTTTTGCAATAGATAGCATAAAAGTATATATACCAAAAAATTAAATTATATTAAGAACGTGGCCGAATATAACGGATACACTGCTTGCCTAGTGGAAAAATTAATCAACAAACAGAAAACAAAGAAAATGCTGACGGAATCAACGACGTTCAGAAGAGAAAAATCAGAAAAAAACTTTATTTGCTTACCATTTGAACCTAGAATCACGAGGGGTCTAGACAGCATTTTTTAAAAAGTCAACTCACAGCTAACATTTACAACAACAAATACCTTAAAAAACTTGCTAGGTAACCCAAAAGACAAGGATAGCGCGGACAAAATGTCGGGAATTTATGAAATAAGTTGTAAAGATTGTAATCTTAAATACGTCGGACAAACAAAAAGATCTATTGGAATTATATTCAAAGAACACATATCCCAATTACGTTACGGTACTGTAGATAAGTCTGCCGTCGCCCGATATATTTGGGATAATAATCATCACGTTGATAAAAATAATCTGAAATTAATAAAAAATGTTAGAAATGCAGTACAGCTAAATGGATTCGAAAGCGCATATATTGGGAAATATAGTTACAACAAAAAATGTATGAACACTTCACCAGCGCCAATTACGAGTCACTTGATCGATTGCTTTGCTCCCACGTTTTCGGCACGTTCTACCTATTAAGATAAGTATACAGTTGTTGCCGTCAAAAGAACCGCTGTTAATTTAGCTGTCGTTGAACTTTCTCAAAACTATTACAGATTGACATTTTTTAGATAAAGCAGTAGGGATAGCGCAAAGACCTGGTCCGGGGATAAAAATACAATACACTTTGGAATTTGCCTACGAGTAGTGTCTCATCTCGGTACGATCTCTTTATCTGAGATCCGGTATACAAGTTGATGTTAGTTTTTTAAGTATTTAGAATGTTTCATCCTCTGATGACCCTAACTTGGTTAGTGAAACGATCGTCATGTCTTTTAAAATGTGTTGTGGTGATTTGGGTTCTCCAAGTGTACTTAATAGATAGCATAGTCCCATGAAAAGGACGAGAAGTTTTCGTTTATATTATTTCTCGAAAAAATCCAGATGTTATATACAGCGAATAGTAACTCAATTTTTTCAAATGAATGGGACAGCCTGTATTTTATTTCAATTGTAATTACAGCCTATATAATTTACATTTTACGTATCTTATCAGCAAATTTTCGTGTTAAATATATCAATCAGTTTTCGCAGAAATCATTTTTTAACAAACTGTTACTGATGTGAATGTTAGTGATTAATAATTAATGTTTAATAAGTAATTGTAAAAAAAAGATGTTTGCAGATGCACATAATATAATTTATTTTAGCATTTTCGTAAAAAGAAATTTGTTTAGAAAATTGTCGTGTAAAAAAACTTTTTAGCTAATTTTCGTAACGAGACTTTTAGATAAATTTCGTGAAAGCGTTTTTTTGCAAATTTTCTTGTAAAAATCTTTTTTTTATTTTTTAAAAAGCATTTTGTGAATAATTATATCTGGTAAGTGTAGTTTTTATGTAAATTGCTTGAATTGTTGGCCCCGAAAATCGGACCCGTTTCTTGGGGGTATTTTTATTTATTTTTGGAAAATTTCTATATATTTTTTTTTCATGGAAAGATAAATGACATGTTTATAATATTCTATTTTCTTAACACATTAAAATTTTTGTTTAAAATAAATGACCTGAAAGGAAATTATTATACCTCTGAGCATAAGTTGCTTTTATATACCAATCTAAAATTACAGTGTTATCGTTTGTTCTAATTAATTCATTCATCCAAGCCGATTTGGAACATTGAAACGTATCTGACTTAGAAGTTCCGGAGAGTCTATCAAACCGTTTACTATTTTAAAAAGGAAAAGACAATCTGAGACAAGCCGGCCTTCTTCCAATGATAGAATTTCAAAACAATATCGCATATATTTGTAATCATTATTAAATTCTAACTTAAGTTTAAAGCACAAAAACCTTAAAAATCTATTTTTTATCTTTTCTAGACGCTCCTTGTAAATAAGATACTGGGGATTCCATACAGAAGACGCAAATTTTAATTTGCTGGCAACATACGCATTGTATAATGAGATAAAACATTTTTTATTGTAAAAAACTGCACCCTGTCGCATGATAAGCCTCAGCATACGATAAATGTCAGTAGCAAGATTGTCAATATGTTTGTAGAACAGTAGCTTGCTGTCAAAGGTAACGCCTAGATCTTTTACATAAGTAACCCGTGTAATAATACTATTATCTAAGAGAAACGGAAAGTCTTGCCATAGTTTCCCACGGGTAAAAGTTATAACACTACACTTATATAAATTAAGGTAAAGCTGATTTATGCTACAATAATTAGTCAAGTTATTAAGGTCGGCCTGTAAACGCAAACAGTCTTATTCACAATTAATAGGAATAAATAATTTGAGGTCGTCGGCATACATCAAAAATTTACAGGATTGAAAACAAGTATTTATATCATTAACGTATACAAGAAATAATAGTGGTCCAAGGTGGGATCCTTGGGGTACACCTGATGGTAATTCGTAAGGGATAGATTCGTAAACTAACACGGATATAAATTGAGATCTGTTTCTAATATACGAACTAACCCAACGCAGAAGAACTCCATGCACACCGATCACCTCCAGCTTTCTCAACAAAATGCTATGATTAATTTTATCAAAGGCCTTGGAAAAATCGATGTACACAGCATCCACCTGCTTTTTTGTTTCCAAAGATCTCAACAGAAATTCTGTATATAAAGTTAAGTTGGTGTCAACCGACCTGGCTCTATAAGAACCATGTTGCTCTGGAATAATTTTTTGTTTGACAAATTCAAAAGGCTGTACATATACCAGGGATTCAAACAATTTTTTAAATACATCTAAGATACTGATCAGACGATAATTTTTAATACATTTCCTAGGACCACCTTTATGTATAGGAAATGCCTCTGGGCAGTCTTCCATTTTATGGGATAAATTCCAGAATATATATATATATATATATATATATATATATATATATATATATATATATATACATATATATACATATATATATATATATATATATATATATATATATATATATATATGTATATATATATATATATATATATATATATATATATATATATATATATATATATATATATATATATATATACAGGGTGTTCAAATAAGGACACGGACCGGCTGTATCTCGAAAACCATCACAGGTGCAGCTTTCGGAAAAAAATTAGCATAAGTAAAGTGGCCATGAAAAAAAGTTGGAAATTATTTTCAGCTATCTAAATCTGCCGCTAGGTGGCGAAAAGGCCATGGCTTACCTAAAATCTTTAATTTCTCTAGAATCTTGACGCATAACATAAGCTGGTTTTAGGTAATTTGTAATCAACGTACACTTGCCTACAACCTCTGTTAAAAAAAATTTCCTTATGGACCAGTGGCGGAGGTAGGGGGCGAAATTTTTTTTAGAAACAAATGCCTATAACTTGATAACCAGTAGACATAATTTTAAGAATTTTGGCTTGTTAGAAAGAGCTTTCATAAGAAATTCCAGGTATTAGTATTTTAAATCTACAGTCACACATGCACAAAATACAGAGGGCGCTAGAGTAGAGGAGTCTAGTTTTATTAAATTTTACGAAATTTTTCAAATAGCAGCATAGTATTATAATATAACTATCAAAAAGTGAATGAAGTTGGAAAGAACTCAGTGAAAACCCAAAACGAATATGTTTTTCCGTTTCAGAGAAAACTCGAATTTTATGTATTTTGGTGCTTATTATGCCATTTCTCAAAATTGGATATGAATGTAGCAAAATCTCTATAGAATATTTGTTTTCTGGCATCTTTATACAAATTAACATAGTTACCAATAACAATTAATCACTTTCATATGAAATAAATTTATTACCTTATCACAAAACTAAGATACAAGAGCCAAGAATCGATTTTAAGGTTTTATTCGTAAATTAAGTGATTATATTATGAAACCGAAACTATATGAATGTAAAAACCTGATTTTTAACTAACATTTTATTATTTACAAATGTTCAAACTGCTGTCCGTTTTTATGTATACATTTAACTAATCTCTGACGAGTAGAGACTACCGCTGTTTGAACTACAGCCGTAGATATGCTATTAACAGCAACTTATATCCTTTCCATCATATTTTCTCTAGTTGTTGGTCGAGTTTGATATACCAAATCTTTCACTCTCCCCCATATATAAAAATCTAAGCAAGTCAAATCAGGTAATCTGTGTGGCCATGGAAATAAGCTTCCTCTTCCTATCCACCGATTTGGAAATTGAACATTAAGATATTCGCGTACACTTTGCGCGAAGTGTGCTGGACACCCGTCGTGTTGCAACAACATTATTAATCTTGTTTCTAGAGAAATGTCTTCCAATAACATTTTTATGCTTTGAGTTAAAAAAATTAAATACAGATCTCCGTTAAGTGGTCCGTCAAAGAAATATGTCCAACAATTTTTCCTTTAGCTATACTACACCATACGTTTAGAGTCCATCGATTTTGCCGATCTAATTCTCTCATTCAATGGGGATTACTGTCCGACCAATAGTGCATATTATGGAGATTTACTTTCCCACAATTTGAAAACGTTGCTTCATCTGTCCATACCATTTGTGATAGAAATCGTGGTGTTTCTTCTAGCATACTCAGCATACAATGGCAGTAATTCAGTCTGTGGTCACAATCAGTTTCATTTAGCGCCTGATGCAATACTATGTGATATGGGTGCATATTATGGTCTTTTAAACATTGTATACAGACCTACGGTCACACCCTAGTTTCTAGAAATTTGTCGTACACTAATATGTGGATTAGCAGTAACAAGAGCAATCACATTAGTAATGTTTTCTTAATTTTTAATCCTACGAGCTCTGACTTGTCTTCTGGTGGGTCTTACAGATCCAGTTTCCTGCATATATCTTGCAATGGGCACCTTAAAGCATATTCTCGTGATGCGACAACAGGATTCCAAAAAAATATAAAATAAATTTCAAGCATATCATATGCATCCTCGTTAGAATAAGATATCCTGAAAACGTAAAACACCAACTATTGATAAAAAAACACACAGAAACACTACAAATAATTAATAAGATCAGTAATAAATTGAACATAGGATTTTGACTTTTATAAAACAAATTGTTTCAATTTCCCTACCTTCGTTGACAACACATGGACTACATTGATTGAAGTACAAAACTGCATATGAATTTCACATGGGCATTAACAAGTGTTTAAATGATTTTAAACATTGGTTGTATTTATTACTATATTATGATAAAGATATTATGTATGGAATGAATTTTCAAAATAAATACTGAGAATTTTCTCTAAACGTCTAATGAAAAGTGTTTTATTTTCATAATGTAAATTAATTCTATAGAGATTTTGCTATATTCATATCCAATTTTGAGAAATGGCATAATAAGCACCAACATACATAAAAGTCGAGTTTTCTCTGAAACGGAAAAACATATTCGTTTTGGGTTTTCAGTGAGTTCTTTCTAACTTCATTCACTTTTTGATAGTTATATTATAATACTATGCTGCCATTTGAAAATTTTCGTAAAATTTAATAAAACTAGGCTCCTCTACTCTAGCGCCCTCTGTATTTTGTGCATGTGTGACTGTAGATTTAAAATACTAATGCCTGGAATTTCTTATGAAAGCTCTTTCTAACAAGCCAAAATTTTTTAAATTATGTCTACTGGTTATCAAGTTATAGGCATTTGTTTGTAAAAAAAAATAATTCGCCCCCTACCTCCGCCACTGGTCCATAAGGATTTTTTTTAACAGAGATTGTAGACAACTGTACGTTGATTACAAATTACCTAAAACCAGCTTATGTTATGCGTCAAGATTCTCGAGAAATTAAAGATTTTAGGTAAGCCATGGCATTTTCGCCACCTAGCGCCAGATTTAGAAAGCTGAAAATAATTTCCAACATTTTTTCATGGCCACTTTACTTATGCTAATTTCCGAAAGGTGCAGCTGTGATGGTTTTCGAGATACAGCCGGTCGGTGTCCTTATTTGAACACCCATATATATATATATATATATATATATATATATATATATATATATATATATATATATATATATATATATATATATATATATATAATTAATTACTTAAAAATAGTGAGTAGTCTCAAACGTAAAAGTCAAATGTAGTAGGTATATGTCACGACGAAAACACAAAAGTCAAGTCCCGTAACGATGGAAACCATTTTGTTATATGGTGTGTTCAAAGCTTGTTATCATGGCTTTTTATTTTATCTTCATGATTGTGTCTTGTCGGGTTTTTTTCTGGTAAGATTTTAATTTTTAACTAGAGAATAAGAAAATTGAGTTTATACATACTGATAGCAATTAAAAGGTGAAAAATGTATTTCTATGATTTGTCGCAGAATTAATTTTCGAGCGACATCGACATACAAACATTGAAATATCTCGAAAATGGTGTATCTGAGAGATTTAAATCGAATATACATTTTTTTGCTTACAAGTGATAAGGGCTGCAATGTAGCTATACGGTAGGTCGATATTACTGGGTGTCAAAAAATTATAGCCAATTGAATGCAAGCCATGTCTTACAGGTGGCGCCCTCTGCCAGCAGTGTTATTAACAATAACATATTTAAATTTCTTTCCCTCGAAAACCCCCACATGCCAATTTTCACGTCAAAATTTTAATTTGACTCGGACTTATTCGTGAAAAACTGACAAAAACAAATAACTGTACACGCTGTATTTCAAAAACTAAGCATTTGCGGACACATGTTTAAATGAAAAAATAGTCTTATTTTTGTGTGCTGAATGTGCACCTGTAACATAGACCATCATTTTTAAAACACGCTGTATATATATATATATATATATATATATATATATATATATATATATATATATATATATATATATATATATATATATATATATATATATATATATATATATATATATATATATATATATATATAACATATAAAAATTCAAACTGACCCCGGATATGGGTTCTAGTGGTCCTAGTGCGCGCTCATTTGCAAAATTTGTTCAAAATTCAAAAGTAGGAATCTGTCTATTAGTGAATTCACTAAAATAAAATATTCCCACGATTTATATTTATACATTATTGTTAAACTAAATTGGGATATGCAAGTATACAGAGCCTTTCTGGTTACTCCATGTTTGTAACAAGGTTTGATGTAGTCGTCGGCAGCTTAGTTGCCCAAAGCGCCTACTGATAACTGCATTTTGTATGTTCTATACCTACCCAGTAACACCTCTCTATTTTTAACGGATTTTTCAATAATTATGCTACCTACTTCGAAATACAATACAGGACAAATACTAACTTAATTTATTTTTTTTGATTACGGTTTGCGGCAAAAATGTCAGTTGCAAATTGTGACAGGCCATTCAATATATTCCTTTTGATTACATTTAAATTTCATAAATAAGACATATAATACTATATAACAGAACGTCTAATTGCAATCATTTCTTTTAACGTCAGGGTTCAAGATTTTAGAGTAAAAACTATTTGTTTACTTCGCTTGCAGAGGTTTCTTTTTAGCGAATTTTCGGAGAAGAAATTCGTTAAAGAGGAGATCGCGGCTTCTGAATTCTGTAAAGATTGTTCCAATGTAGAATTCTGGACTAGTACTTACGTGGTAGGTCTTGAGTATCATAATCTGTATCCCACTAAAAGTTAGAGATAAGCACGGGCGGCTCACCAATAAGTGCGCCCGTGCGCGCGCACTACCGCCTGCCGGAGAAAAAATAATATTTTTGCTATGATATGTTTTAATAAATTTTTAATTTTTTACCTCCTGCATTTTACAAATACAAACAAAATTAGTATATCGAGGATCGCAGAGTCGGCAGCCATTAACACAGAATCAGAATAAGTATAGTGTTAATCGTTGCAGACGTTATATACATCCATATACACATCCTGCGTAGTCGGTGTGTATTCTTCGGCGCTCTAACTAAATGGGAAACTTTAATGTGAAATGATCGACTATCTTCGACAAAAACGACCGAATAAGCAATCCCGTTGTCCGATTTAAAAGTCCACACTTGCAGGACAGTATAATAAGACCCAGGGCTGAATCTTGTAGGGCGGCCCTTTGATGTTGTGAGAATAGAATATTTGACCTTGCCCACATCGCTCCAGCTTAACGGACCAGGGTGGGACTCAGCATACAGTTATGCTGTTCTCGAATCACAGGCGTAATCGCTCATTTTATCGCCAGGACCGTATTATCTTTCTTAAAGCAATGTTATTACTTATTTGTATACAACAAAATATTACGTAGTTGAAACAACGATAATTAAATATAGTCTAAAATATAGTGTTAGTAGAAGGAATATAAAGAACCTCGGCGGTTCTGGGGTAAGAACGTGTGCCTCTGAAGCGAAGGGTACTGTGTTCGATGCCAAGGTATTCTTTTAACTTTTTCAGTACAAACTGTAAAATTAACATCAACCGAGGTTCTGGCATTGTATTTGAGCAAGTTGAATGTCTGCACGTTCCGCCCTTCTGAGGGGGCGTAAAGCCTTCGGTCCCGTGTCCATGCAATGTTGGGCACGTTAAAGATCCCTACCCTCCTTACAGAAAGGCAGGGGTTCGGCAAAATTTCCAGGATAGTGAGGTGAAAGTGCTCTCTGGTGTCGGTGATTGGCCATAGTCGCGGAAATAGCCCGACGTTAAAGAAACAAAACACACACACAGAACGAATATAACTGCGATAGATTAGATCCTCGTGAATAGCATGTCGAATGATGGACTTAATGCGCTAGCAATGTTGGCAATAAACAGGGACTTTGTATTTTAAATACCGAACTTTGATAAAATAGTTTTAGAACAGTTTGTGGCTATCAAAAATAGACGTGTGGATTTTTCGTTTAAGGAATAAGTATAGGTCTGTTATGTTATAACGTATAAACTAAAGTGAATGCTAAGTGTTGACAAAATTGTGATTTGTGTTAGTAATTATCAAAGGAAAGGACTTTTAACTACTATAACCTATAACTAACTAGAGGAAAACTTAGAAAGTAGTTAATAATTATTAAGTTTAATAAGTAGGTTTTTTTATAATACTTTTTCGGAGCAAAAGAGGAGAGCCCTTCATTTTCTTTTCTTGCGCACCCCCAATGCATTAAGGCACGAGCCGCTACTGGAGATAAGCTACGCTCTCTTTACCCACCAGCTTTCATACTGCAGTTTGTTAAGTTCTGCATAAACTGCTGGTGTTGAATACTTAAAAGGTGGTTTTTTGTGGTGTTATTTGGCTATAGAAATAGTTTAAGTTAACATTTTGCTTTCAAAGATAAACCATGCGTAATAATGGACAGACTGTGTAGCAAAAGAACCTTGTATCAAATGTCTTCAGACATCTAATTTAAGTGAGGACTTATTAAATTAGGCAGATTATATTACAGAATTTGTGTATAAACAAAGCAAAAAAAAATACAAAGAACTGGGCTTCAAACGAGAATTAACAATGTAATAATGCGTACCTTGAAACTTTTTTGTAAAAAGAAGCGATAGCCCTTAGCTATGGCAAAATATGAAAAGCCGTGTAAATATCAAAGAAATAAAATTGAGCTTAGGCATATTAAACACCCACTGAAAATTTATTAGGGCATGTATCTCATTATGACCTATATATTTACAAAGAATTTGAAACAAAAGATATTAAAAAAATCATTGTTTACTTGTTTCAGAGATGAAAGAAGTTATGAAGTACACAAGTTGAATTAAATTTATAATTTGAAATATGTCAACAACAGTATTGCGAGTCTTTCTTAAGTATTAACATCTTTGTTGATACAGAAGTCGTATCATAACAAATAAAAACGTGTAAAGAGATATTTTAATATAAAAATCTAATATAGCGAAACGTTTTTCGTGATATATTCAAGTTGATATAGCATTATATCCATTCGTATTGCTTGATAAAGTTCATGCGATTTAAATAAAAGTCTTCGGCTCAGTGACTTTCTCTGTCAACAACCATGACTTTAGGGAAGCCGTATC
Organism: Tillus elongatus; assembly: GCA_964006375.1. Lineage (NCBI taxonomy): Eukaryota > Metazoa > Arthropoda > Insecta > Coleoptera > Cleridae > Tillus > Tillus elongatus. The sequence goes on along the minus strand of OZ023269.1, from coordinate 22,395,282 downwards.
AAGTGGATATTGAAATTAAGAAGTCCTGCTTTACCGCTTACGATATTTCTAATAACAAATAAATGTTTTTTTTTTACTCCGGCTTTATTTCAGCATTTTAATATACTCCACAGTGACAAGATTTTATCCCTATACAGGGCGATTTACATCATATTCCATGGTCTCACAACTCGACAACGAAAAGAGCTTTTTTAATGCTGAAAAGAGAGAACGTAATAAATAAAGATTAGGAACCAAGAAACATGCAATAGATCTAAACAAATTAAAGATATGATCAAACAAACATGTATAAAAGCAAAAGAAGTATGGGTGAGAATAATTAGCGAAAAAAATAGAAAATTACATGAAGAAGACGGGCAGATAAGCGTAGAAACAGATAAGATGACAATATAAATCAGGAAGAAAAAGTCATAAAGGACTATGGCGTAAATTTATTACCAAAAAAGAAAAATCTTGCTAGGTACTGGAAGCATGCTAAATGTAACACAATGATACAAAATAAGACAACTACAAAAAGATCAAAGTCCACCAAGCTATGTAAAATATTAAAGGTTAAAGTTATATTAACGTATGCAAAATTAAAGTTGAAAGAGTTAAAATATTAAAATAAAATATCGAAAGCTAAAAATATACTAAAATCTGCAACTGCGACATTAAACAGTTAAAAATAACAAGTTATTTTCGTTACTTTCCCCTTTTTTAATAAAAAAAAATGTAAAAAAGGAATATAATTTTAACAAGAACAGCTTCATTTAGACACCGTCAATATTTAAAATAAATAGGGATGAATTAGACCTTGCTTTTGACAATGGCAAAACCTGTGACATGAATGTTAACCTAACAAGCTTATTATTTTTAACCTATTTCTTGTATCTCCCCATGAAATTGCTGTTTACTGAGAATAATTTTTAAAATTAAAGCCATATGTAGGTTTATACATGGACCTTACACATTCATATTACATATACGCTTCATACTACAGGTGGTAGTGGACTTTTCCTTTACATGATAGTAAAGGTTTTTCACGTCCGAGGAGGTACCATCCCATCCATCAAGGGGCCGGTGAAGTCCCAACGGACGTTTCCGGTTCTGGTGTATGAGTCGGTTTCCCTTATAAGCAAAAATGATGATGACTCCTCCTTGTGCAAAACATTCCGGAGGTAAAATACCCCTCCATTCGGATCTCCGGGAGAGGGGTGTACAGGAGGCGCCAGCATCAAGATTTAACATATCATTCTTCAATATATGTGGCCTAAATTCTAATCTGAATTCCGTTCACCATTTCCTCCAAGCTAATAGGCCCCAACTACTCTTCCTCCGGAAACACAAATCAGTGCCAAAACAGCCACTAATCACCTTAATTTCCCGGGGTATGAGCTCTTTACTTCCTTTAGATTCCATGTAGGCGTGTGCGCATACGTTCGTAGCAATCTACCCTGCACCAGACTCCCCAATTTAGAAGCTGGAAGAAAAGACATACTTTGGATAAAACTCTCTCTCAGGGCTGCAACTAAATTCATCTGTTGCATTTACCGGTCACTTTCTGACAACAACTTTGTCCAGCTCTTTGACTACCTTTCTGAAGAAACCGACCATCTGATTTCTGAATGTCCTTCCTCCGAGGTCACTATTCTTGGTGACTTCAATGTCCATAATAAGAAATGGCCAGGATCTTCAAAAACCGATCCACAAGGGAGAGCAGCGGAGGCCTGTGCTGTCAGCAACTCTTTAGCCAATATGGTTCAACAACCTACTTACTTTCCTCGCATCCCAACACACAGCTCAAATCCCTTGGATCTCCTTCTTACTACAAATCCTGAATGCTATAAGGTATCAGTCGCCGCCTCCCTCGGTCGCTCAGACAATGGTGTGGTCACCGCTTCCTGAGCAATGCAACCCGAGGTCACACAGTCATCACACCCACCTACCGTTTGGCACTACAACTCCGCGAACTGGGACGAAATGCTAGATTACTTTTCCTCATTTCCATGGGCGCCTGTCTGCTTCTCTCATTCTGACCCCTCTGATATCTCACGAAACGTCACCGAAATTATCCAAGCTGGAATGGAATTATTTATTCCACGTACACAGAAAATCTGTACAGCCACTCAAAAGCCCTGGTTCTCTAAATCTTGTGACAAGGCCAGACTTAAAAAGGTCAAAGCTCACAAAACGCTTCTACACAATCCCAGTCAAGAAAACCGTCAAGCATTTAAGAACGCAAGAAACCGCTATGTCTGCATTCTTTCTGAGGCAAAAAACTCGTTTAATAACCACATCAAAAACAAAGTCCTCTTAAGCTCCAAGGGCAGCAAACCCTTCTGGACTCTTGATAAATCTATTGGGAACAATTTCTGCAAGAGCACGTTCCCACCTGTCGTCTCAGGGGATGAAATTGTTTCTACCGCCCTGGGCAAGGCTGAACTTTTTGCCTCGTTGTTCGCCGGCAATTATACTCTCAACCCACCTCCAAATGTTCAGCCACCGACAGTCCCCAATGTGGCGCATAAAATGACGGATATCATTTTCAAATCTAAAAAGTTACGCAAGGCCTTGACAAGATCCCAGCAATTGTTCTCAAAAAATGCGCACCAGAACTTGCTATTGTCCTGACTCGTCTGTTTCAGACATCTTACAATAGAGGTATATTCCCTAGTAACTGGAAATCTGCTCGAGTACAATCCGTTCCCAACAAAGGATCCAAAGCGCTTCCTAGCAACTACAGGCCTATCTCTCTCCTTTCAGTCATCTCTAAAGTGAAGGAAAAGTATATAAACACCGAATTACTAAAATTTATTGAAAAACACATCTAATCCACGACAGACAGTATGGATTCCGTCAGCGCAGATCAACTGCTGACCTCCTTTCCTTTGTCACCCATTCTTGGAACAAGTCTATGGAACTACACGGTGAATCCCAGATTTTCGCTCTAGACATATCCAAAGTATTCGACCGGGTCTGGCACGCAGCACTGCTTAATTAACTTCCGGCCAATGACCTACCACCAAAACTCTGTACCTAGACAGCAAACTTCCTCTCCAACTGGAGCATTTCTGTTGTTGTTGATGGTCATTCCTCTAAATTATATCTAATTAATGCAGGAGTTCCTTAGGGTTTAGCTTTAGCCCCTACTTTGTTTCTTCTACACATCAATGACCTTTTCTCTTGTACATCCAACCCAGTTCACAGTTAGGCGGACGACAGAACCCTGCACTCAAATATACAATATTCTAAGCCTATCTTTTTAGCCCAATTAGATGAGGATCGCAGACTCATGGAGGGTTCTGTCTGCGTGGACCTCCAAAAAAATATTAGACCGGGGAAGTAGAAATCTTGTAAAATTCAACTCCACCAAATATTAGTCTTGCTTTCTTTCTCATAAAAGATACACCAACCTTAGACCCATCACAATGAACAACCAAGTTATTCAAAGTAATGAGTCCTTTTTCACTTTTTGGCATTTCTGTGGATCGAAATCTCAATTGGCACCAACATATCACATCAATTGCAGAAGCGGCTGCTAAGAAATTAGGTTTCCTCTTCCACCCTTGCAAATACTTTTCACCAGCTAATCTTTATACCTTATATACTTCGCAAATAAGGCCAAACCTTGAATACTGCTCCCACATCTGGGGTGCTGCTGCCGCTTCTATACTCGCTATCCTGGACTCCATTCAGAAGAGAGCTATACGTCTCATTGGTGACCCTACCCTCACCCAAAGGCTGCCATGCCTCTCTCTCTTTTATAAATATCTGTACGGGCACTGCTCAGAGGATCTTTCTTCCATAGTTCCTCCACCTGCTGCCCCCAACAGATCTACCAGGGGAACAGAGCGAATGCACCCTTTTACTGTCCAGGTCACCAGACATAGAACATTTTGTTATGCCCGCTCTTTTGTCCCGAGGACTTCCAAGTTGTGGAATTCCATGCCGGCGCATGTTTTTCCTTCTCCTCCGAACCTCCAAACCTTCAAGTCCAGAATTAACAAGTTTCCCCTCCTTGTCGACACCCACGGTACGATAGTATTTAGGCTGTAAGCCCTCGTGTTGTGTTGTTGAAATAAAAAATAAAAAAAACAGGAGACATACTGGGAGACTTTTCACACCAATGGAGACTGTCATGGTGACTTTCTAACACTCTGGGAAGGCAAGTTAAATTTAAGTGAACTAAAACATAACAATAAAAGCTGTACAGCCTGAATAGAATTTTCAGAGAGTGTCTTAACACATCAAAACTAGCTAAACTCGCTCACAATATTTACACTATATGCACTATATATAAAGTCGAAATTTCATCTATTGTTTTTAGTGCTCTAGACAATAACAACAGCGGAGAACAAAATTTTAACATTTCCCGACTTAGAACAATGAAGTGGATAAATAAAAATCAACCTGTTTTAACAGCCGAAATAGAGGTATAGTCAAGTGCCCAGACTTGGGATGGTAGCCTTACTTGGGACATTTTGACATTTAAATTTTATGAGGTTGGCTATCCTAACGTGTCATTTATAACGTGGTTCTGTGACGATTATATCAACAAAGCAAGTGTAAGGCTTGTAATACAGTAAAGTGTAGAGAAAAATAAGTTTTATTTGGTTCTAGTTGACAGTTTCATTTAATTATTAAAACAAAGGTAAATATCATTAGCGGTATAACTTCATTTACCCATACTCTCTAACAAACTGAAGGAATTTCCAGATTCGTGATTTGTTAATCCTATTATGTTTTCCAAACATTGCAAGCACTATTTTCCTTAAACAAAGATTGTTTTTTTTTAAATCGGGTGACAGAAAAATGTGGTTCGCTGGTTCCTTACTTAGGACACTGTTCCAAGTTAGGATAAAGTTCAAAACGTGTCTCATCACAAGAAGAATTATCAATTCAGTTATACCATTTTTTTCTAGGTTGGGGTAAAATAATTCAAACAATGAATCCTCCGAAGAAAAGCTATCATTGTTTTGACGATCAATTGCAAGTTCGCGCGACTGCAGCTGTAAAGGATCGTAAGGAACCGAAATGCCGAAAAAAAGCTTGGAGTTCCAAAGTCGCCAATCCCGAAAAAAGTAAGAAATGTTCAACGAAATTCATTTGGCAGGCCACCAGTTTTTCACAGACAAGAAGAGTAACAACTCTCTGAATGTTTAGCGTTAGCAGCAGAGTGAGGGTTTCCACTTACTTCATTTGTCGTGAGATGTATTGTAAAACTATTAGTAGAGAAGAAGGGTGTAGTGGAGCCGCGTTCCAATAATAACATGCCAGGGAAGAAGAAGTAGATTAGGGGATTTTTCAAGAGACAATCTCTTAAATCAAAAACTTGCATGTGTCATAACATCAAGAGAGCTAGGGCTGCTGCGTCTCCAGATATGATTGAAGCATACTTCCAAGCACTTTCTAAACTTCTCCATTCCGATTGAAGCTCTCATTAACTATTGCAAGGCAAGCATTCAGGATAACCCAGGAAATAGTAAAGTTATTGTCTGCAAAACCTGTAAGAACCCAGAACACATACGAGATCACTTTAAATCAAACTTCTCTGTTATGTTTGCTGGTATTCCGAGTGGCATCACTCTGTCGCCGTATATTGTATACAAGGCTGACAATTTGTATAGCAGCTGAATATAGGACGGACTTACTGGAACAAGAAACAACAGATTACAGTTTGGTTGGTTTGAAGGCTGTACATTTGAAGATTGGTTTGAAACCATTGCTTGGATTATTGCAAAGTTAATATTGTTGACAGCCTTGACAGCCATGTATCAGTCAACATTTTGAAACAGTGCACTGGTAACAACATTTTGTTTATACTACTGCCTCTGAACAGCATCCATTAAAAAAAAATGGAGGAGGGGACTAACAGAATGTTAGATAAAATATAATGGTTCCTTGAGGAAAGATCAATTCCCAAGGCTGTTGAAGAATGGATGAACTTATCAACATCTGTAACTAACAAAATTTCACGGCACCATGTCTCACAATTCTCAATCACTTCCAATGCTCGAATTTGGAGACTCTCAAAATTTGGTTTAGAAATCACCACAGACACATCCTCTGCATAAAAGATTACGTTACAGTTGTTTTAGTGGCCAGGCCAATTATTTATGCATCCAAGAACAATTAAACGTGACAAAATCGATTCCTGAGGGACACCAAGCCTAACCGGATGATCACCAGAGAAAGCGCATTACCGATACGGATCCTCATAAGCCTCCACGAAAGATAAGCTCCCAACGGACCCAGAATCGCTCGCCGGATGGCCATGTCCTTGAGCTTTTTAAGCAAACAACAGTGTCAAAAGCACGGCTTAAATCGAAAAGGATGCCGCAGACTCTCCAGTTTAAATCCAGGTAATGATTAACAAAATGTAGAATCCTGTATGTCTCCCTAGACATGCCGCTCCGGAAGCGATGTTGATTAGGGACTAGCAACTTTTTTTCTTAAAGAAATCCAAGGCTTTTGTCAATATAACCACACACAAGAGCGAGAGGGGTCGATAGTTTTAGATTGACGCAAAATCAACATTTTTGTGAAGCATAATGACCAGAGCAACCTTAAGAACTGCGGAAAACCAACTCATACTGATTGAAAGGTTCAGAATAAGACCTAATAGCTTTTTGATCACATTATTGAAAGGAGGCATATACTTGTAAAGAGTAAGTTGGCCAAGAGAAAAACTTCTGAAAAACCTGGGCTAATTGATGTGAGGCGGCTACAATGAAATAAAATAACTTGACGGAGAGAGAGAGAGAGAGAGAGAGAGAGAGAGAGAGAGAGAGAGAGAGAGAGAGAGAGAGAGAGTCTTGGTTAAGACGACAAAGCAACATCGCCGTTAGAGTGTAATGATAATTCATAAGTGGTCAACCCGAATTCTGAATTTAAAATTATATGTTCTTCAAGTTTGGTAATTAACTAGTCTGCTTAAATATTTATTTATCTTTGCAGGATTCGTGTACATTCTAAATTTAGCGAAAGAATGCACATGATTATTTTTTAACTAGCCTATTTGTAATGGAATACGCGGGATTTATGTGTTCGAGATGATGAGAATTTGGAGAACATATCATAATGGCATAATTATCGATTATAGGGTTATTGAACTTCAGTTCAATAACCTACAAGCCGTTGGATATCCTGGATGCTAATCTGCATGAAAACCTATTGATATATCAATCGTATATGAAGAAATTCACGACGAAACCATCTGCTGTCAACTTAAAAAATTAAATACCGAGTGGGATTCTTTTATCGAATAAAATTTATAATTCGGTGAAAATTCAGTTCTAAAGGAAACGCCTCGGCTGGTTATTTTTAACTTTTTATTTGCCACCTTTCAATCATGGATTTGAATCTTGAGCACATAACTTTTTACAAGGAACTAAGAGTAAATAAACTAAATACAGACGTAGAGACTAATTCTCTGGCTTCACAAGTGTTTGTTTTTATAATTATTGTGAGAATGCATCTAGCCTTACATACTTTGTAACAATATTAGGGTATAAATGGACCAGGGCTAACAATTTACTAAAATTGTCAGTATTAGTATGCCGTACTGACGAGCTCTAATTAGAGTGAAACCGGTCTACGGTTCTAATTGTTGTGACAATGCATCTAGCCGTACATACTTTGTCCCTATATTAGGGAATAAATGGGCCAGGGCTAACAATTTACTAAAATTGTTAGTTGGTTGTATACAGTCTCTATTTTTTTAACACTTTGTGTTATTTGGAACTGGCGTGGCAACATACTACTTGGTTCGGCAACTAGGTGGCGACACGTTCACCACTCACTTGGTGTTGGAAGGTGGGCTACCATAGCCAGATTACTTTATAGATGTATTTTCGCAGCAATTAGTATAATAATAATAGTAATAATAATAATAATAATAATAATAATAATAATAATAATAATAATAATAATAATAATAATAATAATAATAATAATAATAATAATAATAATAATAATAATAATAATAATAATAATAATTTATTAGTGCCAGGATTACACACAGCAATATGCACAGGTCACAAACAATACAGATAAAAACAAAAAGCTGCACACATAAAATCACTTAAAAGGCTAAACATAAAATCATCCAGCAACCTTGGAAAACTTCACATCTAAATTCTAAAACTCGAACCTCAAGAACTCTAGAAGGAATTTCTCAACAGTATTTCCTTCACTCTGCTCCTAAACTTCTGCAACGGCAAGTCTCTGATATAAGCAGGTATTTTATTGTATAACTTAATTGCCCAGTAGCCAGTCCCACTCCTACACCTCTCCAGTCGCCAATGTTCTTCCCCTGTCTCGTACCATAGGTATGGATATCCCGGTGACTCTGGTATTCACCAACATTCTCCTTGATGTACATCAAATTTTCAAAGATATAGAGTGCTGGTAATGTAAGTATACTCATGTGTCCAAAGAGCGCTCTACAGCCATTCCTATAACCTGCACCACACATCACGCGTATAGCCTTACGCTGGAGCCCAAAAGACGCTTAGCACCAGCAGCACGACCCCAAACCAAGACAGCATAAGAAAGATGCGAGTGAAAAGCGGCGAAATACGCTGTCCTCAGAACATGAACCGAAACACTGACAACCAGTCCCCAAAGTAAGAACAGGCCCCTCGAGATTTTACCAGCCACTGAGTCTACATGTTTATCGCACAGAAGCCTTGAGTCAATGACAACACCCAGAAATTTTGTGCTCTCCAACAGTGCCCATGCCTCGTGAAGTTGCCTCATAGAGAACACCATTCTATTCGTCTTTTCTCTGTTTAGCAGCAGTTCGTTTGCTGCAAACCATTGCTCGGTCTCACCCTGAGCCGCCACCAAGCCCCCCAAGGAACCCTCAAAGCTGAGCGGTGACAGATATCGTTGTATCATCGGCGAATAGCGTGAACTCGCTAGAACTGCTACACTCTGGCAGATCGTTTATATATATCAGGAACAAAATGGGTCCCAGGACGGGCCCCTGCGGTACACCTGCAGAAATCTCACCCCTCCCCGATGTGACTCCAGCACACTGCACTGACTGACATCTATGCTCCAGATAAGATCGCACCAGAGCGACACTACCAGCAAAAAAATTGTAAGCCTCAAGTTTTGCAAGGCGAGTCTTGTGGCCGACACAATCAAAGGCCTTACTTAAGTCACAGAATAATACAGTATCATATCTGTTATTATGGTATGCATCTAAAATATGGGAGACCAAGTCCAGAATGCCCAGCGTAGTGCCCTTGTTTTGTCTGAAACCAAATTGGTATGCGCTGAACAAGTTGTTTTCTTCAAAACATTTTACCATTTGTCTTGTCATGCATTTTTCTATTATTTTTGACACTACTGGTAGTAAAGATATAGGCCGGTAGTTATATATTTCATCAGGATCACTTTTTTTGAAGAGTGGTACCACCAAGGCATTTTTTAGGATGTCTGGAAAGATATTCTCCCTGAACCACTGATTTATCAGCTTCGTAAGTGGTACTATCAACACACTCTTAACGTACTTAATAATGCTCACGCTCAAACCAAAAATGTCGCTGTCCCTCTTGCTTCTCAGTTCATCTATAGTATCACGCACAGTATTAAAGCTCACCTCGGTAAATGTGAAGCTCTTGTGTGATGCTTGATTCCGCCGCAGGTATATCAAGGGGTGAATGTTTGACTTGGAGAGTTTGCTTCTTATGTTATCAGCAACATTCAGGAAATATTCATTGAACTGTTATATGAAATCTTAGTCTTACAGTCACGCCTTCTGCACTTACTTCTATGTTTGTTGATAACCTGCCACATTGTTTTCACAGAGTTTCCAGAAGAACTTATCAATACATCATTTGCATTGACTTTTGCCTTACAGATAGCCTTCTGGTATATTTTCCTGTATTCCCTATATATTGCCTCATTTTCAGGGTCCGGATGCTGCCTACAAGCATCACCAAGGAACCTCAGGTGTTCTCTCATAGCTCTTAATTTATTGTTAAACCAATCAATATTGTTAGATTGATCAGACCGAACTATATATTTATTCTCTGGAAATTCAGTTAAGTATGCCCGCTGCAAAACATTCATAAACTCTTCAAACTTGCTGTTGATGTTAGCACTTTCATCCTGTACAAAATCCCATGAACACTCTGATATCAGCGCAAAAAACTCACACAGTCCCCTCTGTGTTATTGGGCGACATACTCTGCTTGAGCGAGATAATCCTCTTTGCGAGTTATTCTGTACCGAGAGCTCCATGGTCTGGCCAAGATGATCCAATATATTAAGGTCGACAGTACCAGAAGAAATCACTCCTGTATGTGCGCTAGTAAAAATATTATTAAGGCAAGAGCTCAGCCTGATTGACTCGTGTATTTTCTGCTGCAAACCCAAACTCGACAAGACATCACACAGTGCGATAGTGTTTGGCTCCACTGTATCAAAATGCACATTAAAGTCACCAGTTAAGATGGTATTTTTGTCATGAATACACAAGGTCCGCAAAGCATCCTCAATAGCGCCACAAAAAACGCCAAACTGACCCGCGGGCGACCTATACACATTCAATACAATTAAAACTAAATCAGTAATGCAACCACATGAACACTCAACACATCTTTCCTCATTAGGCAAATTGGGAATCTCCCTTGCTCCAGGAAATAATCCTGGCGAAATAAATATTGCTGTAGCCCAAGACCCCCCCCCCCCAGATAATTCACATCTAGCAGAATAGCTAATCAGTTCATAGCCTCCAATCTTAATTGATTCTATTTCTGTCTCCGACATCCAATGTTCCGTTAAACAAACCACATCGTAGTCTTTGTCTATAAGAAACGCTTCAAGTTGCAAAACTTTGTTACGCAATGACCTAACATTTATGTGGACGGCAGTAAGGTTCCTTCGGTTGCCTGGCTCAGTCCTCTCCTTGTTCTTTGTAACACTTCCATATTCACCTTTTGGCGCTGTATATTCAGAAAATGGTTTATCACTGCTCCCTTCGGCAACAGATCAGATGTGAGATATTTTTCACGGTCCTCAAAAGGAACTGTAAGCTTGAAGGAACTATGGAGCTTTTCCTTCTTTGTTTTCATCTTCCCACAACTTTTTAGCGATAGACTCTTACCAGACAGGTAATTAGTTACGTCATCGCAATCTACCCCAGTGTCCAAACCCGAGAGAAACAGAAATGACATCCTTTCAGCAGCCTTGAGAACACCCACACCATTATCGTTTGTGCCCCTAAGAGGTTCTGGACGACCTCTCCGAGAGTCCGGATCCCGTCTTCTCTTCTTTACCACGTCTGTCCATTGGTTTTGATCCTCATTGTTTACTCCTCCATTTCCCATTTCAACAATTGTATTGTCATCTATCACTGTAATCATTTCTGACAGCTCAGAGACATTTGAACTACTGCATCCTGATTTGACATTTTTAACTTTTAGACTCTTTAATTTTAGTTTATTTAGATCTCGTTGGTATCCTGAACTGTAATTTCCGACACTGACAGGTTGCAATGGCGATGTCTTCGAGAGGTTTCCCGCCTTCTCCTGGGATTCTTCGAGAAGGTGCAGTTTTCCTTCCAGATAACCTATTTTCTCCTTCAGAAGTTGTGAGTTTCAAAATTTTGTTCTTACTCTGCAATTCCTGCACCAAGACTCTCAACAGACCCACCTCACCATCAAGCCTTGGGGTTATGTCCACATGCTCAGCTTCCTCAGGTTCATGGACACAGTCTGCATTCCTCAGCGACGCTGCCTGCCGCAAGCACGCCGGATGGAAAACACAGCCGCATTTCCGACACGTAACTACACTTTCAACCATTTTATTGCAATGAAAACTTTTTCGCTGCACCATCGACAGATAACGTGCTACCGCCCGCCATCTTGATGCCGTACTGACGAGCTCTAATTATATCGAAACCGGTCTACGGCTCTAATTGTTATGAGAATGCATCTCGCCTTATATACTTTTTCCCTATATTAGGGTATAAATGGGCCAGGGCTAACAATTTACTAAAATTGTCAGTTGGTTGTATACAGTCTCTATTTTTTTAACACTTTGTGTTATTTGGAGCTGGCGTGAAAACATACTACTTGGTTCCGCAACTAGGTGGCGACACGTTCACCACTCACTTGTTTGTTTTTATCTCTGTAACCGGTTTCACCAGACAGGAGACACTTGAATTCATTTATACGCGTTCGTGATAACTATAAATAAAAACTCGTTGCTTTGTTATAATGTTTTGATAAAAAAATTAAAAACAATACTATTTATTAGTGAAATAAAAATGACAGATGACGTCTTCAAAATATCTATGCGGCTGTATTTAGCATGGAACGGTTTCAACAAGTAAGGGCTACAACAACTAATGAATTGAAGAGGTCTTCTATCAGAGAACTTGGCCATTTGTATAGAAAATTTTGATCAAGCAGATGAACGCTTTCCACAATGCATGGTTCAACCAAAAGTGCATAAGGAAGGTCATCCCGAGATACGTCATCCTGACAAGTACAACACAATCAAGTCAATTATAATGGATATTTTATATTTATTTTCGTGTAATATTACATTTTTTTTTAAATTGTGGGATAGCCATCAGTTGAAAGATAAAAACTCTGTATTATATTGCCGAGTTTTGGGAATTCTTTTAGTTCAGTTTGAAAACTCGCTTTATGTCTTCGATATTGGAATAAATAATTCCAAGAGCTCGGCAATATAATACAGTTTTATCCTGCAACTGACTGCTATCCCACAATGTTTTAAGAAATATATATATATATATATATATATATATATATATATATATATATATATATATATATATGTATATATATATATATGTATATATATATATATATATATATATATATATATATATATATATATATATATATATATATATATCGCAGCAAAATTATGGAATAAATTAATTAAAATTTGAGCATCATTTTGGTTAACTGGAAGAGTGAATAAACAAAATTACAGATATTGTAGTAGATATAATCCGCACTGGATGAGAAGAAAAATTCGCTGAGAAGTCTGGACCCAGCAAGTGCGTTATGGTAGCAAATTTTCATAGACCTGATCGACGCATATTAATTACGAAAATTATATATATTATAACATTTTATACCAAGCTAACCGGATTTATTTAAATGAATGGTTTATCCTAGGAGTTATTAAAGATAATACCTCAAATTCGATCCTTATCTCATAAAAATCTTTGTTACTATAAACAACTAGCAATTTAAAAATGTTTAAGGTGGGAAGAGACAATTAGAGCGCGCCAGGTGAGGCTTAATTATTTTATAACCCTAAAATTATCAAAAAAGTTGATTGAAATATTTAATAACTGAATTCAAATTAACTAACTATCTTATAGCAAAAAATTTTGTAAATGATATAAATACATAAGGAGCAAAATTGCTCTCTCTCTCTCTCTCTCTCTCTCTCTATATATATATATATATATATATATATATATATATATATATATATATATATCCATTGTAGCAAGAAACGTTCAAATAAATAGCTTTTGGCTATCCAATCACATCACAAAATATACATATTTTAATAAAGTTTCATTCGATTAATTAGGCCCTTGTTAAAAAAAGGTTGTTGTAGCTTGGCACTTAAGAGCCTTTTTATATAACCTTAGGTTGGGCAACTCACGTTACTTGTACTTGGAGATACGTAACTTACACTAACTTCTGCAATCCGGTTTAGCTTGCTAAAATATAGGATTCACATAAATCCTAGTATCCAACCAATCATATGCAAATACTAGAAATATAATACTCGAAAAGATTTAAAGGCAAAACCCTACAAAACAATAATTTAGAAATGAATAGATATTTTAAATTTGGTTCTTACCCTGCAAAATGTATAGGGGTTTCAAATGCAATGATAAAAATACATCTCTATTTCAGCTGCTTCTATACGAGAGGAGATAATATGGTTTTTTGCCATGTTTACAAAATCAAATAGAAAACAGTCGACAAACCAAAATAATAAATAAATATATTTTTCTATCTGCTCTAGGCATGTAGTGCCAATCTATTAAATTTCCGGTGATTTGATACAGGGCATAGAAAAATATATATATATATATATATATATATATATATATATATATATATATATATATATATATATATATTGTAACGTATTCACATACGTTTTTAGTTGATTTCACGACTTAGGAATTTTCGATTATTTCTTAAGATGGCCTGAATTAAAAACCCTAGAATCCATTTCGGAGGTCAAAACCAAACTGACCTCCGAAAAGGATTTTGCGTAAAATATTCCAAAAAATATTGTTCACCTAAATTCTATAAAATGATTTTCTTGAACGCGAATTCATTAAAACATTTTTACGAATTTCGCTCAAAAAGTGTTGCATCAAAACTTTGCTAAACATCTTTTCAGACAAAAATTCGGAACCATTTTTTTGACAAAGTTAGGAACAACATTTTCTTTTAAAATTCGTAAAAAATATGCTAGAACATTTTTACATGACAATGTAATAATAAATGTAATAAAAAATTGTGCAACCTGATCTAAATATAGAGGTAGATATTTTTCTGTGCCTTCACAGACAGAAAATTATATTGCCTGACGATGCCATTGCAGAGAAGAAAACAGGCACTTGTAAAACCACGGAAAAAATCTACGGCTGCATTAAGTAGTGAACTGTTTCATCAAGTTTGGGCAAGAACAATCTGATCAGCTATTAAAATTGAATTATAAGTCTTAGAAGTCCTCATCTCGCCATTAGTGATTGTTTTCTACAAAAGTTTGATAAAAAAAACTTATTTTTATTACATAACCTGATCAGAAAATCAAAAGACATAAACTTTTTTTTAAATTAAATTAGCCACCACTAAGATTTGAACCTGCGTTAGAAGACGATTATTTTTAACATGCTAGCAGCATTTACCACTCGGTCACTGAGAATATGTGAATTTTCGTTCTACGGACTTAAGCTCTTGATAACAAGTATGTCTATTTCAAATGCATTCTATGTAGTTATTGTAATTAAATGAAGGAAAGTAACAGTTGAAACATAAATTTAGGACCTTGCTGAAGGCATTTCTTGCATTATTTGCTACCGATAATGTGCCTTGGTTCCAGAATCTTTGTTTAAATATCAATAATTCTCACATTTCAAATCGTCACTTCGACATTTTCAGAAGAAAATTTATAACATTTCCAACTTAATTTTCTCATATTTCTTAACCTTTTTGCGTTAAGAAAATGCTATCTTTGTAATATTAAAGAGGTTTGTTTTCACGCAAACATTTTTCTCAAATGCCATTTTCTAACATCCAGTGGCACCCAACATTTTTTTCATTCAACTCTTATATTTTCTTTGCACTTAAAGAGCTAAGTTTTATTATATGATAATATACTTTTTACTACAGAAACATGCGTACCAAATTTTGTTGCCATAGACTTGCTATTTTCGGGGAAATTTTCCGCAATAAAACCGAAAATTTTCCCAAAAAATTTAAAAGTCGCGAGCTCCTCATTAACGAATTTTTTCTACGAAAGTTAATAAATAAATAAATTTTACATAAACCGGGACATTCTCGTATAGGGTATGCTACACATTTAGGTATTCCCTTTTTCGTAGAATCTGAACATGAAAATATATACAGATATTCTATTTAAAATAACAAGTTTGTGGCTACTTCCGGTACAACCGGAACCGATCGAAAAATAAAAATATTGTATTAAAGAGAACACTATAAAAACGTAGCTATAGGTACAAATTTTTTAAATACATTCTTAATATTTTTGAATATACAGATAGTGAAAATTCCTTGTGACACACTGTATAATACAAACATTTACATAGAGTAAGAACTAGATTAATAAGTCAAAGTGTAAAAGAATGTTCGTACCTGCTGTCACATATTTCCTGGAGCTATGGAGATATCTCCTACAATCCCATCATTAAAACAGCAGCAACGTCATGATTTGATGTAAGAATATCTTGGACACTTCACAAAGTAGTCGATCTGTAAAACGTGAACCGGGCAAGTGGGCAGACGAACGACAGAGGGTTCATGAAGGGGTGGCATAGGGGGGCCAAGCTCCCCTAGATACGGGCTTTGGGAGCAGTGGGGTGAGACCCTCGCGACTTCCATCAGCATCCGCACCAGATTACCTCCCCCTTCCCGTTCAACTGCTCATACTCTTCTTGCCTTACCTCTTCGATAATCACTGGTCGCCTAAAGCTCTAAGATCCAAGTTCCTCGTTGCGACGTTCAATCTTTTTATCTGTAAATGCAATCAGCCTCATCAAAATACACCTGCTACCTCTCTCACTGCTTACTTTATGTTAACATGGCTTCTTATATCTTATCTGTGCTCTATCGATATGAGACACCGGAACTCGGGAAGCTCTACTGCATCCACTATTCAATAACACCAAGTCTTGATACTGGGACAACACTTTACCTTGTCTTTGTGTCATTATTTAACTAAAAGACAGCGATTTCAATAAGGGAGTCAGATACTTACGAAATATTATGTAAAATAAAGAAAATCGAGAGCAGCAACTGCGTTACAGTAGAAAATATTCATAAAAATCTTTAGTATATATACACTGTGAAACACACTTATGGAATAAAATTCATTATTCAGCAAAAAGTAGTTTTTGTGGAAAACGCTGACACGTGAAGTTTAATTTGTCGAACATTATCTTATAATCATAGTTAAAAAAATTAAACTACCACCAATTTATCCATTTTTTTTTAATTGCAACTCTACATTTTTTCATCACAATTCGATAGATCACATTTTTCTGAATGCGGAGATACCCCATATGTATGGTCTGATATTACAGTTTTCAATACAGGGTGGAAATTTAATACCGGAATATTAAAACTAAACAGTTTACCCTGAAATTCAAATTTCGAAAATAAACTTAATAAAAACGTCAGTTTCTTATAATAAATGTTCAAAATGTTCTTCATTCACTTGCATACAAGGAAATAATCTGCTCTGGAATTCTTCCCCAACTCTGTTCAACACGTCAGGCGTTACGTTCCTAATTCCTGTTATTATTTTCATTTTCAAATCATCTAACTCAGCAGGTTGCGTTTATACACTCTGTTTTTAAGGTATCCCCATGAAAAGAAATCAAGAGCTGTAAGATCGCGTGATCTAGCGGGCCATTCTACGAAACCTCTTCATCCAATCCATCTTTGTGGAAAGACTTCGTGTAAATAATCCCGTACTTGAATAGCAAAGTGGGGCGGTGCACAGTCTTGTTGAAACCATATCCTTTCATGGGAAATAGTAGGTTCCATTACATTTGGATACAATTCTGCTAACATTGGGACAACCTGTTCTCTTAGCATTTCTAAATATCTTTTTTCATTTTTTCGTTTTTGAGACACCTTAAAACTGTTGATTGACTAACATCATTTTCACGTGCAACTTGACAGATAGAAGTTGTTGGTTCTTCTTGAAAAGCCAATAAAATATTGAGTTTTACATCTTCTTCAACAAACTTGGGTCTCCTAGGCAGTGGTTTAACGTGTCCATAATCACGAAACTGTGAATGTATCTTAGACACAGTTACCTGGGTTAGTGGGGAAAATATGTATGTTTTTCATTAAATAGGTTAACACCTTGTGCCTGTGTTCTACACATATCACTATACCCAATCATCATTAATATTTCTGTTCGCAGAGTTTTAGTTAAGTATCGCATTATTAGACCAATAATTGATTGAAATTATCGGAAAAAAATTACGACTAATTTATTAGGAGACCGTGTATTCAACACAATACAGCACAAATTAAAACAGAACTGTTAAAGTTCACCTTTCACATTGCAAAAATTGGTAGTTAATAAGAAACGATTAATGATGCCAAGTACGTTTTACATAACAGACAAGATAATAAATGTAAGATAAGTCAGTGAAGAATTCCAGAGCAGATTATTTCGTTGTGTGCAAGTAAATGAAGAACATTTTGAACAATTATTATAAGAAAGGGACCCTTTTATTAAGTTTATTTTCGAAATTTGAATTTCAGGGTAAACTGTTTAGTTTTAATATCTCGGTGTTAAATTTCCACCCTGTATTGAAAACTGTAATATTAGACCATACATATGGGGTATCTCCGCATTCAGAAGAATGTGGTCCATCGAATTGTGATGAAAATATGTAGGGTTGCTATTTAAAAAAATGGATAAATCGGCGGGGGTAAAATGGTGACAGTTTAATTTTTTTTAAACTATGATTATTAGATAATGTTCGACAAATTAAACTTCACGTGTCTCACCGTTTTCCACAAAACTATTTTTTGCTGAATAAGGAATATTCCATAAGTGTGTTTCACACTGTATATATATATATATATATATATATATATATATATATATATATATATATATATATATATATATATATATATATATATATATATATACATTGTGGCGCATTTCTGTGGTAAAGCTATTTCTTCCGTTATTATTCACAATACAAAAATTATAGAGAATCACCGGCTGCACGTTCTAAAATTATTTGTGAGTACACAGGTGTCCCATATTTCCAGGACAGTTGTTAAATACAAAATCCTCTATATTTCTTAATTTTTGGACCTCTTTTTTAATTTTAAGTCTAACTTGTAGAAGTATATTTTTAGCTACAGTGCTTTGTTTTAAAGATATTTTGAATTTTATAAAAAAAAAAAATTCGCCTGTAGCTTGTAAATGTCTTTTTTTTTTACCAATTATTAAACTTAGAGACTCCAATTTGGCATGTTATTCGTCCATAGATAACACCACATTGTTGTAATATAAACGATGTGTGTACTTACATAGGCTGTTCGTAAATAGCGATTAAAGTTGGGCAGATTCTAAGTCCGAAAATTGATTTTTCTCAAATGGAAGACCCTGTATTGTATGTTGTGAAAGTTGGCTTCAACTTTTGTTATGTATTAAATATGTCAAAAACTGCTAGTTTTTATATTATTTACATTTATATTCACATCCCATGATTTATAAGAGCAATACAAGGTAAAATAGTAGGGCATTGAGAAATGACAGATTCCACATTGTTAATTAATTACTGTCAGTTTATTTCTGTCAGTAGCTGCTAGTAAAGTTTTACTAAAAAGACAAAAATGCATTTTTCTTAAGAATAATTAACTGATATGCTTTTAGTTTTGAGAGAATATTTAAGAAAATGTCTACTAGCCAATAGAGTGTATCACCAGAAGTTTCCTGAACGAAGGTAACCCACCAAGACATCGTTTGAAAGACGAATCAAGGGGGTTAACAGAACTGTTTCTGTTAAATACGAGTCACACGGAAAAACCAAAACAATTACCACTGAGGACAATGAACTGAATGTGTTGCTCACCACCTATGACGATCCTCATCTTCGCACCAGGGAGATAGCAAGCCGTCAGAACATTAGTCGTAGGTCGGTACAAAGGATATTACACAAATACAAGATGCATCCATTCAGCTACATCAAGAGCTGACTAATAACGAGTACCATAGAAGAATTGCATTTTGCCAGTGGGCTCAGCAAAAAATACGGACGCCAGATACTATTTTATCTGGGGATGAAGCTACGTTCCATAGAAACGGAACTGCAAATAGGCAGAACTTCAATTTCTATGTAACAAGCAATCCCCAGATATCCAGTACACGCAGTTAGACACGATTTTCTTTGGATGTTTGAGGTGGCATTGTAGGAAAGTATGTAGTGGGACCACATTTTTGCGAGGGAACTATAAATAGGGAGAACAGTCTCGCGAAGAGAGGGTCAGCAAAACCATTTATGGGACCAGAACCGCCTCTGGGCGTGTCAAAGAGCACTACCAGGGGAGCCATTCAGTCCTGGGTCAGAAACCAACACAAGGTGTACTGGGCGGACTGTCCAGGGCTCAGACATGGGAAGTCAATAATTGACGGACCCAGTTCAAAGAGAGCTGTGGAGCTGCTAAATCATAGCAGAGGACGGCTCAGAAACACAACAGGTCTCTTGACAGGACACATGGCCGTCAAGAAATACCTGCATAAAATGGGGCGGTTCGAAGGGAACCTTGCATGCAGACTCTGCGGCAAGGGGGAGGAATCGGTCCAGCACATCTTGTGCAAGTGTAAAGCTCTGGACCGCAAAAGACAACTGATCTACGGTCAGTTTAGACCGGAGACAGAGCAATATAAAACTTCACCCTACCAATCGCTGTGCAGACTAGTTCAAGACACAGTGGTTTTGGAATGGGTGGAGTAAGACTAAGGGTATGCACAATCAACCAAAGGTTGCAGTGCTTTTGGGGCGGCAAGGCCGCGGACGAGCCCTGAGGAAAAAAGGCTACATGCATTCTCGCCACAATCAGAACCGTAGATCGGTTTCGCTCTAATTTGAGCTCGTCAGTACGGCATACTAATTACAGTGAAAATACACCCATAAAGTAATACGGCTATGGTAGCCAGCCTTCCAACACTAAGTGAGATATAAATAAGACACGAGGCACGTGCCGCCACCTCGTTGCAGAACCAAGTAGTATGTTGTCAAGGCAGCTCAAATTACACAACGTGTTAAAAATAGAGACTGTATACAACCAACTAACAATTTATTAAATTGTCTGCCCTGGCTTATTTCTACCCTAATATAGGGATGCCATACTGACGAGCTCTAATTAAAGCGAAATCTTCGAAGGATTGTCGGTAATGGCGCTCTTTTCTTTGTACTTTACATTAGCGTAAATTAAATAGCAAAATACAATTTGTAGGTATTGTATAAATCTAAAATTCGTAGGAACTAGGGTTTTACGCTCGCCTATCATAAAAACTGTGTTTGGAATTCCCAATAATAACGGCAGAATGTATTGAAAGGACTGACCGCCAGGTAATTGTATTCGTATCTTAAGTCTCGTAAGAAGACATTAAAGGGGATTAAGGCTGATTTATTTACACGCCAGTAGTGTATAGACTTGAAATAATTTGTTTCTCTTATTTAGTTTGCTTGTGATGCTTGTGCTTAGTTGCACGCACAGTGAATTTACTTTATCTTTAGACAGTGTTAGTGTAGGGTTGTTTTTATTATTTTATATTTGTTATAAAGTAATGAGTCCTCTTAAGCTCCAACGGCGGCAAATCCTTCTGGACTCTTGCTAAATCTATTGGGAATAATTTCTGCAAAAGCACGTTCCCACCTCTTGTCTCAGGGGATGAAATTGTTTCTACCGCTCTGGGCAAGGCTGAATTTTTTGCTTCATTGTTCGCCGGCAATTCTACTTTCAACCCACCTCCAAATGTTCAACCACCAACAGTCCCCAATGTCGCGCATAAAATGACGGATATCATTTTCAAAACTAAAAAGGTACGAAAGATGCTCTCTTCTCTTAATACCAGGAAAGCTTCTGGCCTTGACGAGATCCCAGCAATTGTTCTCAAACAATGCGCACCAGAACCTGCTTCTATCCTGACTCGTCTGTTTCAGATATCTTACAATAAAGCCATATTCCCTAGTAACTGGAAAACTGCTCGAGTGCAACCCATGCCCAAGAAAGGATCCAAAGCGCTTCCTAACAACTACAGGCCTATTTCTCTCCTTTCAGTCGTCTCTAAAGTGATGGAAAAGTATATAAACACCTAATTACTAAAATTTCTTGAAAAACACAGTTTAATCCACGACAGGCAGTATGGATTCCGTCCGCGCAGATCGACTGCCGACCTCCTTTCCTTTGTCACCCATTCTTGAAACAAGTCTATGGAACTACACGGCGAATCCCAGATTGTTGCTCTAGACATATCCAAAGCATTTGACCAGGTCTGGCACGCAGCACTGCTTAATAAACTTCCGGCCTATGGCCTATCACCAAAACTTTGTACCTGGACAGCAAATTTCCTCTCCAACAGGAGCATTTCTGTTGTTGTGGATGGTCATTCCTCTAAACTGTATCCAATTAATGCAGGAGTTCCTCAAGGTTCAGCTTTAGCACCTACTTTGTTGCTTCTCCACATCAATGACCTCCTCTCTAGCACATCCAACCCAGTTCACAGTTACGCGGACGACAGCACCCTCCACTCAAATATACAATATTCTAAGCCTGTCTCTTTAGCCCAATTAGATGAGGATCGCAGACTCATGGAGGGTTCTGTCTCCGTGGATCTCTCAAAGATATTAGACTGGGAAAGTAGAAATCTTGTACAATTCAACCGCACCAAATGTCAGTATTGCTTTCTTTCTCATAAGAGATACACCAGCCCTAGACACATCACAATGAACAACCAAGTTATTCAAAGTAATGAGTCCTTTTCTCTTGTTGGCATTTCTGTGGATCGAAATCTTAATTGGCACCAACATGTCACATCAATTTCAGAAGCGGCTGCTAAGAAATTAGGTTTCCTCTTCCGGGCTCGCAAATACTTTTCACCAGCTAATCTCTATACCTTATATACTTCACAAATAGGGCCAAACCTCGAATACCGCTTCCACATCTGGGGTGCAGCTGCCGCTTCTACACTCGCTATCCTGGACTTCATTCAAAAGAGAGCTATACGTCTCATCGGTGACCCTACCCTTACCCAAAGGCTGCCATCCCTTGCTCACCGACGTGCCGTTGGTGACCTCTCTCTCTTTTATAGATATCTGCACGGGCACTGCTCAGACGAGCTTTCCTCCATAGTTCCCCCACCTGCTGCCCCAAACAGATCTACCAGGGGAACAGAGCTAATGCACCATTTTACTGTCCAGGTCACCAGACATAGAACATCTTGTTACGCCCGCTCTTTTGTCCCGAGGACTTCCAAGTTGTGGGATTCCTTGCCGGCGCATGTTTTTCCTTCTCCTCCGAACCTCCAAACGTTTAAGTCCAGAATTAACAAGTTGCCTCTTTCCTCCTTGTCAACACCCACGGTACGATAGTATTTAGGCTGTAAGCCCTCGTTGTGTGTTGTTGAAATTTAACAAAAAAGGAAAGTGCTCCAAATTGCCAAGCTGGATACGGCCACACTCAGGGCTTTCCATAGATGGTGACAACGTTTTTTGTAAACCATGCGGGAAAGTGATAAGTTACTTTTTATTTTAAGCAACTGATTTATATTCTTTGTTTCTCGAACCTTTGCCATAAATCAACCCAGTATCTATTTGCTAAATTTTCCGACACATGGTTTTAATAATCGAAAATTATAAAATTCAATCGAAATAAAAAAGTTAATAAAGAATTAAAAAGATAACTTGCAGTTCTTAAAAAATTACTGGCAAACAAATTAAAAATATACCTCTTTATTTTTATTACTTAATTCACGGATATTGTATAAAAACAATACTAGATTTCTATTTATTAGAAAAAAATGTAGATGCCTGTAGTAATATTGATTTCTTTTCGAACAGATTTCAAGCGCAAGGAAATATCTCATAGACCAACACTGTAAGACACCTCTGCATCAAAAAAATGGTGAAAAAAGAAATTCAAATAATGCATCTCAAGCATCAAATACGCGAATGTTTGGGAAACCAAACAAAGAAAGCAGAAGAGGATACCTTTAAATTTGACTTATGCAAAGCAATAGTTGCTTCTAACATTCCACTGAATAAATTAAATAACACTGTCTTCAAGTCATTTTTGGAAAAATATAGTAAACAGTCTATACCAGATGAAAGTATTTTGAGAAAAAATATGGTTGAAAAATCCTATTTATAAACTTTTTCAGAA
Organism: Tillus elongatus; assembly: GCA_964006375.1. Taxonomy (NCBI): domain Eukaryota; kingdom Metazoa; phylum Arthropoda; class Insecta; order Coleoptera; family Cleridae; genus Tillus; species Tillus elongatus. The sequence goes on along the minus strand of OZ023269.1, from coordinate 22,371,607 downwards.
GTAAAAAGTCTTATAAAAATAATTTTTGTTACGTTGTAGTAGATGAAACTCAAGATGTTTGTGGTAGATATATTGCTAATTGAATGATAGGCACCCTAATTGAAATTTCTTTATCTAGACCTTATTTAATTGCAGTCTAAAAATTTTAAAAAACAAATAATATTACTATAACAAGATTTATTCAAGAGGGTCTGTCAAACGTGTTTTTACCAAATGCTGCACCAGTTGATAAAGTTTTATTACTGCTTACCGATGCTGCTTCATATAAAGTCAAAGTTGTAATTCATTTAAAAATATTTTATCCCAACTTAATTCTATGTATGTGCCTGGCTCACGGGTTAAACAGGGTAGCAGAAGAAATTAGACAGCAATTTTCTTTAGGCAATAAATGTATTAATAGTATGAAAAAGTGTTCGTCAAAGCTGGTTTAAGTGTTTAAAGATATAGAAAAGTTCTGCCTGTGGTACCATTACCTCCTAGACGCGATGGGGAACCTGGATCGAGGTTGCCTTACTTTGTTTTGAACATTTTAGAGAAATCACGGAGGTACTGCTTGAATTTGCAGATGAAGCAGGTGCGTCAGTGAAACAAGCAAATATTATTTTAAAGGACTCCAAATTGAGCCAGCAATTATGTTTTATAAACAGTAATTATAAAATAGGTACAGAAACTATAAAAAAACATCAACAGAAAAATGTTTTGCTAACTGAATCAGTTAAATTAATAGAACATTTCAAAGAAACTATTGATAAAGCAAATGGGCCTGTTGCAAAACAAATTACAAAAACATGTATCAGAAACACTCACAAAAAATGAGGGCTTTACAAAGTTAACGTAGATTGCTAAAGCTCTGGATGGAGATTTTTCAGACGATTTAAACAATGTAGACCTTACCATATTGTCAAGATTAAAATATGCTCCAATTACCTCAGTCGACATAGAACGGAGTTTTTCTTCGTATAAAAACTTACTAACTGAGAGAAGTCAATCTTTCAACATAGATAATTTAGAGCGCCACTTAATAATATCTGTTAATAGTGATAATTGCAATAATAATATAATGAATAATTAATTAATAATATAATTAGGGTCCTATGTGGTATTGATTGTCAATAAAATTAATAGCTTAGACCTTTAAAAACTTGTTTTATTGGTATACTATGATTATTTATGCATTGCATATATCGATATTTTTGTGCATATTTTGTTCAAGTTGGTGCATATATTTTTTTAAATATCCTGCATATATAGGCGCATATTTCACCTAAAAAGTTTGCATATAAATCCGAGCCCTGGATTAAATACCCCATTTTAAATAAATTGCGTTTAAAATGTACGAAAATTCTCTAGATCTTTTGAAAATTGATAGATCTGTATATTATACCGTTCACTTTCTTCTATCTATTTAAATGAAATCAGATCTATATAAATATAGTCGCTAGCACCTGGTATGTTTTACGTGGCCTCATATTACTTAAAGGCAACCCTCATACTTTCATTTTATTACTTTCCGAAGAGCATTACAACGAGGAAGAATCGCTGTTTTGTAGGCTGGAAATTATTCCTGTGACGACTGTTACCCTATTTCTCTTTTATTTTGCGTGTGATTTCTGAATACATTTACTGGCTTTGAATCCATAAGCAAAGTCTTGTGCGCCCAAAGTTTATTTTTTACTTCATCTTTGATCTTGAAGTGGAAAAGTTTAACTGAAGGCATTTTTTACATAACTTTGACTAAAGAGTTTCCTTTATTTTGAATTAAAATCTCATAAATACTTAATGTTCAGCATTTTTGTGTATTTAACTACACTTTTAATGGGTCAAACGCAGCGGATATGTTATGGTAGCGAATTTTTACAAAATTCGAATTCAATGTCAATAACTCTGTTGAATCGGTGAGTTCCAGAACATGACCACCCCAAAAATTTAGTTTTGATGGAATTACAAAAACTTAATAAATATATAATTATTGCAGATAGAGCTCCGACCGGCCAGATCTATTAGCGGAAGATTTAAAAACGGGAGTGAAAATTTTGCTTATTGAGGTAATATGTAAAAGAACGCGCCTTGCATCTCGAAAAATATTGGTCGCACCTAAAGTTGTCCCTTTTTGTGCAGATATGCATAGTTAAAATTTCTTATGCCTAAAAAAGTCTGGACGAAGCAAGTGCGTTGTGGTAGTGAATTTTCATAAAAATGTTTTTAATAGCAAATATGTCTTTTTTAATGAAAGCAGCCATCAAATTTGCTAACCTATGTGGTAAAAACAATGTACCATATTTCATCGAAATAACTTTATTGTTTGAAAAAGTACAACATTTTTCTGAAAATGAACTTAAAATGTTTCCGAAAAAACTGGTCCGATTTTCCTGGCCAACAAACCTTTTCAAATAATTTACCCACCTACCAAAATATAATTATCCACTTAAACCTTTTCTACAAAATCCATTTATAAGAAAATGGCTATTAAAAAACTTTTTGTACAAGAAAGTGTGCTAATAAAAATAAATTAAAAAATATTCAAAATGTAATCTAAATACAGAACTAGATACTTCACGGAGAAAATTCTTTTGCCTGTCGATGTTATAAAAATTGAAACCGATTGCAGAGAAAAAAACAAACTCTTCTGAAGTCACAAATATCTACGTCTATGTTAATTGTGGAACGATTTTACCAACTAAGGGCAACAACAGCTGCTACTAAACTTGAGTTAAAAGTCTTAAAAGTCTTATATTTCCATAGTGAATTTATCAATAAATACTCGCTAAAAAATATTGGAACTATACAATCTGATCAGGTAACGTTAAAATTGAACCAAAGACGAAAAAAAGTAATAAAGAAGTTGAAAGACAAATTCAGTTAACAATGCTCCACGTCCCTTCGCTCATGAGCCGGCCGCCTAACCCCTAGACTACCATAGATTTGATGAGGAAAGTCCAATAAAAGGTAGATAACCCATAATGGTCTCCAGTTATTTATTTGCAATATGTAAGGTCTATTTTAGAGGCATTTTTCCAACTATATTAACAAATGAGAAGAGTGGTATAACTCTAGAACATTCAAATATACATTCATAAACCGCAATAGCTATATTATTTTTTACGTTTCAAATCAGTTTGACATTTACAGGAGAAAAATTATAAAATTTTAAAAGTTATTTTCCTCGTACTTCTCGACGTTTCTGCCCCATGAAAAATAAGCGTTTTCTGTAATATTTAATAGATGTTATTTAACACATACAACATTTTGGTATTGCGTCTTCTCTGACTTTTAGTGGCACTAAAATTGTGCTTCATTAAATGCCTGTAGCTTTTTTCCTTCTAACTTAGACATCTAAATTTTGATGTGTTGTTTGGTTTCTAGAACATAACCAGCTTACTAAATTTGGTCGCCATAGATTTGTTAAAGCCCAAAAATACTTTACTTGGTCATCAAAAATTTTAAGTCAGGGAATTTTAAATTTCTTTTAATGCAAACATCCCTTTTAAAAGATGTGTGTGTTTGTGTGTGTTTTGTTTCTCTAATATCGGCCTATGTCCGCGACTATGGCCAATCACCGACACCAGGGAGCAGTTTCACCTCACTATCCTGGAAATTTTGCCGAACCCCTGCCTTTCTGTAGGAGGGTAGGGATCTTTAACGTACCCAACATTGCATGGACACAGGACCGACGGTTTTATGCCCCCTCCGAAGGGCGCAACGTGCAGACATTCAACTTGCTTAAATACAATGCCAGAACCTCGGCTGATGTTAATGTTACAGTTTGTACTGAAAAAGTGAAAGGAGTACCCTGGGATCGAACCCAGTACCCTTCGGTTCAGAGGCACAGGTTCTTACCTCTGAACCACCTTTTAAAAGACGATAACCACAGGGTACATATTAGAGATATGTTGAAAACATATCAGTGCATTCATCAATTGCGTGCATGCACTTTATAGTGGATTAAACCAGCATAGACGGTACATAGTCGGTATTCGCTATTAGATGTGCCCTTAAGCATGGCATCTCTATTATTCCCGTAATATGTGTTCATGTGTATCAACTCAAAATGTGGTGTATGTATCGAATTATAAATTAGTCAGTTAATAGACCACTTCATAGTTATTCGCTTGGCATTGTATACATCGTTTCAATAATTACAATGTGTTACGATGGATAATTGGTTATTATTTACAATAGCTTTAATGACTTATTCCATAATTTTTTTAAAGAAACATCAACATTATTAATTTATCAGTCAGATAGAAGCAACTACAAAATCAAATAACTATTTAAAGCTGTTTTCAAGTTAGACAATATATCCTATTACCATTTAATATTATTACCACTACTACTACAATTACTACTACTCCTACTACACCAGGGGTATCAAAGTAGGCTGGGCTGTGTGCCAGATCAGAGAAAGGGTATACCTTAAAAGATGTTATAAATGTCTAGAATTCGGTCATACGAAGCTGGAATGCAGTAACCCAGATAGGTCGGAAGAATGCATGAATTGTGGGAAGAAAGGGCACAAGGCAAAAGAATGCAAGGACTTAGCCTTCTGCTTACAATGCAAAAAAAATGGCCATAGAGCGGACCAATTTAGATGTCCGTTTTTCAAGCGTCTAATCCAAGAAGCGGAGGAGAAGAATAGAGCCAAAAAAAAGGGAAGACCTAGACTAACTAGCGAGTAGTGTTACGGTAGAAGATGGGTATTAAAGTTTTACAAATCAACGTCGGGAGAGGTAAAGAAGCACAGGATTTAGCAATAGCTACGGCAAGGCAAATAGATATTGACATGTTAATAATTTGTGAACCCAACAAAAAGCAAGTAGCAAGCCAGAACTGGATAAAGGATCAAAAAACAGATGTAGCGATTAGGTTTTTAAAAAGAAATCTTAGTGTCAGTGGTGTAGTGCGGGGAAAAGGATTTGTGTGTGTGAAAACAGATAGTGTTAAGTGGATAGTGTGCTATGTTTCGCCAAATATTCCGCTGCAAACATATAAGGCGGTGGTGGACAAAATAGTGCAGAAAGCAGATAACGGACACCATGCTGTGGTTCTGGCTGGTGATATAAATGCCAAATCGGTGGTATGGGGAGCACCAAAAAGTGAACAAAAAGGCCACTACTGGATGGACCATTTCCCAGCACTGGACCTGGTGGTCTTGAATAATGGAGATTCGACTTTTGTTCGAGGTTCTAGTGAATCACACATAGACATCACTGCTGCGTCCAACAGAATCGCAAAGTCTTTCAAGAGCTGGGAAGTGTTGAAAATGGACAGCCACACCGACCACAAATATATTTACTTCGAAGTGGGGGACGTAGAAACAAAAGGCGCACAACGTGCGCAAAAACACTATGTGGATTGGGAGACATTTCGAGCCTCACTGGAGTTGAGAGTTGGTCATGAAAGTATGCACACATCACCGGAAGAGTGCACAAAGGTAATTGGGGAAGCTTATAAAGATAGCCTTCTGAGAGAACACAAGATCCCCATAAGAGTCCCTTACTGGTGGAACTCGGACATTCAGGAAAAAAGAGACGAATGTAATAAAATAAGACGTACTCAGACTAAACTGTTAAAAAAAAAGAATATAAACAGCAACAAGCTCATCGAAGTAAACGCTCAACTCAAGGAAAAAAAGAAGACGCTAAGAAAACTCATCCGCAGATCTAAGAAAGACCATTGGCAACGAATATGCGAGAAGCTTGAAAACGACATTTGGGGAGGTGCATACAAAATAGTGACAAAGGAACTCAAGCTGGTCACTCTGTATGAGCTGCACCCTGACATAAAAAGAAAGGTAGTATCCAGACTATTTCCTAGTGAAAACGACTCTTGGGAAGAAAATCAGACAGAGACAACCGTCGAGCCATTCACCATAGAGGAACTGAGAGCAGCGGCAAGAAAAATGAAACGAGGCAAGGCGGCCGGCCCGGACAAGCTGCCTGCTGAAGTTATAAAGGAGGTAATTGACCAGCAGCTGCAATGGATATTGAAAGTTCTTAATGGCCTACTCAAAGAACAAAAGTTTCCAACCGACTGGAAGGTGGCCAGGGTGGTGCTGTTACCAAAGGGAAAAGACTACATGGAGGAACTGAAATTCAGGCCAGTATGCTTACTGAACGCTATTAGTAAACTCTATGAGGCGCTAATAAGAGAGAGAATCGGAGCAGAAATGGCAGCAAAGGGAAACTTGCACGAGAACCAGTATGGCTTCAGGAGTGGGAGATCTACTATCCAGGCTGTGGAGAGTATCTACGAGTTCCTGGATCATACAAAAGAGAAGTGGTGTGTGTTACTTCTTCTAGATGTTAAAAATGCATTCAACACCGCCAGGCACAGTCTGATCATTAGAGAACTGAGGCGCAGAAACATATCAGCATATTTGGTGAACACGGTGTCGGACTACTTGAAAGATCGTAGGGTAGTCTGTAACAAAGGAGAGGAGATTCCCGCACCAATGGGCGTCCCGCAGGGCTCGGTCTTGGGGCCCACATTGTGGAATATCCTTTACGATGGAGTGCTGGGGGTACCACTTATTGGAACGGCTAGGACCATAGCTTTTGCTGATGACCTCGCACTAGTGGTGGCCGCTGAGGACGAAAAGTAGCTAATAGCGCAAGCAAATGAGTGCCTCAGGAGAATAGACCGATGGCTAGTTCACCATAAATTGGAGTTGGAACCAAATAAAACAGAGGCGCTGATTCTAAAAGGTAAGAGAGACCGCAACAACATCTGCTTTAACATAAGAGACTTACAAGTAAAACCAAAAAACACCGTAAAGTACTTAGGAATATATGTAGACCAGGGAAGAACGTTCAAACAGCATGTAGTGGAAACTGTAAAAAAAACGAAACCAGAGTCTCCATCTTGACAAGATTGTTTCCAAACGTAGGGGGCCCTAGCAGCTCGAAGAGGGCAGTTTTGGGCACCGTAGTGCACAATATCGTGCTTTATGGCGCACCAATATGGCATAGTGTCCTCAAATATAAAAGATATAGGGAAATGCTGGAGCGAGTACAACGGAAGATCTTGTTGCGTATTGCATCGGCGTATAGAACGGTGTCGACAAAGGCTTTAAATGTTATCACAGGAATTATCCCCATAAAACTGCAAGTAGAAGAGAGGGTACAAATCCACCAAGCTGGTCAAGATGATAAAATCAATATAAGGGAACGTATTATGAAAAAGTGGCAGGAAGAGTGGAACAGCAACACTGAGAAAGGACAGTGGACAAAGTCTCTTATAGGTGACCTGACGGCATGGGTGAAGTGCGAGCATCGGAAGTTGGATTTTTGGCTGACGCAGATCCTAACGGGCCATGGATCTTTTGGCGCATACACTAAAAGAATGGGACTGGAGACATCCGATCTCTGTGTGTATTGTGTGAATAGTGTAGACTCGGTCGAACATGTGATCTTTGAGTGTCCGAAATGGAGCGATGCAAGAGAAGAAGTAGAGGCGAAATTAAAATCTAAGCTGACTATAGCAAATATAATCCCTGAAATGATAGAATCTAGGGAAAGCTGGGATACACTTCACAACATGATGGTGAATATTATGAAGCAGAAGAAGCGGGTAGAAAATGAGAGACACCAAAGGAATATCAACATATAAGGCAAGAAAGAATGACGAATCAACTTGCGGCAGCCTGTGAATATCAGAAATGGTGAAACGGGCTAGCCTGAAGCCAGAACCAGAGAGGTTTTAGTCGGAGTTGCGCCCGACACTGTTGGATGCATCAGAAGCCTTGAGCCAGCATCTTTCGCCAAGCGGTTTCCCCTCCAAAAAAAAAAAAATACACCAGGGGTTCCTTCTTGGCGAGTATGTGGATGGCACCTACGGGGGCGCACTCTCACACGTAATCATAAACACACCTATTCACACACACATACATATGAGCACTTATACGCATACACACCTGAGCTGGGCTGCTCACCTTTCTTCAACTTGTCTTGGGTGAGGTCCCTCCTCTTTCATCGTTCCTATTTAGGCAGACTTTAATTTCTCTACCTTTCGGCCAACTCTTCTTCTTTTCTGACACCGACGCCATTAGGATTGCCGAGAGCTAGGTGTCATTCCACTTACTGCTTAAAAAAAGATTGATTTACCTGATGACTGCTACGGACATGAGCTTCAAACACAGAACAAATCTGGCTGACACAAACAAACAAAAAGAGATTACAGAACAGGGTAGGGATAACCCAGTTCCAGTCGATGCGGTTGTTGCGAGATCAGGAGGGCACCCCCGACAGATAGGAAGCTACTGTCAGGGGAGTGCGGTGGAACACCGCCAGGCCACTTCCTGGATCGAATACTGGTAAAATACAATGTGATGGGATAGACCCCTTTAAAAGATGAGACAGCATTCAGAGGTCTCCACCCACGGAAGTCAGGGTTTCTTCGGGAGAAACTGTGTGAGTGATGTTGGTATTTTGGCTGCGGTGTTTACACCATTCGCGCCGGGAGAAACTGAAAAGTTAAGAAATCCAAGCACCATATAGACACAACTGCGGACCAAACGGTGCCACTCAGTGAGTGACAAAGAACCAGGAAGCCTGCAAAGATCTGGTTCGATAGGAGTACTGTCTGGCTGTAAGCGGGGAAGAGAAAAATTCTCCCAAGAAAGTGAACTAGATGAATTCAAGAAACTCTTGGCTGAGCTTACGGTGGAGACAGAACTTATGCGATTAATAAAGACGAACGCCAACACCAAGGCCGGTATTAAACAAAACATAAAGGAAGTACGCTGAAAAATAAAAAAAGTCTGGACGCAGCAAGTGCGTTATGGTAGTGAATTTTCACAGAAAGGATATGGCACAAAAATTTTATTTTAACAATTTTCTGTAAATATAGAAAGCTGAATTTTGATAAGCACTTAGGTCCTTCACAAGGCAACATGTCCACCAAACTAGATCAAAATACCTTTGTAATTTTCGGAGACAAAAATTTTATTCAACAGAAAACTCAAAATTTTTTCAGAAGACCTTGTCCGATTTTGCTGGCTAACGAACTAATTCAAGCTATTAACAAAAGAAAGGTACGTGTCCAGTTTCATGAAATTCGGTTGGTAACTTTTTGAGTTATCGTGCGGATACATTATATATATATATATATATATATATATATATATATATATATATATATATATATATATATATATATATATATATATATATAAACATATGAAAATTGAAACTGACCCCGGATATAGGTTCTAGAGGTCTTAGTTCAGGCTCATTTAAAAAAAATTTTAAAGGGTCACCACCGATACCTCTCAATTAGTGATTTTTTTAAAATAAAAATTCACTAAAAGACAAAGTACACGGATATAAATACTATTAAAAGGGTGTTAGAATGAGTAAGAGAAAAAATACACATTCTAACGAAAACTGTCTGCAACAATATCTGAAGAACACATATTTGGAAAAAAAGCACAAGGCAAAGCCAGAGGAAGCCTTGTAAAAAACTAAAACTAAAGCAATGAAATTTGAATATTACAAGGAATTTAAAAAACGTGGTAGCGACAAATAGTCATTGTTGAAACGACAAGGCGACGTCAGCCTTTGAGTTGTGATAATCAAATTGAGTTTTTATTAAAACCAAATTTAATAATTTACAATTGAGTATATTTATCGTAAATTACATAAAATGTATTGAAAAAGCTACTTCACTTTAGAGGCAACTACAGCTACTTATTTTAAAAGTTAATCTGAAAGTTCAGTTGCTTTGTAGCAATATATGGACATAAATACGTGAAGGAAAGTGAATTTCTGTTTAAGAAAAAATAACACAAACAGTTGTTAAAAACTTCGCGTGGTATACCATACTAAGATCAGACACCGTGTTTCGGTCTCGCGACCATTTCCAATGAACACAGGATATATGTATATACTAGGATCTGTTTTATATCTTGTGTTCATCTAAAATGGTCGTGAAGCCCATTTCGATAAAACTCGACAAGTGCCTTTCTTTTATTAATGGCTTGGATGAGTTCGTTAGCCAGGAAAATCGAAAAAGATTTTCCGGGAAATTTTTGAGCTTTCTTTCGAAAAGAATGGTTTTCTCCGAAAATGACAAAGATATTGTAATGAAATTTTATGGATATGTTGCCTTGGGAAAGAGCTTACTACATACCAAAATTCAACTTTCTAAGTTTATAGAAAATCGAGTTATTTAAATGTGAAGCATTTAATCAAAATTCACTACCATAGCGCACTTGCTGCGTCCCGAGCTTTTTAAATAAACAACTGTTCACTTTGTACATCATATGGTTGCTCAAAATTTGGTATGCAACATATAATAAATATTTCACTCAAACATATAAATACATTGTCTAACTTCAAACATTCAAGGCAAAGTACCTACTGCCTCAAATTAAGTAATAAAAAATTCTTATGTGGCCAAGTAAATAGACTTCAAATATAAAATTATAATTGTAAACAAAACCGACTAAAATATGAGTTTACATAGTGTAAGGCATCCCAGATGAGTAATCCAGAAGTTAAACCTGAACTAAACCCATTTTAAATATTGTACTCTTTTTGGATTATACAAAGGTTTAATTAAATGTAACAAAGAAGAGTATTTATATTTATTATATGTTACACTCCAGCGACGACCACGGGGAGGTATTTGAGCACCCTCGCCGCCTGAAAAAAAATATATATAAATAGACAGATCATAGAAAAAATAACAATTCAACAAAACTTACCATATATGCGATCAAATGTACTTACACAAAAGTACAATACACAAATAGCAAATAAATCAAATAAAAACCTGAAAAAAATTATTAGTTAAAACAAACCATCAGATTAAGCCTTAAATAAAAGAGTTATATTAGCCCTGCAAAGAAATTAATTAACAAAATTATCACAACAAAAAATCAAATAAAAAGCAAGAATAGTCTTAAACCTAAAAATGGTTACTACTGTGTAGTAGTAATGTACCTACACAAATATACAGCAATCAATAATCAATAATTAAAAAATATCAGGTAACATGTACAACTGGAAAAATATTAAGTACACAAATACTCACTAGAGCTGCAAAAAATACGTTTAAAAAAAACAAACAAAGCAATAGCTATATGTTACAGGTCCCTGAAAAAAAAGTTGTTTCAAATACAAAGACGTGTTAGACAAAAGTAATCACCAGTTTACAAACGCTTAAAAGAAACTAATTGCCACATAAAAACAAGATAATGTCACAATGAGAAACTCATAAAATGTAAAATAATATTACAAAAGATTCATAGTAAAAATATACTTAGGTACATTAAAACCTTTTACCTTGGTTATTTAATATTTATTATTAAGAGCCAAAAATGTGTTTTTACCATTGCATTGGATTATTATTTACAATGCCTTGTCCATTTGACAAAACAAGATTTTGTCTTCATTTAAACATCTAAAACAAAAAGACAAATATTAAATTTAAAAAACCTTTTACGTCTCTTATAACAGCAAATGTGTAACATGCACTTACCTGATTTATTGTTTCAATTTTAGTAATAATTTCACAAAACACACTGCAAGATATTAACAGCGAGAATACAATCGGATAGTAAAAATAACACAGCACTAAAACAACCGAATGCGTGGGAAAATATGTTAAATCAGCAAAGTTTTAACGATTACGTCAGACGCCAGTAGCCGATTTATATGTTTATCCGCATTTTTGCAAAACTTATAAAATTAAAAGTCACTAACCTAGAATAAACGCCCATAGGGCCTGGCTGTATCCCTCGTCGCAGCTACAATCTCTTCAATACATACTCTGTAACAAAGAAACCACTTTAAGGAAAATGTAAATGATATAGAAAGTAAAGCAACAAAAGACAAAAAAAAGTCTGGACGCAGCAAGTGCGTTATGGAAGTGAATTTTTATTAAAATGCTTTTAATAGCAAATATGTCTCTTTAATGCAAGCAATCATCAATTTGGTTACCGGTATAACCTATATAGTAAAAACAATGTGCCATATTTTATCAAAATTACTTATTGTTTGAAAATGTACTAACATTTTCCGACAATAAACTTTAAATGTTGGTTACCTAGCCAACAAACCTTAGGTTAATAGCAAATTGAGTTATTGAAGTATTTAATGAAAATTTGCTACCAAAACGCACCTACTGCGTCTCGATTTTTTTTTCTTACAAACATATATCGATAAAATATGCAATAAAGTAAGGTGTTCGAAAAAAAAATTTGCAGGGATCACCAACGACTTATGGGCCAGCCTGGGATTGTATAGCGGTATATATATATATATATATATATATATATATATATATATATATATATATATATATATATATATATATATATATATACACAGGCTGTTTCAAAAAACATGCACCATCGCTCGTGGGGCAATTCCTTACTAAAAAATAAGAAAAAAAGTTCCTGTGCACATGGGCCCGAAAACGCATAGTTTCCAATATACAGGGAGTTGAATTTTAATTTTTTTTTAAATTTTTTATAAATAATTTCAAAACCACTGGATTGATTTTAATGAAACTTGGAACTTGAAAGTGTATTATGAAAGTGCATATTTTCAAGTAAAAATCTGCTTACAACTGCGTCAGTGGCGTGCGTACGGGGTAACTGTAAACATTCATTTGAGGAAAAAATATGTGCGCCACTGTCTTTTTCCAATTTTGATACATCAGTTATGAAGCTTATTACATACGCCACAAAAGCTACCTCTTGGTATTTTTTCGTTCAGGGTATCCCCTAGGAGATATGATTAATTTTATAAAAAGGGGCAAAGTACCGATTAGTCGGCGTAATAATAATAATAATAATAATAATAATAATAATAATATATGTTTACTGCAACCATAAGAATATGAAAAACAAAACATACAGTAAACATTACAGCAATAAACGTGCAAATAACTAACCTACGTAAAACTTATTGGTGATAAACATTGAAATGAATATTACAAACATTGATAAAAAATGATAAATAAAAAATAAAAATAAAACATGAAAAAAGTAATCGTAAAGACACCATGATTTTTCCAAACTCTTGTTTTTTGTACATTACTCAATTGACTTTAATAACAAAGCTAAAGAAAATGTTGAAAGTGACCACCATTAGCGTCGTTACAATTATTTAACCTTCTGCGCAAAGGTCTTCTTACTTTTCTGCAAATATTTTGATCTTCTCTAATGCTGTCAAATGCATATTCTATTCTTTCCAACAATTCTTCTCGTGTATTTACTGGTCTTTTATACACTATTTCTTTTAAATGACCCCACAAATAAAAATCGAGAGGATTCAGGTCCGGAGATCGAGGTGGCCATGACACCGGACCTCCACGACCAATCCATCGGTGACCGTATGTGTTGGCTAAATATGTTCTTACAACTGCTGCAAAATGTGCGGGCGCACCATCATGCTGGAACCACATTGTACCATTTCTCATAAAAAGCGGTAGTAACAACGGCAAATCATTTTGTAAAAAGTTTAAATATGATTCATGGTCAAGACGATTCGGTAGAACAACAGGACCAAATATGCGATTTTCAATAATAGCAGCCCAAATATTGATGGAAAATTGATACTGCGAATTTGCAACTCTTAGAGAGTGTGGGTTTTCATCGGCCCATGTATGTAAATTGTGAAAATTTACGATACCTTTTCGCGTAAATGACGCCTCATCAGTAAATAGTACACGTTTAGAAAAATGTTGGTCGTGCCTAAGTTTGTTTAAGAACCACTGACAAAACATTACCCTTGGTTGAAAGTCTCTAGGTAGAAGTTCCTGGACACGTGTAAAATGATAGGGATATAAACTTTGATCCTTCAGAGTTCTGTGAACTGATGATGCCGAAATATTACCCAGTTCGGTGGCAATAATTCTCGTACTTGTACTAGGATCACGTTCAACTCTATTTAATATTGCCTCTTCAACTCGTACAGTTCGGCGGTATCTTCTGCGTCCAGAGTCAGCTTTTGAATGTTTTAAAGAACCAGTTTCTCTCAAATGTCTTACAATACGTGGGAACATATTTTTGTCAGGAATTCTTCTTTGCGGATAAGTTTCCTGATAAACTCCCACAGCTTGTCTAGCATTTCGATTTGTTTGTCCATAAATTAACAACATATTAGTCAAATCTGCTGAAGTGTACTTAATGAAAACCATCTTGAGAGGAGGAAATAATATTAATGAGCAGCTCAGTATCAACAAATAACTAAACACGAAAATACTGCACCGTATCAAAATTTAAAGAATATCAAGAAAACTCTTTTGCGCCTACAAAGCACTTCAAAATTGTAGAATTTAGAGAACTGTCAAAAATTATAGTTTCATGGCACTTTACGATTACTGTTTGCATTACTCCAACGAATCGGTATTTTGCCCCTTTTTATAAAATTAATCATATCTCCTAGGGGATACCCTGAACGAAAAAATACTAAGAGGCAGCTTTTGTGGCTTATGTAATAAGCTTCATAACTGATGTATCAAAATTGGAAAAAGACAGTGGCGCACATATTTTTTCCCCAAATGAATTTTTACAGTTACCCCGTACGCACGCCACTGACGCAGTTGTAAGCAGATTTTTACTTGAAAATATGCACTTTCATAATACACTTTCAAGTTCCAAGTTTCATTAAAATCAATCCAGTGGTTTTGAAATTATTTATAAAAAATTTAAAAAAAAATTAAAATTCAACTCCCTGTATATTGGAAACTATGCGTTTCCGGGCCCATGTGCACAGGAACTTTTTTTCTTATTTTTTAGTAAGGAATTGCCCCACGAGCGATGGTGCATGTTTTTTGAAACAGCCTGTATATATATATATATATATATATATATATATATATATATATATATATATATATATATATATATATATATATGTATGTATGTATGTAGTATCACATCGATAACTCAAAAAACAATAGGCCGATGATCAAATTTGACACGTACCTTCCTTTTGTAAGTGGCTTGAATAAGTTCGTTATCCAGGAAAATCGGACCAGGTTTTCCGGGAAAATTTTAAGTTTCCTTTCGAAAATTTTTTTTTTATCTCAACAAATAAAAAATCTATGGTAACCAAATTTGGTAGGTAGTTTAAAGATATAAAGAGTAAACTATACAGCAAAATTTATATTTCTATGTTACAAGAAAAAACAGTTATAAAAAATATTTGGTGCCAGCTCATTTCTATCAAAATTCACTACCATAACGCACTTGCTGCGTCCAGACTTTTTTATTTCGTACTGTTTTAAAGTTTATTATAATAGTTTTGATTTTAGTTTTACAACATGTTTTACTCCTTAGCATCTTCAAATAATTAAATAGAAGTTAAGCGATCCTTCGCGCTTATTTGAAAACATTTTTGCAGTCTTACCATCAATCTCTCTACGAACAAATTTTTTTACGAAAATTCGCTAAAATGTCGTCACTTATGTTTACTGAAAAAATCGAGAAAGTGATATATATATATATATATATATATATATATATATATATATATATATATATATATATATATATATATATATATATATATATATATATATATATATATATATATATAGAGAGAGAGAGAGAGAGAGAGAAAATTTTTCAGAGAATCTAAAATGGATAAGAAAATATCAAGTCTTATTTAAAAAAGCTTGCTACAGAGATTTGGGATACCTATGTATTGATACGATATTTTTAGTAAACTTTCTTAACAAAGATTTACTAATGTGGAGATCTAGACTTTTAAATTTTGAAAAAAAAAAATTAAATGGGCGCAAACTAGGACTCCTAGAACCCATATCCGGGGCCAGGTAAACATTTTTATAGGTTTATATATATATATATATATATATATATATATATATATATATATATATATATATATATATATATATATATATATATATATATATATATATATATGTCACACCGGGCTTGGGTAAGTTCGTTAACCAGGAAAATCGGCCTGGTTTTTTCAGGAAATTATTTGGTTTTCCTTGGGAAAATTTTTATATCTCTGGAAATAACAAAGTGATTGCAACCAAATTTGGTACTCGCGTTTAGACTATTAAAAGTAAGTCACGCACCAATATTTAGCTCTGTGAATTAAAAGAGAAAAAAGTTATATGAATTTAAAGAAAAAAAAATTGGGTTTTCCTCAAAACGTCAAAGTCGCGATTTAAAACGTCAAAATTGGCAACATTTAGGTAAAGAACCTGAAACTAATACGGGTTATGTAAAGAAAATGTGACAAGACGAAGGTTTTACAAGCCCTGAAATCTTAGCTTCAACCGTCCCTTCATTTTACTAAAATATAGTTATAGTTTACTGTGACAATAATAGTACAAAGCGCCTTACAAATAAGTATTCTATTTCCAGAAAATTCATTTTAAATAAACCCTTTCTCTGATGCTTTGGCAATGGTTTTAGCTATAGAGTTTATCGTTTAATGGTATATAATTTTTGGCGAATTTTCATTTAAAAAAATCAATAAAATTCAATAGATACGTGATTATACAAGATACGAAAAAAATTATTTACATTAATTATAGGGTCTCTTGAGCTACATCTTAAAAAATATTTCTCCAATCACAGGCTGGCCCATAAGTCGTTGGTGAAAAAAAAACCTTTTTTTTAGTGAATTTTCGTAGAAAAAATTCACTATTGGAGAGATCCTGACTTTTGAATTTTGAAAAAAATTTTGCAAATGAGCGCGTACTGGGACCCCCAGAACCTATATCCGAGGTCAGTTTCAATTTTTATATGTGTATATATATATATATATATATATATATATATATATATATATATATATATATATATATATATATATATATATATATATATATATATATATATATATATATATATAGGTATCACACCGATAACTCCAAAAATAATGAGCTGATTTTGATAAAATTTGACATGTAACTTCCTTTTGTAAATGGCTTGGTTAAGTTCGTTTTTATCTCAAAAAATAAGAAAGCTATATAAAAAGTTAACTAGATACCAAAATTTAGATTTTTATGTTACAAGAAAAAAGTTATAATAAAATATTTTGTGCCAGATCATTTCTATGAAAATTCACTACCATAACGCACTTGCTGCGTCGAGGCTTTTTTTTTAATCGAACACGACTTATCTTACTGCATTTTTGCATTTTTCGTCGAAATATAATACATGTTTGTAAGAAAAGCAATTCGGGATGCAGCAAGTGCGTTATGGTAGCGAATTTTTATTAAATGCTTCAAATTTGAATACCTCAATTTACTATTAACCTATAAGGTTCGTTGGCCAAGAAACCAGTTATTTCGGGAACATTTTAAGTTTACGTTCGGAGATGTTTGTACATTTTCAAACAATTAAGTTACTTTGATGAAACATGGCTCATTGTTTCTACCGTATAGGTTATATTTGTAACCAAATTTGGTGCCTGCTTTCTTTAAAAAAAGACATATTTGTTATATATTAACATTTTTATGAAAAATTCACTACCATAACGCACTTGCTGCGTCCAAACTTTTAAAATCTATGCTAATACAGTCCATAGCCAATGACAAAGCAGAAACAGAATTCAATTATCTTCACAGGTATACGCGCAGCTGGGCTACCACTTCGTTGACTCACCATATACATATATATATATATATATATATATATATATATATATATATATATATATATATATATATATATATATATATATATATATATATATATATATAAATATATAAGGACCTAGGTTATGGGTTGGTTCGTGCATATTTAGAAAAAGTAAAGTTTCAATGTCAGGATCTCTCTATTTATGGAAAAAATTTTTGCTACAATCACTGATGTCGTAAAAGCACTTGAAAATTTTGCATAAACATAAAAAAATTAGAAGATGTCGATGACTAATACCATGAGTTACTGTTAATGACAAAATATGCTTTAAAATTGTATTATGTAAACCGTTCTTCTAACGCAAAAAAATAAATTGAAAAAAAAACAAACAGAATATGATCTTATTAAAAAAATAACTATTTCTTTTATTTCATACTGTTTTAAAGTTTATTACAATAGCTTTAATTTTAGTTTTACAACAGGTTTTAGTTCCTGGCATCTTCAAGTAACTAATTAGAACTTAATTTGTGTTTACACTTGTAGAGTGCAAACGTTAAAAATTGTATTAACTCATTTAAAAAAAATTTAAATCTGTTAAAAAACATATTTTCTTAATCATTTAAAATATTGAATATAACAAGACTAATAATTAAAGTAAACACTTACACTTATACTTGAAATCCATTGCCTGCCGCGCAGTAAAAGGCACCATAACCATTGCCAGGACCAGAACCATAACCCATAAAGGACACAAAACACCCACTTTCTTTTAACGAAATATAATACATATACTATTTTTTAAAACTTCACTTGACTTTAAAAAAATTATAAAAATAAAAAACCGCACTACTGGGACTTTCAAAAGTTAAGGCATCTGGGGCTAAATGAAATAACATTTAGCCATAATTCCCAAACTTTTTGAATAGCCACCAGTCGCGAGAAGCCCTCAACGAACGTGGACTTGCCCCGACACGAATTAAATTAAGACTGTCTCATATATATATTAACATGTTTGCAGTACGAGCACGACAAAAAACTGAAAGATAAGGAAAGGAATTTCCGATAAAGGTGGAAATCAACAATTTTTTTGTCTAGTTACCCAAGTGAGATAAGGATTCTTGACCATTTATGAAGGTAGCAATACACAATAAAACATTTGTATAAATATCATTTTAATCTTAACAACCGAATTGAATATTTAATGAAATAAAAATGTTTATGTAATTACCATATGAGTAAGTAAGTTATAGTGACCAAAAGCGTAAATAAATTGGAAAAACTCAGGACGCAGAAAGTGCGTTATGGTGCGGAAATTAAATGCTTAAGCTTTTAATAGCTAAATTTCACTGTGAAGAACTAAATTTGCCATTATCCTAGAAACTTAACAATTTTTTTCTACGAAAATTAGCTAAAAATTATATACCGTTAAACCCTAAACTTAACCAAACCTACAGCCAAAGCATCAACTTAACTAAACCTACAGCCAAAGCATCAGAGAAAGGTTCTATTTGAAATGAATTTTCTGTAAACATTTTAGTAAAATGAAGGACAATGGCGGTTGAACCTAAAACCTAAGGGTTTGTAGAACACTTTTCTTGCGACACTTTCTTTACATAGTCCGTATTTGTTTCATATTCTTTGCCTAAATGTTGCGAATTTTGACGTTTCAAATCGCACTTTGAAGTTTTGAGGAAAACCCCAAATTTTGTGTCCTTAAATGCCGATAACTTTTTGGTCTTTCAACTTATAGACCTGAATTTTGACACAGGGGTCACTATTTATAAAGTCTGGACGACGAAAGTGCGTTATGGTAGTGAATTTTCATAGAAATGATCTGGCACAAAATATTTTATAACAATTTTGTTTCCTGTAACATATAAATCTAAATTTTGGTGTATGGTTTAATTTTTATATCGTAAACCTACCTACCAAATTTGTTTTTTTCGGAAAACCTCTTCCGATTTTCCATACTAACGAACTTATCCAATCCATTTATAAAATGAAGGTACGTGCCAAATTTTATCAACATCGGCCCATTATTTTTTGACTTACCGGTGTGATACATATATATATATATATATATATATATATATATATATATATATATATATATATATATATATATATATAGCCATTTTTTGTAAGATTTTTTTGTGAAATTTTGGTAATTAATGATAAATGTTTAAAGCTATTCAAAAAAAAATGTTTTCGGATTTTCTTCAAAAAATTAATTGCGAATTTTCATGACATTTTTTTCAAGATTCGTCGAAAATGTTCTCGTGAATAATTATATTTTGGTAGGTGGGTAAATAACATAAAGAGGTTCGTTGGCCAGAAAAATTGGACCAGTTCTTTCTAAAACATTTTAAGTTCATTTTCGGAAAAATTTTGAATTTTTTCAAACAATAAAGTTTCTTTGATGAAATATGGTACATTGTTTCTACTATATTGGTAATCAAATTTGATGGCTGCTTTCATTAAAGAAAGACAGATTTGCTATTAAAACAATTTTTTTTAACCGAATACACCTTCTATTTTACATATTTGCATTTTCCATCGAAATATAATGCATGTTTGTAAGAAAAGGAACTTAGCACGCAGCAAGTGCGTTATGGTAGCGAATTTTCATTATGTTTCAAATTTCAATAGCTGAATTCGCTATTAAGTTAACGTTTGTTGGCTGTGAACCAGTTTTTTCGGGAACATTTTGAGTTTATTTTCGAAAAATCTTTTATATATTCAAACAATAAAAATATTTTGAGGAAATATGGCACATTGCTTCTACTATATAGGTTATACTGGTAACCAAATTTCATGCCTGCTTTCGTTTGAAGAAAAGACATATTTGCTATTAAAACATTTTTATGAAAATTCACCACCATAACGCACTAGCTTCGTCCAGACTTTTTTTTTCTTTTTTTAATCTTTTATTTCATTTTACCGTTATCTGATCAGATTTCGTAATTGCGATGAATTGTTTTGCGAGTTCTTGTATAAAAGAATTCATTAAAGAGGAGATAAAAACTTTTAAGACTTAATTCGATTTCAATAGCTGATCTGGTTGTTTATCATAGTGAAACCGTCTCATACTTAACACAGCCGTAAAATATTTTCCTGTAGCTTCACAAGTGCTTGTTTTTAGTGAAGTTTATTTAAAAAAATTACTAGTGACGAGATTGCGACTTTTGAATTAAAAAAAATATTCTTCAAATGAGTGCAAACTAGACCCCTAGAACATATATCTGGGGTCAGATTCGATTTTAATATGTTGTTTTGAAATTTGGCAGCGTTGTTTGTAGTAATAATGGGGTGATTTGACCCTAATTAGATAAAGATTGTAAAGTCCATTGGCATTAGGAGGGACACCTCAACAAAAATTATTGTTGGTGTTTCTGATTTTCTATATGATAAATGGACATTCCATAAGAAGGTTTTTATTTTTTATCGTGTAAACGATTCAAGATCCGGCGAAATTTCAAGAGACAAAAAACTTAGTAGTTTTAGTTTATTTATCTCAAAATAATATACAAATCATATTGCAGTCAGTGGCGTACACTTTTATGTCACTAAATTTTGTTGAGGTATATATATATATATATATATATATATATATATATATATATATATATATATATATATATATATATATATATATATATATATATATATATATATATATATATATATATATATATATATATATATATATATATATATATATAATATATATATATATATATATATATATATATATATATATAAATTTAAACTAACCTTGGATATAGATTCTATGGTGCCTAGTTCGCTCTCGTTTGAAGAATTTTTTTCAAAATTTAAAAGTCGGGATATCTTTATTAGTGTTTCTTCTTTAAGAAAATTCACTAAAAAAGGGAGTGTTTGCACACAGACAGTACGGGGTTAGGGAGTCCGTTTCGCTGTACAAGCCACAGATGGTGAAATCTACTAAAAACACTCATAGCAGATGGTTAGTGGTCATTACACTAGACGTCAAATATGCTTTCAACTCAGCTACTTGGAGCAAGATAATAAACTAACTCCATAAGAGGGGGGTTTCACAATATCTGATAAATCTAGTTGATAGTTACTTTACTGACAGAAAGATCAAAATATCCAACTCAACGCTAATATAAATGACTACGGGTGTTCCACGGGGCTTAGTGTTGGGCCTACTTTCTAGAATGTGCTGTACGACTCATCCCTGGCAGTGCCTCTTACATATGAAGTAACCACAGTAGCGTACGGTGACGATCTTGCACTTATGGTTGAGACAGCGGACGATCGAGAGCTTCAGTACAGGGTAAACGAGTCGCTGGAGCGAATGTATATGTGGATAGTTAACAACAACTTGGAACTTGCTGCTCAAAAAACAGACGCAATCATATTTAGAAGACCTCGAAAAAGACAATACATCCACTTTGAGGCATCAGGGATCCAGATATTCCCAGTTAGACAGATAACGTACTTGGGGGTATACCTGGATGGCAGGCTAGCATTCGGTGAGCATATAAAACGCACCGTGCAAATGCCCAAGCAAAAATGGGTGCTCTGACAAAAATATTACCAAACGTAGGAGTTCCAAGCGGTTCAAAGAAGGAACTACTGTGTAGCGCTGTGCTGTCTATTGCTCTTTGTGGCTCGCCAGTGTGGCACCAGGCTAGTAAGATCTGAAGATACCGAAATATGCTACTAGGTATCCAAGGGAAAGCCCTGTTGAGAGTAACGAGTGGATATGGGACGGTATCAACCGCTGTCATACAGGTTATCACGGGAATCCCGCCCATTAATCTGCTTGTGGAGGAGAGGCTCCGATTGTATCACATAAAAAACGCTCACGTATCATCTGTAAAAAGAGCTGAGATAGAGAAAAGACTGGAAAAATGCCAACAGATATGAATGAGCATAGGGACACCGCAGCTTAGATGAAAACGCTTATCCCAGGCATCCTATCGTATATTAGGTGTGGACATAAAAAGCTGGATTACCATCTGACCCAGTTCATCACAGGCCACGGTGCATTTGGTTATTATAGAAAAACAGAAGCGGATAAATGAAGAAGAGCCGTGCACCTACTGTGGAGCGAGAGACACCATAGGGCACACAGCGATTGTGTGTAATAGATGGTCTCAAGGGAGATAGCAATCGAAGGCTGAGAAAAATGCTGAAATAAATGAAACAATTGAAATAAAAATAATGTTAGAAAGTTCGAAAAACTGTAGTAAAATATCCAGCTATGTAAGGCAGGTCCTAAAAGAGAAGAGAGCAGAAGAGCGTAGAACAGAAGAATGGAAAACTGACTGTCCTGCATTCCTGAAGCTAAGTCACTGAACGTACTACCATGGCAAGAAGAATAAGAGGGTTTTAGTCAGTAAGAGTCTGGCATACCACTTCACGATAGAGCCATAGCAAATGGCGTCCATGAAGGATTTCACCCTTCCTAAAAAACTACTACTACTACTACTCCTATCACTACTGACTCTGTTGGTAGACGAAAGATGTGCCACACACAACGGGATTAACAAAGAAATAGCAAGGGATATGACGATGGAGAAATGCCAGCGGGAGTGGAAAGAAGAGACCAACAAGGGACAGTGGACAAAAAGACTGATGCCCAATTTAAAGAACTGGGTGGATAGAAGGCATGGTGAGGTGGATTACTATACCACCCAGATGATTTCCGGGCATGGGTGCTTCCAGTATTACAGGCACAGATTCAAAGTGGCAGAAAGTCACGAGTGCATATACTGTGACGAGCTGGATACGGCTGAACACACATTTTTCGAGTGCCCAAGATGGGCAGAAAACAAGAGAGAAGTGGTGAACGATGTAGGACGATTAACTCCAGAAATATAGTAGAGAAAATGCTGGCCAACGAACACAACTGGAAAACCATAAGCAAGCTTAGCAATAACATACTAAGTGTAAAGGAGAATGATCTGAGAAGCCGATAAAAAGGATGAGGCCCGAACAACCTACTTTACGGACTTTCTTGAATTAATGCTCCTAGGCAGTTCCGAGAAAGCCAAATAACTAGAGAAGAGGGGGGGGGGGGGGTTAGCCGGTAGGAATCCGGCACTACCTGGCAAAGGGTCAATTAAGATGCCAGGTGTCCATGAGGATTTCCCCTCCAACAGAAAAAAAACTACTGACTCTGTGAAGAGATCCACTCTAACCCGTGAAGTGTGGCATATAAAATAGTCACCTACGAACACCGATCACTTTAACATATGAGGAACAGACGTGCATCGCGCAGAAATTATTCCCCAAACATCACGAGAACAGATGGACCAGAATACAAGTGAGAAAGATAGAGATACCTCTAGTTACACCAGGAGAAGTATTGGCAGCAGAATAAAATAAACCCTGGTAAAGCGGCGGATACGGAGGGAATACGTCCTGAAGTAATCAAGACAGTCGTGAAGCGAAATCCGGAATTGTTTGTGGCGATTTTTAATGAAAGCCTCATTCACAGCCGCATCCGCAAAGAATAGAAAACAGCAAGACTCATCCTCATAAAAAACCTGGAGGGAAAGGATACAGACCGCTATGCTGATAAACTCCACTGCAAAGATATTTGAGCAAATATTGAACCAGAGACTGATGTATGATATTAGTCAAAAGGAAGGCCTTGCGCTAACACACTACCGCTTCGGTATATATTTTTTCCATTATGTATGCCATAAAGAATGTCCAAAATATCGTACTTATGCAGCCAACAGAGACGCGAACACATATACAGCCATGATAACGCTAGAAGTTCGAAATGCGTTCAACACCGTACCTTGGAAGGGAATCGTAAGCGAAGTTAAAAAAAGCATTTATGACCTTACCTCATAAGGATAATCTGCTGCTACCTCGAAGAGAGGACGATATTAGTCGGCACATGCACAAAAACCAGCGTAACTAGTGGAACAGGGCTCAGTCATGGGACCCACCCTGTGGAACCTGTACTACGATGAGCAGCTGATACGCCCAACATCAGACTACTGAGACATAATCGGGTATGCCGATGACCTGGCATTAATCATATGTGTACAGAAGACATAGAAGAGCAAGCAACATGTTTGTTGACAGGGTCAGCATTTGGATGAAGGAAAGTGGCCTACAACCGCCCACACGAAACTTAAATGTTGGTTGGCAAAAGAACTGTCAGATCTTTCACAGTAACGGTCGAAGACCTAGATATAACATCCAAGCCGAATCTAAGATACCTCGGCGTCCAACTGGGATAGAACATGAGCATGGATATGCATATTAGGAGTGTGTCAGAGAGAGAGAGAGAGAGAGAGAGAGAGAGAGAGAGAGAGAGAGAGAGAGAGAGAGCTGAGAAAATGACAACGACACTGACAAAATTTATGCGTGGCATGGAAGAACCAAAGTCTGAAAAGATGAAAATCTTAAGTAAGGTAACCAATTCCATTATACTATATGGGAGACCCACGTGGAGAGACTGGTTACAAAAGTGCAATTTTTTTTAAATTTCAACAACACACCACGAGGGCTTACAGCCTAAATACTATCGTACCGTGGGTGTTGACAAAGAGGAAAGAGGCAACTTGTTAATTCTGGACTTAAAGGTTTGGAGGTTCGGAGGACAAGGAAAAACATGTGCCGGCAAGGAATTCCACAACTTGGAAAAGGATGCATTCGCTTTGTTCCCCTGGTAGATCTGTTGGGGGCAGCAGGTGGGGGAACTATGGAGAAAAGCTCCTCTGAGCAGTGCAGATATCTATAAGAGAGAGAGAGAGGTCACCAACGGCACGTCGGTGGGCAACGGATGGCAGCATTTGAGTGAGGGTAGGTTCACCGATGAGACGTATAGCTCTCTTTTGAATGGAGTCCAGGATAGCGAGTGTAGAAGCGACAGCTGCACCCCAGATGTGGGAGCAGTATTCGAGGTTTGGCCTTATTTGTGAAGTATATAAGGTATAGAGATTAGCTGGTGAAAAGTATTTGTGAGCTCGGAAGAGGAAACCCAATTTCTTAGCAGCCGCTTCTGCAATTGATGTGACATGTTGGTGCTAATTAAAATTTTGATCCACAGAAATGCCAACAAGAGAAAAGGACTCATTAGTTTGAATAACTTGGTTGTTCATTGTGATTGGTCTACGGCTGGTGTATTTCTTATGAGAAAGAAAGCAAGACTGAGATTTGGTGGGGTTGAATTGTACAAGATTTATACTTCCTCAGTCTAATATTTTTTGGAGATCCACGGAGAGAGAACCCTCCATGAGTCTGCGATCCTCATCTAATTGGGCTAAAAAGACAGGCTTGGAATATTGTATATTTGAGTGGAGGGTGCCTTCGTCCGCGTAACTGGGAACTGGGTTGAATGTGCTAGAGAGGAGGTCATTGATGTGGAGAAGAAACAAAGTAGGCTAAAGCTGAACCTTGAGGAACTCCTGCATTAATTGGATACAGTTTAGAGAAATGACCACCCACAACAACAGAAATGCTCCTGTTGGAGAGGAAATTTGCTATCCAGGTACAAAGTTTTGGTGGTAGGCCATAGGCCAGAAGTTTATTAAGCAGCGCTGCGTGCCAGACCTGGTCGAATGCTTTGGATATGTCTAGAGCAACAATCTGGGATTCACCGTGTAGTTCCATAGACTTGTTCCAAGAACGGGTGACAAAGGAAAAGAGGTCGGCAGTAGATCTGCGCTGACGGAATCCATACTGTCTGTCGTGGATTAGATGTGTTTTTCAATAAATTTTAGTAATTCGGTATTTATATACTTTTCCATCACTTTAGAGACGACTGAAAGGAGAGACATAGGTCTGTAGTTACTAGGAAGCGCTTTGGATCCTTTCTTGGGGATGGGTTGTACTCGAGCAGTTTTCCAGTTACTAGGGAATATGCCTTTATTGCAAGATATCTGAAACAGACGAGTCAGGACAGGAGCAAGTTCTGGTGCGCATTTTTTGAGAACAATTGCTGGGATCTCGTCAAGCACAGAAACTTTCTAGGTATTAAGAGAAGAGAGCATCTTTCGTACCTATTTAGTTTTGAAAATGATATCCGTCATTTTATGCGCGACATTGGGGACTGTTGGTGGTTGAACATTTGGAGGTGGGTTGAGAGTAGAATTTCCGGCGAACAATGAAGCAAAAAGTTCAGCCTTGCCCGGGGCGGTAGAAACAATTTCATCCCCTGAGACAAGAGGTGGGAACGTGCTTTTGCAGAAATTATTCTCAATAGATTTAGCAAGGGTCCAGCCGGGTTTGCCGCCGTTGGAGCTCAACAGAACTTTGTTTTTGATGTGGTTATTAAACGAGTTTTTTGCCTTAGAAAGAATGCGGACATAGCGGTTTCTTGCGTCGTTAAATGCTTGACGATTTTCTTGACTGGGATTGTGTAGAAGCGTTTTGTGAGCTTTGACCTTTTCAAGTCTGGCCTTGTCACAGGATTTAGAGAACCAGGGCTTTTGAGTGGCTGAAGAGGTTTTCTGTGTATGTGGAATAAACAATTCCATGCCAGCTTGGATAATTTCGGTGACGTTTTGTGAGATATCAGAGGGGTCAGGATGAGAGAAGCAGACAGACGCCCATGGAAATGAGGAAAAGTAATCCCGCATTTCGTCTCTGTTTGCGGAGTTGTAGTGCCAAACGATACGTGGGTGTGATGACTGTGTGACCCCGGGTTGCATTGCTCAGGAAGCAGTGACCATGCCGTGGTCTGATATCTTATAGCATTCAGGTTTTGTAGTAAGAAGGAGATCCAAGAGATTTAAACTGTGTGTTGGGATGCGAGGAAAGTAAGTAGGTTGCTGAACCATATTGGCTAAAGAATTGTTGACTGCAAAGGCCTCCGCTGGTCTTCCTTGTGGATCGGTTTTTGAAGATCCTAGCCATTCCTTATTATGGACATTGAAGTCACCAAGAATAGAGACCTCGGAGGAAGGAAATTCAGAAATCAGATGGTCGGTTTTTTCAGAAAGGTAGTCAAAGAGCTGGACAAAGTTGTTGTCAGAAGGTGACCGGTAAATGCAACAGATGAATTTAGTTGCAGCCCTGAGAGAGAGTTTTATCCATAGTATGTCTTTTCTTCCAGCTTCTAAATTGGAGAGTATGGTGCAGGGTAGATTACTACGGACGTATGCGCACACGCCTCCATGCAATCTAAAGGAAGTAAGGAGCTCATACCCCGGGAAATTAAGGTGATTAGTGGCTGTTTTGGCACTGATTTGAGTTTCGGTGAGGAAGAGGAGCTGGGGCCTGTTAGCCTGGCGGAAATGGTGGACGCAGTTCAGGTTAGAATTTAGGCCACATATATTCGAAAAGGATATGTTAAATCTTGATGTTGGCGCCCCCTGTACATCCCACTCCCGGAGATCCCAATGGAGAGGTATTTTATCTCCGGAATATTTTGTACAAGGAGGAGCCATCATCATTTTTTCTTATAAGAGAAACCGACTGATACACCAGAACTGGAAACGTCCGTTGGGGCTTCACCGGCCCCTTGATGTATGGGGTGGTACCTCCTCGGGCGTGAAAAAATCCTTTACTATTACGTAAAGGAAAATTCCACTACCACCTGCTATAGATTGGTTTGGATCAATGTCTACCCCTTTAAAAATAAGATTAATAAAGGGACTATCAACTTTCCAATAGTTATGCTTTTCGACATAGTAGGAGGATACAAAACATTATGATTTTGCATCCATGCCTATTGTCTTATATAGAGGAAGGTGCTAAAATGTGTCCAAAGGAAAGTAGGCCTAAGAATTTCAAGCGCCTACAGAGCGTGATCGACGAAGGCGATACAGGTTTTCCCCGTAGTCGTACCACTACACCTGATGGTAGAAGAACACACATATGAAAATGGAAAGAATAATAAGGCCGAGAAACACAAAAGGTAGAACACAACAATCAATAAATGTCAAGAAGAATAGTCACGCAGCGGATGTTGCACAGTGTACCAAATATCTGATTTCAGAAATGACACCCTGGGCCTACCGCAAACATGGAGTGCTGAGTTATTACCTAACCCTTTTTACTTGACCATGGGCGCTTCGGTACATACATTTTCCGGCTTGAATTAACAGAGTCAAGCCGCTGCAAATATTGCGACGAAATCGATTCGGCATCGGTAGTTTTACGAAAAAAGTTTAATAGTATTCTGAAACCTTCCTCTCTACTAATAACTGAGATACCCTACAAAAGCCACGCAATCCAGACACCCTGTACCGTAATCCACATCGCCAGATTTGTTTTTCACGGAATTTATCATTCTGTGCACTTCGCGGGAGTCTGTCGGTTGTAGGAAAATCGATTTCCGGTTCATGTCTGGATTATTTGATTTGAAATATTTATCTATTTTTATTACGATAATTTTAGTTTTAAATAATTATCGCGAATTGTTGTTTTTTTTTTCTCGCGTTTCAATATAAATGAAGTGTCTAAATGTTTTTAGATCAGCGTAATATCTAGTGCTTCAGAGATGTCTAGAGTGCAATATCTTTAAGTAGTAATTTTGGACCAATTTATTTTGCGCAGTGCTGTACTTGGGCATCAGATTCCTTAATATCCGACACAGCTATTGAAGTTATAATTATGATGGGGTAAGACAAAGGCACGCAAGCGTGATACAAGAATATGAATCGATTGTCAACTCCATGTGCGATTAACAGATTTACTTGCAAAATAACTGGTTGTATGTCTTTGTTCCCAAGAAAGAGGAAGTAAATAACAATTGAAGTCAATTTCAACGTCTATATATTTCCTCCGTAACTTGCATGTGGTAAATGAGTTTTACGAGCTTGAACTTGGGTTTAGACTTGCTTAACAAGCGTTTTACATTCTGACTACATTATAACGATTCAGTAGAACGATACAGAAGATATTTATACACGTTATCTCGCAAATAATGTAACATTGTTACTTTTATGACCAGATTAACTCCATTATATTTTTTATAGTCTAGGTAGTAGCTATTATTAAAGAAAAACATTAATTCCATCATTCGGTATAAAATCAGATTGATATCCTTGTATCCTTGATCAAAAAGTTTTTAGGTTCACCCATTTTAGCGAGTTTTCATCTAGAAAAAACTCGCTTATAAAGAAGTTGCGACTTAACTTTACGGTTAAGACGTTGGAATTTTTAAAACAATTTATTATTTATTACACAAATTACTACCTTAGATAATTAAAACCTATATAAAATAATGACAAATACAAATATCAACAAAGTGTTATGTATTAATGTTAGCACACGATGTGCAGTATTACACTAGATACAAGAATGAACGCCTCGCTGAAGGCGAGTCGTCTATTTGAAATGTGTCACCTAGGGCGTGGCACTATTGTTCTTAGAGGTGACTTCTATTATGTCGACAGAGCTTCCTACACTTTGCTGCACAGTTTCCCAAGGTGCCTTCTGAATCTGCTGATTGGGTTGTCTGCATACTGGGATTGCTACTTTGTATCATAATGGCTCTTTGTTGGTGGTCCATTTATCTCCTCCCCCCTTTGAAGAACGAAGCTATGGTTCTTTCCGATTTTCAAGGCAAATCCGGTATCGCTAGTTCTTGAATTTTCCTTCTTGGTGTTCTTCCATTTCTTCAACCCTATCTTCATTGAATGTGTTATGATGGCAATCAGTGCAGCTACATATAATAATATGGTCCATAGACTCATGGAATGGATAAGCCCTGGTATATTTCTTTTGAGTGTTTAAAGTTGGTTTTGTATTTGATTGATATTGTGTAGCTGTAAATTTCCTAGTTTTAATTCGGGTACTTCTTTGGAAATTTCTGGATATTCTTGGTTTGGGTATTCTTATTTAGGTAGGCTGAATAGTTGTTGGGTTTCTGACGTTGTGGACTGGTCTTATAAATTTTGTTTTTCGATCTTTAAATTGCAGTTTGGTGGAAGGGTGATTTGTTTAGTACCCTTAATAATATTGGTCCACTCTTGTTGCTCGCATGTTACTCCGGCGTCTGTTTCTTCTGGTGCTGTAATGACGTACTGACTGGTTTCATATCTTGAAACGGTTGTTTTGTTAATTTTGACTATTTCTTGTTTACAGTTGTTTACAGGTTTTTGGAATGATTAACTTGATTTCACATGGATTTTGATTGTTAGGGGCAGTTGAATTATCATCTTCGCAAAAACACAATTGGTTCTTTAAATGTTGACATTCTTCATTGCGGTAGGCATATTGTTTGCTGCTCAGAATCGGGTATTTGGTTCTATGAACTATCATGGTGAATGTGTACGAATCTTTGGGAATTGGTAAAGTGTATAATTGCTAATAAGTATAATCTGACTCATCTACTAGCGGTATTTCTACTTGAAATATAATTTTGAAGTCAATTTCAACGGTTTTAATTTTAAGGATTTTTTCATATAGATTTATATCAGTGGCTGTTATTAATCTTGAATTGGTTATGTAATTTTGTATCTTAGTTTATTTACTATAAATTTGGGTTTCAGTATAGATGTGTTGAAAAGGTGATCGCATTTTTGGTTGTTAAAACTATGTCCTGAACATTATTTAGAAAATACCCTATCTGTGTCAACAATTCTAAGTGCTTTATTCTGTGATAATGTGTCAATTGTTCGCTCCTGAGACCGTCAATTGTACGTTATAGTTCATTTAATCTTTTTGCTATTGTGTTCTGATTATGACTCAATTTTGTTATCGTTTGATTGAATTCCGGTATGGCTTCTAGCATTATGAAGGTTTGTGATTTCGTTAGCTCGTGAGCTTTATTTTGATCTTTCGTTAATACTTGTAGCGCCTGATATATACGTTCTGCGTCTTGAGAATCGAGTTTACCTGTAATTGACTTAAAAACTGAACCGAATCCGTTTATCATACCACGTTTTTTATTATTGTCGATATTTATATTTGGAAAAATCCTGTAAAATATATCATCTATGCTACTTATAGTATAATTAAAATTTAATATGAAATTATGATATTCTGATTGATATTCGGTCGTCATTAATTTAACCGTCTCTGTGTGGTATTTTTTTATCTTTGCATAGTCCCTGCGTAAGTGTGTTAAGTCATGTACGCAGTAACGTCCATCTGTTGTTCTCTGGGTAGGCTGTCCCTATTTTTCTCGGTAGCATGCCTGGATTGTCCCCAAAGCCCATTTAAACCCATGTTAAATGCCTGTTTTGTTGAAACTGTGTCATATCGACATGTGTCATGTAAGAAAGTGAGTGAGTTAGTGAGGCTGTTTAACTTTTTGGAAATTATTATTTTCTTTATAATAGAGCAGTACTTTTGTGGCTTTATATTCCTCATATAATAAATTGTAGACTGCAGAAATTGTATTTTTAGGGAAAACTGTTTTAAAAAGAACACACATTTCGACATATTTTATAACAGCTGCTATGCAAAAAAATTATAGACGAGAACCAAAACAGGTAAAAAACATTAATCTCATTTCCATATAATTTTTATATAATAGCGCGTGTTTCATCCACCTTTCAATGCCACACCAGATTTAGAACATTTGCTTCTGGCGGAAAAATCAAATGATGGTTTTTGTGCTCGTGTAGTTGTTTTTTACAATAACCTGTTATTTGAAGTATATAATCGCTATAAATTTAGAGGTGGAAATGTGGAAAACAGCTCGTTATTCCGGACATAGAAACAAAAAGAAAATAAATCGGAGACTTAATTAGTAAATTGGCTTGTTTATTCAGTTTGAAGTTTAAAAACATAGAATTAAATCTCTGGAAAAGATAATTGAGACTCAGTTGACAATTATTGGCTATTTTCAGTATTTTCCTCAACAAATTCTGTTTCGGAATATTTTTATTTTAAAAATACCCAATCATGCAGCTGAAACATCAATTTGCCTTAAAGGTAAAGCGTTATTATGGATAAATCATGGATATTCTATTTAATCATGTATTCTCATCATTAAGAAACAATACGATTTAGCTTCGGGAATAAATTATGTAGTATTTACCTTTGTTTTTTCCACATCGGCTTTACAGTATCTGCTAAGGAGTTATTTGCTCTCAAACCAATAGGGGGACGTTTTTTATATATCTCCAAAAATACCTAAATTTAGGCTACACAAGTACTCAACAGCTTACAACTTTAGCCCACTTATTTTAAAATCGCGATCATACGACGCTATTATTTGATTAAACCCGAAGAAAAAAGTATTAGCAAAATTTTGTAGAAAAAAATCGCCAATGGGGAGATCGCGATTTTTTAACTATGAAAAAAATTCACCGATAAGTGAAAATATAATAGGACGATTTTGATCAAATTTGATGAGTACCTTTCTTTTGTAAATAGATTGGATAATAAGTACACACTTGGAGAACCAAATTCACCACAACACATCTTTTCAAAGACCTAACGATCGTTTCGCTAACAAAGTTAGCCTCATCAGAAGATGAAATACCCTAAATTTTTATAACACCATGTATTTATATTGACTGTTAGATAAAGAACGAAACCGAGAGGGAGATTTAAGTGGTACGCGCATCTTTTGTGTATTGTATCTTTATTTTCGGACGAGGTTGTTGAACTTCTTTTATTACTTTACCTGACAGCTTTAGGAATGTTTATCTGATTCAAAGGCAGAATGCGAACAAAGGGCTTGAAATCAATGGTTTAGCTCGATTTAAGGAAATTTGGTTTTTATTGCCCTGGAAATATATATGCTCTCATACGCATCAAGCCGTAGAATTCTGTCTAATATTTTTGATAAGTTTCAGATTTTCCTTATCAATGTGGTGGTTAGTATCCCATATACAGGGTGGCGTATTGAAAACAAGACAGACCGATTTGCGTCTAGATAAAAAAATTTTTAAGAAACGCTGAAACACGTCAATTTTAATATTGAAGGAGACATGTTTTGAGATAAAACTTAACTTTGTCACATCAACCCATTAAGGGTGGTGATAACAACTCTTATATTTTAAATAGGGAACATGGGTCGAATGTTACATCATTTGAAAGCTCTTTCTTTTATGAATCCAGCACACTATTTTTTTTGGAAGTTTTATCAACTCGTTTAAAAATTATTCACAGTTGGAGTTGCAAGAACGTATTTCATTTATTGTAATAAGAAATGCACTAACTAGTCAATTTTTTGTTGAAAAAAACTAAAAAACAAAACCAAACGTTCAAAAATGGTTATTTAGTTAAGTAAGTGGTCAAATTGTTGACCACCAGCTTCCATACAAAAGTACAACCTTTATTCAAAACGAGCTCTGACATTCTGGAGCATTTGTGGAATTATTAGACGGCATTTTTCAACAATGCTTCGTCGTAATTCTTCCAGAGACTCCGGTCCTGTTGCGAAAATTCTACTCTTTAAATGGCCCCATCGAAATAAGTCTAAAGGAGTTAAATCTGGTGATCTAGGAGGCCACTCAATAGCACCTCTACGCCCCATCCATTGCTCTGGAAACTCTCTGTTCAAAAACTCCCTAACACGTTGTGAAAAATGCGGAGGAGCTCTATCTTGTTGAAACACGAATTGATTTTCTTGATAGCGATCATCATTTTCAACAATGTCAATTAGTAGAGGGTAAACGATATCTTCTAGTAACTCCAAATAAGTTTCGCCACTCAAATTGCCATCAAGAAAAATTGGTCCGAATAAACGGTATCCAAAACTGCACGTCCAGACATTCAATTTCTGTGGAGTTTGAGTATGGACTTCGTGAAAATTTCTTGTAGTATTATCTTCTCAATAACAACAATTATGACGATTGACTGTAGAGTTTAATAAAAACGTACACTCGTCTGAAAAACAGATATTGAACAGAAAGTTCCCGTTATCAGCTATTCGTGCAGTCATAACTTCACAAAACTCCAGCCGCCGATCAAAATCATCTTCATCCAGTTGTTGTACAAGATGAATTTTATACGGGTGAAATTTATTATGCTTCAATATTCGCTGAATAGTTCTTCTTTTGATGTTTGAAACAGTGGCCAATTTTCTCGTGCTCAAAGTTGGGTCTGCAGCAATTGGTCCTAAAACTTCAATCTCAGTAGTCTCATTTCTAACCGGAAACTCACGTTCAGGATCCCGTTTTGTGTTGGCTACTGAACCACTTTGTCGAAACTTTGCAACTAACTCCAAAATGTATTTTCTGTTAACATGTCTGTTCGGATGTCATTCATTAAACAAATTTGCGGTACGGTTGGCACAGTTATCGTTTTTGAAAAAAAGAGTAATTATTTCAACTCTTTCTTCTACAGAATACACCATTGTAAAATTAATTTTCGGTAGTACTATCAAGTATCAAACCGTCCGATAAACTGAAATAATAAACCGCATTTCTCTCATTCCGATAAGAAATGTTCTGATAGTCAATTTTTTGTTTACAAACCAACAAAACATTGACTATCAGCACATTTCTTATTGGAATGAGTGACATGCGTTTTTGCATCTTCAACTGTGAATAATTTTTAAACGAGTTAATAAAACTTCCAAAAACATGTGTGTGCTAAATTCAGAAAAGAAAGAGCTTTCAAATCATGTAACACTCGACTCATGTTCCCTGTTTAAAATATAAGGGTTGTTATCACCACCATTAAGGGATTAGTGTGACAAAGTTGAGTTTAATGTCAAAATATGTCCCCCTCAATATTAAAATTGACGTGTTTCAGCGTTTTAAAAAAAAAATATTCTCTGGACACAAATCGGTCTGTTTTGTTTTCAATGCGCTACCCTATATGTTGTGCCACACATGACTTGTCTACACTACCTTATCTCAAATGAGCGCAGTGTTCACGTAATCTAGTACCTATATTTCTCTTTGTCTGCCCAACGTATTAAAGATTACAATCTTTACAATCTATCTCATAGATACCCGACATTTCAGTGGCTTTATCTTTATCTTTCGTATTACCTAACAAATTTTTTAAATTATTTTTTGTCGAAAAAGTTAACTGCAAATCGGTTTTCTTAAAAATGCTCTTCAGACCTTTTGTGATACGCGGTTCAATAGGTAGGCAAACAAATTTTTTCTCTATTTTATCTTCCCTGAATGTCGTGCATATCGCTACCATTTTGTTTGTTCTGTGTCTATTAATTAATTTTCCCACTAAGCAATCCGAATATCCGTTATATTTAGCCACATGTTTGATGTACTCTAATTCTATACTATATCTACTCTTACTTAAGGGAAAATGTATCAATCTATTTACTAAGAAATTTAAGCCAGTCATTTTTTGTGCAAACGTATAATGTGAGTCATTTGGAATGTAACTTAGAGTTATCTTATAGACCTCGAATTCAAGAGTCATTATTTTTAATAGCTAATACATCTAGAAAAGGAAGTTTATTGTTAACTTAACATCTCGCTCATTTGAGATACGGTAGTGTAGACAAGTCATGCGTGGCAGAACATATATGGGATAATAACCACCACATTGATAAGAGAAAATTGAAACTTATCAAAAATATTAAATAGAGTTCGCTGCTTGATGCGTATGAGAGAATATATATTTCTATAGCAATAAAAAACCAAATTTCCTTAAATCGAGCCGCACCATTGATCTCATGCCCTTTGCTCGCATTCTGACTTTGAATCAGATAAGCATTCCTAAAGCTGTCAGGTAAAGTAATAAAAGAAGTTCAGTAACCTCTTCTGTCAATAAAGATACAATAGACAAAAGATGCGCCTGAGACTTAAATCTCCCTCTTGGTTTTGTTCTTTATCTAACAGTCAATATAAATACATGCTGTAGTAGAAATGTAGTGAGAATATTTCATCCTCTGATGAGGCTAACTTTGTTAGTGAAACGATAGTTAGGTATTTAGAAATATGTGTTGTGGTGAATTGGGTTCTCCAAATGTACTTATCAGTGCTCATCACAGGTTCCAATCTTTACTTAGTGGATTGTATACGTTCTTTAAACAAGTAAATCGGCCCAATTTTTCCGGAAAAGTGTTGGGTTTTCTTTCGGAATTTTTTTGTATCTCGAAAATATAAACCCTATGGTCAACTAATATTGGGAGGCAGGTTTATATTATAAAATGTATATTATATGTCAAAATTCAGATCTCTTGGTTAAAAGAAACTTATAAGCACTTAATAAAAAACATCGGGTGCCACTAAAGGTCAAAGGAGGGCACAAGACCAAAAAAATGGTGTATGGTAAACAAAATCTATTGAATATTACAGACAAAAAAAGGTGTAGAAATACGAGAAAAATTACTTTGAAAATTTTATAGTTTTTCTTCTGAGAATGTTAAAGTGACATTTATTTCTATACAAATATTCTAAAACTGATGCGATCTATGAGTGGCAAATATCACATGAAATGTCTTTTACAAGGTCCTAGATTTATGTTTCAACTCTTACTCTCCTTTATTTGCATAAAATCTTTGCAAAAAATGCATTTGAAATAGACGTCACTTACAATGCTTTGGCACCAGTTCGGAATAAAGGCGAGCATTGCCAACCAACCTAAGAAAGTCGACAGCATGTGTGAATGGCTGTAATCTAGAACCAGACATATAATATATATTTCGTCGAATCTACTTACAACCTTCTGCCAGAAAGTTATGCGCCAGCTTCCAGCGACTGGCGGTTCGGGCAATACAGTTGGTTATTTCCTTCGCTTCACCAATTCTTCTGGCCCTCTGCGCCTGCCTCTGCCTCTTCTTCTGTCGTGGCACGCCGGTAAAAATCCATGACCTTTTTCCATGAGCTCTTGTCTTTTAATATTATTGGTACCAGGTCGTTGATATTATGTATCCCTGCATAGTTTAGGCTGGTACTTCTCATTGTGTCGAACTTTGGGCATACAGAAATGCAGTGTTCTACCGTGGCCTCTTCCCCGCACTAGATACATCTGCTCTCACTCTCGTCTATCTTTTCCAGGCGTTTGGCGTAGGATCTGATATGTTCGTGGCCGGTAAGTAATTGTGGGCTCCCCCAAATGTCTGTCTTTGTGGTCGTATTTTATCCAGTCTATCAGATTTGAAATCAATTTTTAGTAGCACTCTGCGCTGTATGCTGTCCGTCATTATTTTATATTTTTGTTTCTCTATTGTTTGATGTCATACCGGCGTACCGTACAATAGAATTGAGTGCACTACTTCGCTGAGCAGTAGCCGTTTTGCGGTTATTGGGCCTCCAACGTCGGGCATTATCCTACTTAGTGCTACTGTTCTTCTTTCAACCTTTTCTTTTACCATTCGTATATGCTAGCCAAAATTGAGTGACTCGCCGATTGTTATCCCTAGATACACCACAGTCTTCGCTGGTTTTATCATGGTGTCCTTTAAGCGAAACGAAAAATCACCCTTGACTTTGGGACCCTTTACGATGACCGCCTTTTCAGGGGTCAGCTGGAGTTCGTGGGCCGTCACCCATCTGTCCATTCTTCTTAGTGTTTCGAAACCTAAGTGTGTCTTGTCCTAATGGATCTACTAGGACCCTTAGGTCATCAACATAAACAACCAGAGTAACTCCTTCAACCATTTATAGATTGATGATTTCATCATAGATTATATTCCAGAAGATATGTCCCATGAGAAGTAACTGTTTAACATTGTATTTCACCAGTATCTAAGCCAGAAAGCGCGGCCTGGAGGTGTTCCACCGCAATCCCCTGGAAGTAGCTTGCTATCGGTCGGGGGTGCCCTGCTCTCGCAGCATCCGCACCGACCAGAGTTGGGGTCTCCTTCCCCTGCTTCGTAATCTGTTTTTGTTTGTTTGTGTCAAACATATTTGTTTTGTGTTTGAAATCCATGTCCATAGCAGTCATCATCAGGTAAATCAATATCCCCCTTTCTTTTTCTTATATAGCGGTAAGTGGAATGACACCTAGCCCTCGGCAAACCTAATAGCATCAGTTTTAGAATAAAGAAGAGTCGGACGAGAGGTAGTGAAATAGAAGTCTGGCCAAATAGGAAAGATGAAAGAGGAGGGACCTCATCCAAGACAAGTTGAAAAAAGGTGAGTAGCCCAGCTCAGGTGTGTATGCTTATTAGTGGTTATGCATATGTGCGCGTGTATGAGATGGTGTGCGTGTGTGTGATGATGTGTGTGTGATGGTGTGCGCGTGTGTGATGGTTTGCCTGTGTGTACACCCCCCGTAGTCGCCATCCACGTACTCACCAAGAGGAAGCCCCTGGGGGAGTAGTTTTTTTCTCATAGCGAAGGTGAATGCTTTTTACGCAGACCGGTGGCTGGCGCTTGTGCGATCTGACACCAACCGGTACTGTGGTGACTCCCCTACCTCCAGGTCGGGACTACCCACTAAACACCCCCTTGAAACCTAGAGACGTGGCGGAAACCACTCGCTGGCACTGCTTCACCACGTCCCTAACTCTTGTTGTTTTCAAAACATCTACATACTGTCTTCCTCCTCCTTTGACTTCATTATTTCTATTATTCCTCTCTCCACAGTATTCCACACCCTTTTACTTCCCAGCATATGCTCCACCACATTATCTGCTGTTAAACCCCTGCCAATCCCTTTATACATTTGTTCTCTTATTTGCGACCATCTTGCGCACTCAAAAACCGTGTGTTCTGGCATATTTCTATCCCCACAATACGTACAGTCCTCTTTGTCGACTATTTTTATTTTACTCAGGTAAGACCTGAAACGCCCATGACCTGACAGAAATTGGGTAAAATAGTGACACACCTCCCCATGCTGTCTCGATATCTATGTCTGTATGTGTGGGATAAGCCTCCTTGTCCACTGGGATGTTGACGTTTCCTCTTCCCATTCTTTCTACCACTCCAGCATTGTTTCGGTTCTTGCATTCTTTTTTTCTTCTCTTCTATTTTCGTGTCTTTCGTAAGTTACCTCTCTTGCCAATAAGTGTATAGGGATTGTTCCCGCAATCACCTCTATTGCTTTCGGTGCCACTGTTCTATATGCGCTATTCTGATGGCTACCTTCCTCTGTGCCCCCTCAATCTTTTTTCTATACTTTGTCTTTGACAGCACCGCCTTCCATGCTGGTGCACCGTACAGTATGACTGAGTTTAACACACTACTCAGCACTCTCCTTCTCCCTAGTTTTGGTCCATCGATATTTGGCATTAGACGCCCTAGCTTTGCAACCATCATGTCTGCTTTTGCCACTACTCTTTCTATGTGCACCCCCATGTTCATGTTATGTCCTATTTGGATACCCAGGTAGTTCAGGCTTGTCTGCGACAGAATTTCTGCATCCCCCACCTTGACGGTTACTGTTCTCAGTGTTTTTCGTCCCACTAGCACTATACTTTCAGTTTTGTGAGGCGCGAGTTGTAGACCACTTTTTGCCATCCAGTTTTCCACCTTTGCCACTGACCAGTTGATATTTTCTTCTGTCAGCCTTATTTCCTCCGCTTACAACCAGCGCCAAATCATCTGCATACCCTATAATAGCCGTGTTGTTTACGGACTCCAGACTAAAGACCTTATCGTAATACAAGTTCCACAGTGTTGGTCCCAGGATTGACCCCTGGGGCACACCACATGTAACCTGCATCCGATATTTCTGTCCAATCAGTAGCTGTCTGTCTTCCAGGTAACTACATAATATTTTCAGCATATATGGCTCAACCTGCCTCTTTCTTAACATTTCGTATATGCCTCTCCATGGTGCTGTATTGAACGCGTTTTTTACGTCCAATGTTACCATGGCCACAAACATGTTCTAATTTCCTTCTTTCCTTGCCACGTCCTGTACCTTCTTTACAGCATCCATCGTCGAGCGCCCCTTGCGGAAGCCAAACTGATTGTCTGCTAACCCTCCTCTTCTCTCGATTTCCTTTTTTTTAGTCTGTTATTTATTACATGTTCATATAATTTTGATATTCCGTCTTCCAGGCGTATAGTTCTATATGACTTCCTTCCTCCCGTTTTCTGTGGCTTCTCTAATAACACCAATCGAGCAGTCTTCCATTCTGATGGAAAACTTCCATCACTGATTAGTTTATTTATCATAACTTGTAATATCTCCGGTTTCTGTTCGGCTACTGCCTTAACTACCTTTTTTTCAACAACACACCACGAGGGTTTACAGCCCAAATACTATCGTACCGTGGGTGTCGACAAGGAGGAAAGGGGCAACTTGTTAATTCTGGACTTGAAGGTTTGGAGGTATACCATCCGGGCCTGCAGCTTTACCACATTTCATCCTTCGGCCTGCTTCCCTTATTTCTTCATCTGCACAAGGTGGAATATCTTCCAACTTCACCTCCACTTTCGGCAATTCTTTGACTTCGTGTTTAGGGAACAATTCCTGCGCTATCTTATGTTGTTCGTCATCACTTATTGTCATTGGTGTTCTTGTACCAATTTTACCTGTGACAATCTTGTACCCTAGTCCCCAAATATCATCATCTATTTCTTTACAAAGACGGTCCCAGGCCTGTTTCTTTGCCTTTGTTATTGATGTCTTTAATCTCTGCCTGCTTTCCCTGTATTGATTATGTGCTTCCTCTCTTTCACTACTTGTGATGTTTTTTTTCCTATTGATTCTAGTGACCCTCCTTCTCGCCTTTGTAGATTCGACTCCGATTTTGGCGATCTATTCATTCCACCAATATGCAGCTTTTCGTCTGCCGTATTGATGTTTCCTCTTCAAACACACCTCACACGCTCTTTCTAGTGCTCTATTCAGGTCTTTGACATTGACTTCATGGCTTTTCTGCTTTGTTAGTCTCTCTATTTCTTCTAGTAGTTTCCCTTTATATTCAGCCTTATACCTGAGGGAGTAGTAGCAGTAGTAGCAGTAGTAGTGGTGGTGGTAGTAGTAGTAGTTGTTGTGGTTGTAATTAAAACGCTATTCAGCACTCGGAAATGTCGAATGCAACTCGGATATTTTGTTATATATTTGTGAACCGTCTCTAATAGAGTTATGTAGACGCAACAAGGCTTGCAATTTTAACGTTGTAACAGCAACTAAATGCCCAAACTAGAGCCGGCTGTGATGATCTTATATTTGACCTGTGCTTGTAAATAATGATGACGCTTTGTGAAACATTCATTCAGTTCAATTCAGTTCAGTTCGGTCAGTAAGCTAGCTTCGAAATTTAATTCCATTAGCCACAGAAAATTTGAATAAAGTATTTTTGTTTTGAATTACATATTTCTGTTTGATACCGGTGATAACATTAATTAAAATTACCTAATATGAGAACATTTATGTATTATATAGTTGAAACCCAAACACTTTTTGCTGTTTTCAGGCTTAAAGTGCTTTAAGTATGGCACATTACAGAGTGGTATATCCTGCAAAACGTGCTTGTTAAAATTATTCTGTTCAACAATTCTCTTGAACATTTGATGGGGTGAATGACCTAAGATTTTTAAAATAGGTGTTCGACTTATATGACAGTTTTCATCTTAGATGGCAAGTAATGGTCTTGCGCGGTTAGGTATTTGATGCAAATGGCTGCCGACGGGTGTAAAACTTTAAATTGTTGGTTTTAATTCATTTTAATAGCTTTTGTTAGGAGTTCCTGGCCGTTTTATGCACAGTAAATTGTAATTTTCTGTTTATTTTGTGTGCAGTAATGTTTGTTGGCTTCATTAAATTTGCTGGTTATGTACAGGTGTGTCAACGATTGCATAAAGTAGCGTTTATGGGTAAACTTTTTAATAAAATGTATATATTCTATTATATGGTTTACTATGTGAA
Organism: Tillus elongatus; assembly: GCA_964006375.1. Taxonomy (NCBI): domain Eukaryota; kingdom Metazoa; phylum Arthropoda; class Insecta; order Coleoptera; family Cleridae; genus Tillus; species Tillus elongatus. The sequence continues at coordinate 22,329,414 of OZ023269.1, read as the reverse complement.
CACTGGAACCTGTGATAAGCACTGATAAGTACACTTGGAGAACCCAAATCACCACAACACGTATTTTAAAAAGACTTTACGATCGTTTCACTGACCATGTCAGCGTCATCAGAGGATGAAAATTTCTAAATTAAATTAGTAGCTAAATGTATTTATATCGCACCTAGGTAGACGAACTAAGCCGAAGTAAAAAATTGTAGTCGGCGACCCATCGTTTGTATATTGTGTCAATATTGAACGGACGAGGTTAAAGAACTACTTTAATCTTCTGGTTGACAAATTTATGAGCTTTTATTTAATTATTTTTTTTTAATCTCAACAACACACCACGAGGGCTTACAACCTAAATACTATCGTACCGTGGGTGTCGAAAAGGAGGAAAAAGGCAAATTGTTAATTCTGGACTTGAAGGTTTGGATATTCGGAGGAGAAGGGAAAACTTGTGCCGGCAAGGAATTCCACAACTTGGAAGTCCTCGGGACAAAAGAGCGGGCATAACAAGATGTTCTATGTCTGGTGACCTGGACAGTAAAAGGGTGCATTCCCTCTGTTCCCCTGGTAGATCTGTTGGGGGCAGCAGGTGGGGGAACTACGGAGGAAAGCTGCTCTGAGCAGTGCCCGTGCAGATATATATATATATATATATATATATATATATATATATATATATATATATATATATATATATATATATATATATATATAAAAGAGAGAGAGGTCACCAACGGCACGTCGGTGGGCAAGGGATGGCAGACTTTGGGTGAGGGTAGGATCACCGATGAGACGTATAGCTCTTTTTTGAATAGAGTCCAGGATAGCGAGTGTAGAAGCGGCAGCAGCACCCCAAATGTGGGAGCAGTATTTGAGGTTTGGCCTTATTTGTGAAGTATATAAGGTATAGAGATTAGCTGGTGAAAAGTATTTGCGAGGAAGAGGAAACCTAATTTCTTACCAGCCGCTTCTGCAATTGATGTGACATGTTGGTGCCAATTAAGATTTCGATCCACAGAAATGCCAACAAGAGAAAAGGACTCATTACTTTGAATGACTTGGTTGCTCATTGTGATGGGTCTAGGGCTGGTGTATCTCTTGTGAGAAAGAAAGCAAGACTTAGTTTTGGTGGGGTTGAATTGTACAAAATTTCTACTTCCCCAGTCTAATATTTTTTGGAGATCCACGGAGACAGAACCCGCCATGAGTATGCGATCCTCATCTAATTGGGCTAAAGAGACAGGCTTAGAATATTGTATAATTGAATGGAGGGTGCTGTCGTCCGCGCGAGAGGAGGTCATTGATGTGGAGAAGAAACAAAGTAGGGGCTAAAGCTGAACCTTGAGGAACTCCTGCATTAATTGGATACAGTTTAGAGGAATGGCAATCCACAACAACAGATATGCTCCTGTTGGAGAGGAAATTTTCTGTCCACATACAGAGTTTTGGTGGTAGGCCATAGGCCGGAAGTTTATTAAGCAGCGCTGCGTGCCAGACCTGGTCGAATGCGTTGGATATGTCTAGAGCAACAATCTAGGATTCACCGTGTTGTTCCATGGACTTGTTCCAAGAATGGGTGACAAAGGAAAGGAGGTCGGCAGTCGATCTGCGCTGACGGAATCCATACTGCCTGTCGTGGATTAGACTGTATTTTTCAAGAAATTTTAGTAATTCGGTGTTTATATACTTTTCCATCACTTTAGATACGACTGAAAGGAGAGAAGTAGGCCTGTAGTTGCTAGGAAGCGCTTTGGATCCTTTCTTGGGGATAGGTTGTACTCGACCAGTTTTCCAGTTACTAGGGAATATGCCTTTATTATAAGATATCTGAAACAGACGAGTCAGGACAGGAGCAAGCTCTGGTGCGCATTTTTTGAGAACATTTGCTGGGATCTCGTCAAGGCCAGAGGCTTTCCCGGTATTAAGAGAAGAGAGCATCTTTCGTACCTTTTTAGTTTTGAAAATGATATCCGTCATTTTATGCGCGACATTGGGGACTGTTGGTGGTTGAACATTTAGAGGTGGGTTGAGAGTAGAATTGCCGGCGAACAACGAAGCAAAAAGTTCAGCCTTGCCCAGGGCGGTATGTGTCTGAGACCTATCGTTCCATTTAATAAAATCAACGTTGGCCATGGATTTCTATGAAGGCGATGTGCAATTGTCTTTCTGTCGCAATATTTTAACACATCGCATGGTAGTTTGTAAGATGGCGTTGGAATTTTTTGAAATCTCTGATAGTAAAGAAATTACAGGGGTGAGACACTTAAATAAATCACCAACATTTTGAAATTCTCTGACGTCATGTCTCCGAAACGGCTTGACTCAGAAATTGGCATCGTTGTAAGCAGATTTCGATTCTGCATCGACTGTATGTGTTTGAGACCTATCGTTTCATTTAAGAAAATCAACGTTGGCCGTGGATTTCTATGAAGGCGATGTGCAATTGTTTTTCTGTCGCAATATTTTAACTCATCGCATGGTAGTTTGTAAAATGGCGTTGGAATTTTTTAATATCTCTGATAATAAATAAATTACAGGGGTGAGACACTTAAATAAATCACCAACATTTTGAAATTCTTTGACGTCATGTCTCCGAAACGGCTTGACTCAGAAATTGGCATTGTTGTACGAAAATTTCGATTCTGCATCGACTGTATGTGTCTGAGACCTATCGTTTCATTTAAGAAAATCATCGTTGGCCATGGATTGCTATGAAGGCGATGTGCAATTGCTTTTCTGTCGCAATATTTTAACTTATCGCATGATAGTTTGTCAGATGGCGTTGAAATTTTTTTCATATCACTGATAATAAAGAAATTACAGGGGTGAGACAATTAAAAAAATCACACACGTATTGAAATTTTGTGACGTCATGTCTCCGAAACGGCTCGACTCAGAAATTCGAGCGTGGCAGCTTTGTACGCAGATTTCGATTATGCATCGACTGTATGCGTCTGAGGCCTATCATTCCATTTAAGAAAATTAACGTTGGCCATGGATTTCTATGAAGGCAATGTGCAATTGTTTTTCTGTCGCAATATTTTAACTCATCGCATGGTAGTTTGTCAGACGGCGTTGGAATTTTTTTGATACCTCTGATAAAAAAAAATTACAGGGGTGAGACACTTAAATAAACCACCATGTACATTTCCTTTGTAATTAATACTTTTTTTCTCTAGAAAACTTTTATGACTTTAATGAAATTTGTAACACATTTTTTTTAAATTGACTTGCAGTACTTACATATATCTCTGCCAATTATAATTTTCTAGCTCCATAGAAAATAGAAACTTATTCAAATGATCGCTAACTGGGACCTCTAAAACCGGTCTCCCAGGTCCATTAAATTTAAAGAATTAGTTTTAATAATATACCTTACCATTGGTGTACAATTCTTATGAAAATTCGCTACTATAATGCACTTGCTGTGTCCCGAACATTTTATTCCTTCAGATTTAACTGAGAAACAGTAAATGTAAAATCAGCAACATTAGGCTCAGTTTTTATTTTTGAATCAGGGCATGCAACTGCGGCCAACAAACTAACCTATCTGACCAGAGACTTATACAGGGTGGCGCATTGAAAACGAAACAGATCGATTTGCGTCCAGAGAATTTCTTTTTTTAAGAAACGCTGAAACAAGTCAATTTTAATATTGAGGGGGACATGTTTTGACATAAAACTCAACTTTGTCACATCAACCCCTTAAGGGTGGTGATAACAACCTTTATATTTTAAATAGGGAACATGGGTCGAGTGTTACATAATTTGAAAGCTGTTTCTTTTCTGAATACAGCACACTAATTTTTTGGAAGTTTTATCAACTCGTTTAAAAATTATTCACAGTTGGAGTTGCAAGAAGGTATTTCATTCATTGTGATAAGAAATGCACTAATTAGTTAATTTTTCGTTAAAAAAACTAAAAAACAAAATCAAACGTTAAAAATTGTTTACTCAGTTAAGTAAGTGTTGAAATTGTTGACCACCAGCTTCCATACAAAAGTACAAATTTTGTTCAAAACGAGCTCTGACATTCTGGAGCATTTGTGGAGTTATAAGACGGCATTCTTCAACAATGCGTCCTCGTAATTCTTCCAGAGACTCCGGTTCTTTGCGTAAATTCTACTCTTTAAATAACCCCATAGAAAGAAGTCTAAAGGACTTAAATCCGGTGATCTAGGGGGCCACTCAATAGCACGTCTACGCAAAATCCATTGTCCTGGAAACTCTCTGTTCAAAAACTCCCTAACACGTTGTGAAAAATGCGGAGGAGCTCCATCTTGTTGAAACACTAATTGATTTTCTTGAAAGCGATCATCATTTTCAACAAAGTCAATAAGTAGCGGGTAAACGATATCTTCTAGTAACTCCAAATACGTTTCGCCACTCAAATTGCCATCAAGAAAAATTGATCCGATTAAACGGTCTCCAAAAATGCCAGTCCAGGCATTCAATTTCTGTGGAGTTTGAGTGTGGACTTCGTGAAAATTACTTGGATTATTATCTGCCCAATATCGACAATTATGACGATTGACTGTAGAGTTTAATAAAGCGTACACTCGTCTGAAAAACAGATATTGAACAGAAAGTTCCCATTATCAGCTATTCGTGCAGTCATAACTTCACAAAACTCCAGCCGCTGATCAAAATCATCTTCATTCAGTTGTTGTACAAGATGAATTTTATACGGGTGAAATTTATGATGCTTCAATATTCGCTGAATAGTTCTTCTTTTGATGTTTGAAACAGTGGCCAATTTTCTCGTGCTCAAAGTTGGGTCTGCAGCAATTTGTCCTAAAACTTCAATCTCAGTAGTCTCATTTCTAACCAGAAATTCACGTTCAGGAGCCCGTTTTTTCTTGGCTACTGAACCACTTTGTCAAAACTTTGCAACTAACTCCAAAATGTATTTTCTGTTAACATGTCTGTTCGGATGTCGTTCATTAAACAAATTTGCGGTACGGTTGGCACAGTCATCGTTTTTGAAAAAAAAAAAGAGTTATTATTTTAACTCTTTCTTCTACAAAATACACCTTGTGAAATTAATTTTCGATAGTACTATCAAGTATCAAACCGACCGATAAACTGAAATAATAAACCGCAAATCTCTCATTCCGATAAGAAATTTTCTGATAGTCAATTTTTTGTTTACAAACCAACAAAACATTGACTATCAGCACATTTCTTATCGGAATGAGTGAAATGCCTTTTTGCATCTTCAACTGTGAATAATTTTTAAACGAGTTGATAAAACTTCCAAAAAAATTAGTATGCTGAATTTAGAAAACAAAGAGTTTTCAAATGATGTAACACTCGACCCATGTTCCCTATTTAAAACATAAGGGTTGTTATCACCACCCTTAAGGGGTTGATGTGACAAAGTTGAGTTTTATGACAAAACATGTCCCCCTCAATATTAAAATTGACGTGTTTCAGCGTATCTTAAAAAAAATATATCTGGACGCAAATTGGTCTGTTTCGTTTTCAATGCGCCATCCTATATATTGATATAGTTAAGTATTGTACCGTATAAGGCCCATTTTTAAGTTCAGTTCATAATAACTGATTTATTGTCAACATTGACAAACCAACTTTTATGTCACTGGTTAAGTTTTACACAATTAATAAAGATGGCTGTTATCTTTTACTTGTGTTTGTTATTAAAATAAACTTCCTTACCAGTTTGTCTTGAGCTCCCCGGCAACGTGAACAATAATAATTAAAGTAAATATCGAGATAACGAGCTAATAGTTACCGATGTAAAGTGTCAGAATGTTGTACCAAATGTTCTGAAAAATTTAAGCTTTTGGTCAAAATCGACCCAAAAAGTACCCCTTTAATTAGCTTGTTGGTAGATTTTTATTTAAAAAATTTTTTTCTCCTAAAATTACAAAGCTATTTTAAAGGAATTTGGTGGATATGTTGCCTTGGGAAAGACCTTACTAAGTCCCAAAGTTCAATATTCTATGTCTATAGAAAATTGAGTTATTCAAATTTGAAGCATTTGATGAAAATTCACTACCATAACGCTTTTGCTGCGTCCCGAACTTTTATATTTTCAATTGATCATCACCATTGCAACATCATTATTTTTAACTAGTAGAGTAACCTGCCAGATAAGTGCCTCCGTGGCCGTGCGGGAAAGTCGATTCAGACTTTCCAATACGGACTCGGGGGACGTCGGTTCGAGACTCGCCGGCGACGGATGATTTTTCAAATCACTGTCGTCGTTGAGATAGAGCTTAAGGTGGAGGGTAGGTTAGTTTAGATGAGCAAAAAGGGTCAGCAATTGCCTAATTGCCAGTAAGCATCTTACCTTTACCTCTTACCAACCTGCCAGATATCAAAAGCTTCTACAAAATCTCTATTTAAAAATATACGATTTTAACCTGAATTTTAAAATGTTAACTTGATTATTAGCAGGTTTTCTTTAAAGTGATTAAAGTTGGGAACTACTTTGAAAGGAGGATCCGGGCAATTTCTACCAAAGGTTTCGTGTATAGCCTCCGTTAATATTTTCAAAAGCGATATGGTAGCTATAGACCCAAAGTTGATAAAAATGTCGACGGGCCACGCATTGTAACAAAATATTTAGTTAGCTTCGTAAGGACTGGTTCTGAAATAAAATGTTTAGAAAGCAAATGTAAATAAATTCAATCCCGACAGGAAAAGTATAGAGCTGTAATAACGGCAAAACAATATCTAAATGTTATCAGAGAACTAAATTTATTTACTGTTTCGCTAGGCCAATACACTAGACCATATAATATAACATGTAATTAAGAGAAATTTGAGGAGATACTTCCAGAAGATAAAGGGAACCAATCTACTTCTGGAAAAAACTATATATCAAATCTAGATAATAATCTTACTGGGTATTAAAGCGGAAATAAAAATATTGTGGTAATCTAAAACAGGTAAGCATTTAAAATTAGAATGCAAAGTTCTTAACATAGTGGAAAATCACCTTCCTAGGAAAAGTTATTTGGTGCACGCGATTACAAGCTAAATACACGGAACAAAATTGATTTCGAATAATAATTTATATCCTGTGTACAGAAACACAATCGGGGTCGTTTATTACGCACAAAACCAGCATTTGTTTGATGAAATTTTAATTCAAAATAGCAGAAACCTTTGTTATTATATCTGCTCCCAATAATATAAGAAAATTATTTTTTTAGCGTCAGTCTATTTTCGCATTAATGGCAATAACCGATGCTAGGGAGCAGTTTCACCTCACTAGCCAGGAAAATTCGCCCAACCCATGCTTTTCTATAAAGGGAGTAGCGAAAGATTAAGAGATTCAACTAGTTTGACCACAATCCACAACGTCCTTTGATGTTAATTTCGCAAACTGTGATGATCAAAATATATTTTTTTTAATTTATTGTTTTGCACTACCCCAATTGCAGCAGTTACGCGTCCAATTAGGTCTTGCTCTATCTCGTAACCCAGAAACTTTATATATAGACCCCCCCCCCAGAAAAAATCCAGAGGCGTTAAATCAGGTTATATAGGATATCCAGGAACTTGGCCACCTCTGGCAATCCAATGTTGTCGGAACTGCTCATCTAAATATGTGTGATATGAATCGTAACGGTTACGACGTGAATTTTGCAGCTCCAGTTACTTACGAAATTTAAGTGTTTAAATTTGGAGAGGCGGGTTTCCGGTCTGCATGCCACATAGTGAAGTGTTGATTGCGTCGGTTTTTCTGATTTGCTGGGGCCCTTTTAAATTGAAGAGTGAATAGTTTCGCCATTGGTTTCGTGAAAATGGTGTTCACTAAAGCCCAGGTCGTTGACATTGCTGAGTTGACGCGACGTGCGATAAAGACTTATCTCTCCGATACTAAATTTTTGATGTGATTTCGGTCACACTCACCGACAAAATTATGGTGAACCTTTTGGAAAAGTTTAAAGTCTTGGAGGATCGGATGGAGAGGTTGGAGACCGAGAATGCATCGCTGCAAGTAAAAATACATGACTATGAGCAACACACACAAAACTCAAGCCTGAGAATCTGTGGCGTTAACGATGTTCAACGAGAGAGTATAAACAAGACGGTTTGTGACATTATCAATAATAAAATGAAGATTAAACTCAGTGAGGATTCTATAGCAAAATGAATATAGCCTAAAAATGGGCTCCAAACAGGGAACAAGCCGTTTTTTGCCCTCAGGGCTCGTCCGCGGTCTTGCCGCCCCGATAACACTGCAACCTTTGGTTGATTGTGCATGGAACAAGCCGTTATCAGTGTTAGCCGAATTTGGTGAGAAACAGTGGAAAGACAAGATCTTCAAAAATACATCGTTGCTCAAAGGCACTAAAGTCATGGTAAGAGAGGAGCTTACGCCAAAGAAATATAATACGTTCAGAAGTGTGGCAGCGATAGTTGGTCTCAAAAACACGTGGACTTTAAATGGGCGTATATTCTGCTGCCGCAATGGCTCCAAGTTTTCGATTGGTGGAGATGGCGATCTGGCGAAACTGGTTCATGTACGTACATGATCACCAGAGAAGTAAGGCAGATAATATGTAGATAACTTTTTCATTTTGTTTATAAGTCATTAGGTGCTACATTAATTTTCTATTATTTTTTGTTGTTTCCCCCTCTTGTATTTTAGTTTATAATTTAGTTTTTTTATACATCATACATTAGTGTACATAGTTTTGCACTATATCGGTATTTATTGTGTTTGAAGGCACTGTAGAGGCTGAAATTTGCATTTCTAAACTTGTTTTGTGTTTCTGAGGCATTGTTACCTGTTGTTTTTTTTTTTTTTGACCCTGGGATGAAGTTGGGACATTTGAATGTAAGGTTGGTGTTTACCGGCTTTAATGATTCTAAAATGCTGATTGAAAATCAAAAGTTTGATACCAGGTTGTTGACTAAGACGTGGCTGTCTGGTGATGTGGTGTCAGACCCTTTCGGTTACAGCCTCTATAGGAGAGACAGACTTACCAGAGGCGGCGGTGTACTCATCTACGCTAGAAATTGCTTTAATTGTCGGGTGATGGAAGTAGATTGCGAAGTAAGTTGTTTTTTTTTTGAGTATTTAATTATTGAAATTACACTGAATCGTAGACTTTATGGCGTTGGTGTGTTTTATCGGCCGCCCAAAACTAATTAAAATGTATCTGTCAATGATGTACATAACATCCTTAGTGTGGTTTATCCCAGGGTTAATTAGTTTATTTGTACTGGGGACGTCAACGTTACTCTGCTCAATGTTGGTAACCCTTATATCTGATTGTTTTGATTGTTTTAACTTTAGTCAATATATTAATGAGCCTACTAGGATTTCCAATACTATTAGCACTCCATTGGACCCTATATTTATTATTGATAAAACTATTGTGGTCGAGTCTGGCTGCATATCGGCGGACAATATATCCAATTATCATGCTGTTTTTTGTGTGGTAAAAACTCAAAAATAACTTTCCAACCTAAGATTGTGAATTATCGAGATTTTCGAAACTTTTATTATATATTATTTAATCGTGATTTGCAGTCATTGAACTGGCAGGATTTGATACGTGAACCTAGTATTGAGATTAAGATTGAAATTTTCAAGTCTTCTCTATTACAGTTGTTTGACATCCATGCTCGTTTGAGACAGGTTAAAGTAACTAAGCCCAGAGCTTCGTGGCTTTCTATTAATATTAGGTGTTATATAAAACTCAGATATACAGCTCCCCATGAATTTAAGAGTTCGGTAGATGGTTACGATTGGGAGAAATATAAAAGGTTGGTCGTGGTGAAGATGGTCAGGCGCGGTAAACGCAACTATTTGAATCCTTGCGTGTCCGGGAAGATTTTCTCCAGCTCTGGCGTGGCCTGAGTGATATGAGCGTGTCAACAAAACCGAGGGTCGCTTTGCCTGATCATCTATCGGATCCACATGAGATCGAACGTTACTTTAGCACAAATGTACCGAACACAGCGGACTGTAGCGAACTTGCTAATTACTACGGTAGCCATGTTCATAATACTGACAACAGGTTAAATTTTACTCTGGCAGCAGTTGATGAAGTTAATAAAGCTCTTAATAGCATTAAATCTAACGCTTATGGAATTAACAGGATATCGGCGGATGATAAGGTACTGTAGTCAATTTATTGACATCTATGTTACTCACATTATCAACTGCTGTATTGAAACTAGTTATTTCCCATCCTCCTGGAAGACTTCAATGGGTATACCACTGGCAAAGAATTCAATGCCGAATGACTTTTCTGATCTCCGCATTGTCAGTATACTGCCCGTGCTCTCTAAGATCATGGAAAAGGTTCTGTATAAGCAATTATACAGCTACGTTAATGATAACAATATACTACCTCACACACAGTGTGGATTTCGGAGTGGCTTTAATATATCTGTGGCACCCATAAACGTTGTTGTCAGTATAATTTCTGCAGTTGATAAGGGTAAGTGTTCTCTTCTTGTGCTGCTTGACCACTCAAAGGCGTTCGATACTATAAATCACGGGCTCTTGTTGTCTAAGTTAAGATATTATGGCTTCTCTAATGATTCTCATAGACTGATTGAGTCTTATCTTGATACTCGCTCGCAGTTGAGGTTTTCTAATGGCAGATGGCCATGGGGTGACCATTCTTTCGGGTGTACTACAGGGCTTCGTTTTGGGGCATCTACTTTTTTTGTGTATACATCTAGCATACTGCAGTCTCTTGAAGACTGTTGAGTTGAAGCGTTTGCTGACGATACACAGCTACAGTTTGACTTTGATAGCATAGATTCTCTTCACGCGTCGGAGGTCATTAACTCTGAGCTGCTGCGGTTGAGGGACCTTTCGGAGGGGCATAGCTTGAAATGTAATCCTCTTAAATCGAAAGTGATGATATTTGGTAGTAAGAGATATGTGAGCATCTCTTCAAACATGTTAAATATTATGATTGATGGTATCAATCTTGATTTTGTGTAGTCCGCCGTGAACTTGGGCATTACTTTGGATACGGACCTTAGATTTAGGCAGCATGTGAAAAGAATGCTTCAGAGAAGCTTTATTTCATTTAAATTATTATACAGTAACAGGCATATATTAAACACACACTTACGTAAAAACCTTTGTGAGACACTTGTGCTGTCTACTTTTAATTATTGTGATCTGGTTTACGGACATTGCATTGGTGTGAGGGATAGGAAGGTAGTTCAGAATTCGTGCCCGAGATTTATATTTGGATTGCGTGGTAGGGATCATGTGTCACATACTTATACGGAGTTGGGTTGGTTAAGAATGGCTAATAGAAGAAAACTCCATCTTGGAAAATTTGCTTTGGTCGCTCATCACCATATTCTCTAAAGGAAAAATTCTCCTTCAGCGGTGGGGCTCATGACGTCAATATTCGATACCCATATCGGTTAACGATTCCGCGTCATCGAACTGCTATGTTAGAAGAGCTTTTATTTATAATGCTGTTGAACTTTATAATTTGTTACCTTGTGCATATTTGCGTCTCACCGGCAGTGCATTCCAGACCGTTTAAGAGGTATTTGCTCTCCCAGCAATATAAGTGGTATAGATATGGCGAACAATGTGAAGAAGATTAGCAGTACTAATAATGGATTCTTAATTTGTAAAGGCTACTGCTTGCGATGTGAGTGTGGTTGGTGGTATTATTGTGGATCATGTACCTGCTCACGTTGCACTATTGTATGAGGGAACTTTATGGTTGAGTTGATTAGCCAAGGGCTAGACTTCGTCATGGGGTTCCATCTTAGCTTATCTAACATTAGCATGAATTATGGATTTAAATTCATTTATAGTAATTTCTTGTTTTTTCTTTTGTGGAAGGAACATGTTGATCATTGTATTAGCAAGGGTGAAAAAAGTCTGAATATTTTGAAATATACATGTAAAAAGGAATATGGTGCAGAACCCAGAACAGCGATGAAATTTTATAGGTCATACACTAGGTGGATCATAGACTACGGCTCAATTTTCTATGGGTCTGCTGCGGAAACACACTTTAAAAAAAATTGATAGAATGCAATATAAAGCTTTAAGATTAGTCCACGGGCTAATAAAAACAACCCCCACAGAATCAATCTTGGCCTTGGCCAATGAGCCAACTCTCAAATTAAGACGGGAATATCTTTCTAGCAAATTCCTGATAAAGCAACCATTGCAAGGAAAAATCAGCATCCAAACTAACACCATCTTGTCGCATAACCAAAATAACACATACTGGCGACATAAAAACTCACCACCATTGACAAAAGCTTTATCGTACACATCCACAATAGTAACTCCAACCATATTGTACGATTCAGAAGTGTTTACGTTGTCATATGACATTTTACTATGGAATCCAATTGTTGTTTTACCAGATTGCCATAGTGGAGACATAGATGTTTAAAGCTATTACCGTGAAAATATCCAGAAGTTTCCAGGATCTACCCTAATATTTACCGATGGATCCAAAACATATGATTCCGTAGGGTGTAGTATATACTGCGAATCGACGACATCCAGTTTCGTTTTTAAGCTACACAAAGAAACCAGCATATATACGGCAGAAACAGTAGCAGTTATCAAAGCTCTTGAAATGGCCATGGGAATAGCATCCCATTACAAATTTATAATAATATCCGACAGCAAGTCGTTACTCTTGGCTCTGGAGGAGCCCTCTAATATATTCAAGGGCCCACTTATAGGCATTATTAAATCCAACTACCTGAACTTAGTGAGGGCTGGAAAAACGGCCATATTTATGTGGATAAAAGCATATGCACATTTAAAGGGCAATGAAGAAGCAGATAAACTGGCAAAAAAATGCAACAATAATAGGAGAGAGTTGCAATATCCTCTAACGATAGATCTTCTTCCTACCTGTAAACGTCACATGAGGAAAGAATGGTCAGACCAATGGAGCAAACAACAAGCCATAGTAAAAAGTAAATTTCAGCAAATATTTCCCACCTTGCCTTCTAAATCGATCTCAGAAATAGTCCCTACTAACAGAGTAATATACATAACACTTGCTAGAATCATCGTAGGGCATGGTGCCACCATAAAGCAACTATTTAAAATGGGATTGGCAGACAATCCACCTTGTAGTTGTGATGGAACAAGTGTGTGTGATATTAATAGTATATTTTTTAATTGTAAAAAACACATCCACGCATGTAACAATCTAGTTAAAGAATGTCTTGATCAAGGAGTTTCACTACCAGTGAATATAGAATATTTGTTGCATGTAGCGTTTTATGTTGAAACGGAAATGTTGCATATACTTTTGAACTTTATTAAGTGTAATAAATTACATGAGGTAATTTAGCTCAACTTAATAAGATATAAAATTTTGTTTTGTTTTTTAAAGTAATTTTGTTGAAGCAATTGACATGATTGTTAATAGTCATATAGTTATAGATTCCTTTTGTCTGTCCCTGTGTCTAACCCATCTTTAGTGGTTCAGTCTAGTTTGTCTCAAATAAAGTCGCCTTGGTGGACCCCTAGGCGTGAAGTTTGTGATCCCATGTCTTTTTTTCCTTAATTTTAATCCTAGTTAAGAAGACTTAAACACATACACCTTACCCACAAAAACAAAATGTAAAGTATGATTGGCATAGTCTTTCTTCGTAAATTATTATTGGTTTACATGAAGTAAAGGAAATTTGAGGGTTTGTTTGCTGATCTCGGTAGACGATAGCATAGAGAATCCCTTTTGTTTGTTTTTTTATGTAAAACATCGTATTGTAGTAAAGAGCTGAAGCACTAGTTGTTGACCTGGAGTGACCGTGGGTAAAAGAGCTTTGCTCGAGGCCAAAACAAGTTTTAAAAAAATTCTTGTTTTTATTGTATTTCATAAAGGCGATTAATAATAGATACTGACGGACTTTACAAAGAAATGTGCAGGCGTACTATCGTGCTGTAGCCAAAAAAATGCTGGACATAGGTCTAGTTAAACGATGTGGCAGCAGTTGGCCCAATCAAAGGATTATCAAGAATACTAGTCCACACGATGTCAAACCGACGTTGCTGATGACATTTAGGATATATCGTATGTGGATGCTCGTCCGACCAAACATGGCTATTCTTACTGTAGATATACCATCTCCTGTAAAACAGATATCGTCTGTCCATTAGACGAAATGTAAATAATTAGGTTCCTCGATAAGTTGATGAAGCGGCCAGAAACAAAATTAAGCTCTAGGCCAATAATTAGCAGGAGTCAATCCCTGACCTTTTTGAAAAAGGTATGGATAAAGTTGTTGTTCGTGTGAAACCTGCCGCACGAAAGCTTCAATCGCGTTCATAGCTTGTGAAATTTCACGGGTGCTAATTAAAAGTTCGTTTGCACCTCATTGAAGGACTTCTTTTTCAAGTTCGACCGTTTTTACTGTTTTTGCTACACCAGTAGCGTGCATGTTAGCTTTAAATGTGCCGGTTTCGGTAAGTCGTCGATAAATAGCAATAAACTTTTGGTGTCCAGGATTATGCCTTGCGGGATAGCCTTCTTAATAGAATCGTGCGGCAGCTCTTGCATTGCAATTTGCATATGCGCCAGTTTCCATAAAGACGGATTATTTTACCGATGTCTACAAATGTGAAAAATGCATAGACAAATGCAAAAAACTAACAATTAAGAATTATTCTTTGGCAAAACAGGCCATCAGACATGGCCAAGAAACTCAACACTATGCCAAGACAGAATAGCTTTATCCAATATAAAATATAGACTTAAATGGACAACATCCGTACAATTTAAATTTATTTGTTTAACGTATGTCTGCTATAATGAACGCAACTCTTCTATTCTAACGCTTAAAAAATGGGCTTAGAAATAAAACGCAGGTTTTACTGGAACGCCCTGGTATTATGCATCTGTGTGTGGAGCTTTTACGCAGGAAACTACCCACTAAATTAGAGAACCAAACCCCAGGATGAATCTCTGTTCCCTTTAAGCATACTAACGCTAGATGGCACTAGGAAATATCAAACTATACAATTATACGTTTTTATGTGATTATTCCATGCCACTTGTTTCACATGCATGCGCTTACTTTTCTTAGAGTACCTACCTATAAAGCTTTATTTACTACAAAAAAGGCTTAGTTTTATATAAATATCAGTATGTCCACAAAGAGTATTAGGTAAACTCTGATACATCCTATAATATAACATTTGTTGTCCTGTTTGTTGTACAGAAATAAATAAATCAATTGATCTTAAACAAGGGTTGCTATATTTACTTACACATAATAAAATATAATGAACGACCATAATTCTGCAAAATTGTATGATGCTTATGTAACAAATCTCATCGTCATTACAACCTAAAGGGGAAGGAAGTGTTTCTCTTCGCTTGGCTCTTCACTTTTTTTCCAGTACCTATGTATGTTCCTTCGAATATTGTTTTTGGAGAATAATTATGTCTCATTCTTACTAGTACCAATAGCTGGGATGTTTTCACTGACCTTTATCGCTTTTGTTTCCATGGTATAAGTTTTTTAATTTAACTCTTCTTACACTGAGCATTAAGGTGAAGCGAATTTTCGAATTTCAAATTCGCTATATGCGGGATATTCCGCTTGAGGTGCTAAAAATACACTTTTTTTAAATTTTCCCCAAGCCTTTAAATGTTTTAAATTTCCCCAAATTTTATTGAACGTTTGGCCTGCAAAAAGTATTTCTATTTTTAGCAAATTTTCGCGACTTTTGAATTTTTGAAATTTTTTTGTAAATAAACGCGGACTAGGCCCCTTAGAACTGATATCCAGGGTCAGTTTCAATTTTTATATGCAAATATATATATATATATATATATATATATATATATATATATATATATATATATATATATATATATATATATATATATAAGCAGTGTGGCCCATTTAAGATGGAAACACCCCCGTAACTTTTGTATTTATAATTGGGTTTTGATGAACAAGATCAAAAGATATGTTGAAAAAAAATTATGCTGTGAAAATTGTTCTCTATGCTACCTGACCAACGCCTACTAATACAGTTTTCCTATGTCAAAAAATGGGACCCTCTAGGGGCCCCTCCACCAGTGAGGACCCTACTGTGGGGATAGAGAGACTGCCCCGGCAGTCCAAGCGTCTTTCTGTATCGCAAAGAAAGAAGGAGGGCGTAGAAAATGGCGACCGGGACGTGGACGGTCGAGAAACCTGTAAAGGCGCAAGAGGACAGTGCGAGTCAGAAGAGGCCGCGCTCGTACTCTAGCACTCCTACTACAGGCAAACGTCCCAAAAGGGCCAAGGCACCTGTAAAGACGCAAGAGGAGAGTGCGAGTCAGAAGGCCGCGCTCGGGCTCTACCACGCCTACTACAGAAAGACGTCCCAAAAGGGCTAGGGCCGGAACACCGGCGCAGACTGGCTCGTATAGGAAGGCTGCGGAGGGCCTCTGGATGGCGGTGATTGACAGACGCCATTCTGAGGTCACGCTAGACCAGGGGAAGGCGGACCTGATCGAGGCTGCGTTGGACTCTCTTCAGGAAGGGGAGAGCCCGCCTCAGTTCCACCGGGCGGCCTGGCGGGAGGCATCCTTTGGAACACCTGTGCCGGCCCGCAGTCGCGAGGCTGGCTGCGGAAAACGATCGGAGGCCTCGGTCAGATTTTGGAGGGGGCGGACTTGACAGCCGTCGAGCTCAAGGAACTCCCAAAGAGGCGCAAGGTCCTCGTACGGATCCCTGACACCGTCCCACAGGAGACGGTAATCAATAGACGGAAGATCCAGAGCCCTGAACTGGGGATACAACACTGGTCGGTTCTAAGCAGGAAGGCAGAAGAGAACGGACAGACTCTCTCCTTCTCGATCGACCAGGCGTCTTACAAAGCCCTTGAAGGAACCCCCTTCAAGGCATTTTGAAGCCTGGGAAGGGTTATCTTCCGCCCACTGGGGAAGCAACCAGGGGTTGATGGACTTAGGTTCCTTCAGGTCAACCTCTAACACAGTAGGGCAGCCACGGCCAGACTGACTACTGATGGCTCTGAAGAACACGAATGTGGCCCTCATCAAGGAACCTTACTCCTATAAAGGAGAGATCAAGGGACTCGGCGGAGGTACTGGAAAGCTCATCTACAGCAGATCCAGTGAGAACCCGAGTGCCTGCATTTTTGCCAGAGAAGGAATAGAGTTTCTGCCTTTAATGAATTTATTTCTGTTCCAGGGACCTGGAAGCGATCAAAATCCGATGTGGAGGAGCAGATGGCCCGAGGGACATTACTGCCGGGTCAGCCTATCTGCCAGGGGACAACACAGACCCTCCTCCACCCAAGGAATTGGAGCAGCTGATGGTAGGTAGCAGAGCAGATGAATAGTAGACCATCATCGGCATGGATGCGAACGTGCACCATGAGTTGTGGGGAAGCTCGGTCACAAACTCTAGGGGTGAGTCACTTTTACAATTCTTTACGGAATTTAATATAGACATATTGAATAGAGGTAATAAACCGACCTTCGTCACAACATGGCGTGAGGAAGTTTTAGATCTAACAGTTTCTACCCAGTTTCTGGGTGACTTTGTTAGGAACTGGGCTGTGTCTGGGGAAGTGAGTAGCTCAGACCACAGATACATCCGGTTTGAAAGACACACGGTATGGTACCGGGACCCTCGCAAGGCGGACTGGGAAGCCTACAGGGCAGACCTAGCAGTGAAACTGCAGGGGGTTAAGACTACTATACACAATTCAATAGACCTCGAGATTGCGGCAGCCCAAGTGCGAGACGCAATCACCTCGGCCTATAACGCCAACTGCTCCCTGAAAATGAGGGCGTCGACCAGGAATGTCCTGTGGTGGAACGACGACCCCAGGCAAAGGAGGACACAGCTTCGTAAGCTGTTTAACGCGGCCAAAAGGTCGGAAGCATGGGATGAATATAGACATGCCCTAACGACCAATAACAAAAGACTGAGTGACGCCAGGAAGGAGTCGTGAAGGAGGCACTGCGAGGAAGTGGAGAACACATCCGCGAGTGATCGACTACACAATATCCTGTCCAAGGGAACTTAAACCAACATAGGCTCCCTTAAAACATCCACGAAACGCTTTACAAGCTCGGAGGAGAAAACTATGGATGTTTTACTCCAGACGCACTTCCCCGACTGTAACATAATAAACCAATCACTTCCGGACTGGGAACACTCAGAAATAAAGGCGCCTTATAGGCGGCCATCTAGAGTAGACTGGACAGTTGCTAAAGCGGTGGTTATTTAGAGCCTTTTGGGCCTTTAACAGCTTCAAGCCATACAAATCCCCGGGATGGGATGGAATAATGTCCATCATGCTCCAGCAGGGTATAGATATACTGGCGTCGGCGCTTACCCTCATTATGTGGGCCAGCCTGGATCTAGGGTACATTCCGAGGGCATGGAGACTGGCCAGGGTTGTCTTCATTCCTAAACATGGGCGTCCAACAGACCAAGCAAAGTCCCTGAGGCCAATAAGCCTCATTTCCTTCTTGCTAATAACAATGGGAAAACTGCTCGACCGGCACTTTAGGGGCGGTGTACTGGCAGCATATCCCCTACACTGCGGACAATATGCATACAGAGCAGGAGTTTCAACAGAAGCAGCACTATACCAACTGGTGCTGAAACTGAAGAATACGCTGGAGAACAGGGAGGTGGCGCTGAGACCTTCCTAGGCATAGAGGGGGCCTTTAGCAACACCTCATTCGAATCGGTTCTGGCAGCTGTCAGGAAGCGTGGAATAGAGGAGACCTGCTGCATGTGGATCGGTTTGATGCTCCGGGATATGGCGGTGTTTACCTAACTAGCGAGAGGGACTCGGCTGGCGGAGGTCGCGGCGGGGTGTTCGCAGGGGAGCGTTTTGTCTCCCTCTATATATATATATATATATATATATATATATATATATATATATATATATATATATATATATATAAACATGAAACATATAAAAAATGAAACTGATTCTGTATATGTGGGTTCTAGGGGTCATAGGTCGCACTCATTGGAATAATTTTTTCTCAGTAGCGAAAATTAGCTAAAAGATAATGTGGTAAAAAATTAATAATAGTAAATAAGATATTATACCATTAATTCATTAAAAATGGACATTTTTATGTTCCTGAATTTAATTTTCGTTGAATGTATGGTTTCCAGGTTCTGTAAATCACTTTTTACAGGACTGAAACAGTTATATGTTAAAATATATGTGTGAATTTAATACAACTACTCACTTTTCTGAGCACATTTAAATTTTGGTAGGTCATAAACTATTAGTAAAAAATCCTAAGGTAGCTGCCCTGATTTATATTTTTGTTTCTTTTGTTAAACTTACGTTAACATACTGAAGGGCGAAAACCGAATTGCTGAATTCCAAATGTTATGTCCTTAGGAGCAGTGTACGTGCCGCCCTATCTGGCCAGACCAACACAATACATTTTAAAATGCTAAACATCATGGTGAAATCATGGAAGAATGAAGCTTATCTGATAGTAGAAATGAAAGGTGTCATAAGTTTAAATTTTTTTATAAGGTAAAATAATGTAAGTAATAAAATTTTGTTCAAATTATCGCTGTCTTCATTATTTTTAAAGAGCTCTATAAGTAATAAAAGAATAATATAAGTTTATTTCAAGAAAAAGAATTCAAAATAAGATAAAAAACAAATTGTCAACAAAATAAAATACAAAACATGGTACTAAATAAATGAAATGAATGTAAGAAATAAACACATGTAAAACCCACGAGAGTGTATACTTGTATGTGGGCACATGAAATATAAACAAATAAAAATAAAACATACATCAACTTTTTAAGCTTAACCTAATTCAATTAAATGTGTAAGAACTATCCGCTCAGTCAATACACTAACAGCCATACAACGCATACAACAACGCACAGCCAACCAAACCCAAAATTTAAAACAATTTGACGTGCAGCAAACATCCACTCAACCAAAACAACAACAAAAACAACGCACACAACACCACACAGTCAACCAAATATACGACCCGTTCAATGCCTATCCGTGTACCAAACCATGAATCATGTGTCTAGATTTCGAAACCCATGCCTTCACCATCCTCACATAAGAACGTAAAGTTAGTGCAGTTCTAATACTGACTGGAAGAGTATTATACATTCTTGGTGCAATATAAGTATAACTACGCTGGCCCACAGTTTTAAAAGTTCTGTTCGTTTGAGCTGCCGCTGCTGCGTTTAACCTGGTTACGTACGAATGCTCTATTAGAGACGCGATAATACCTTCTTACGTACGTCAACACAGCCAATGAAAAAGGTTACCTAATATCATTAGCTCCTGCTTCAGCGTACAACGATTCAGACGGGTAAGTGTAGCACTTATTATATATTAGTTTCAAGAACCAACGTTGAATTATATCCAATTTTTTCAGGTGACAACACGACGCAGCATCCTAAACAACAATCCCGTATGTAAGAAGGGGTTCAACTAATGCCGAATAGACCATTCTAAGACACGCCGTTGTCAGAGAGGTTTTCAGGTATTTAAACATAAACAAAATTGTCCTCAACTTTTTAACAACCAGACCAACGTGCTCATCCCAACGCAGATCTTGATCTCTGATGATTCCCAAATATCTAACCTTTTTTGCCGCCTCAATTTGGATATATTGGTTGTTGCAAACTATTTGCAGTGTATTAAATGACAGCAAGTGTGGCTTATAGGACGCAAATGCAACATACTTCGTCTTATTCGTGTTAATAGTTAGCCCATTAGCATCAAACCACCCCTTAATATTCATAAAGTCATCTTCAATTTTGGTCTTTAGCCGTTGCCAAGAACAATCTTCATATAGATTTGCAGTATCATCTGCAAAACCAATGACTTTACCAGCTGTCTGTACATTAAATAGATCATTGACATACAAACTAAATAACAACGGGCCCAAGACTGTACCCCGAGGAACGCCAAATTCAACCACCTCAAAATCGCTGCAGCTGTCGTCAATTTTTGTGCACTGCATTCTAGACCGCAAATAATCCTCAATCAAAAGCAGCGGAACACCCCTAGAACCGATACCCTCCAATTTTCTGAGAAGAATACTGTGATCAACAGCGTCGAAAGCCTTCTCAACGTCTAGAAAGATGCAAATACTTTGTCTTTGCTTGTCAAAGCAGAATAAATTCCTGTAGTTAGGGTATTTAACGCATTCTGTGTTGACATACCCTCTCTGAAGCCAAACTGCGATTCTGCTAAGATGTTATGCTTCTTTAGATAGCTTGTTATTTTCTGAGAAATATTTTTTTCGAAAACCTTGGCCACATTCGATAATAAGGTTATCGGTCTATAATTTGGCATTTCGTCCCTGTTTCCTCCTTTGAATAGTGGTTTTATTACAGTCTTCCTTAGAATGTCTGGGAAAATACCAATGTATGTATATATAAACATATAAAATTTCACGGAATTTGGTTTCGGGTTCTAGGGGCCCAAGTTGGCGCTTATTTGAAAACATGTTCGCAAAGTCTCACCATCGATACTTCTCAATTTGCGAATTTTTAAAATCAAAGTTCGCTAAGAGAACCTTACGTGTAAACTACATTAAAAAATTGTAAAATTATTATCAAAGAAACCATTTACCTATCTTAGATCGAGAAATTCATAAAGCTAGATAATTTTGCTGCGAAGCATTTAATTATCTACTGTATAATTCACTTGGAACTAAACGTTAAAAGCGGCTAGTTTTGTTCATAATTTATTAAATAATAGGCTGTTACAAATCCGCTTCTAAATTCTGAACACGCAAGAACTGGAATAAAATCACCTTAACATTTTCAAATATTTATATGATTTCGAAATAAAATGGATATTAAGTTAAAACATACACATATCTAAAAAATTATTGCTATATCAAATCATAAGAAATACGTTTTCTATACATGATCGAACAAAACTGCTTTGGATATCAAATAAAAAATAAATAAGTCTTGAGGCAGCAAGTGGGTTACGGTAGCGAATCTTCATAACATTATAATATACATGCGTGCGTGCGTGCGTGTGTTATTATTATTATTATTATTATTATTATTATTATTATTATTATTATTATTATTATTATTATTATTATTATTATTATTATTATTATTATAATTAGCGCTCATTTGAAGAAATTTTTTTCAAAATTCAAAAGTCGGGATCTCCTCATTAGTGATTTTTTTTAAAGAAAATTCACTAATAGAGTTGTAGATATAAGATATTTAGAATGAGTCATCCTCTGATGACGCTAACTTGGTTAGTGAAACGATCGTCAGCTTTTTTTTAATGTGTTGTGGTGATTTAGGTTCTTCAAGTTTGTTTATGCTCATCACAGGTTTTAATCTTCACTTAGTTTAGATACGGTGTGTATAATTTACAAGTGTTAGCGGTAGCAAAGGATTGCGAAGACAAGTAGTTAAGTTTTTTCGAGTCATTTGTTAGCCACTATTATTATTATTATTATTATTATTATTATTATTATTATTATTATTATTATTATTATTATTATTATTATTATTATTATTATTATTATTATTATTATTATTATTATTATTATTATTATTATTATTATTATTATTATTATTATTATTATTATTATTATTATTATTATTATTATTATTATTATTATTATTATTATTATTATTATTATTATTATTATTAACAGTTACGGTGGACTATACTAAACATAATTTACTCAGAAAATGTCCGTTATCTCAATATTCAATGCCACAGTAATGAGACTATATATTGCAAAATAAAGTTCCGTTTTCTTCATTGCATAAAACTCTTTTATAACACCATTGTTTAACAGAGCCCTCTAGGTAATGTTTCCCTGAATACCAAATAAATTCCTTATAGAGTCGTGACTTGAGACGAATTTTGAAAACATTCAAATATGGTCTAATGTCATTTTCTTCAAGGAAAACATCCATCAGCGGATTGTATATCGTCGACTTGGCAATATTCAGCAAAAAAATTGCAAATTTTACTTATTGGCCCCAAGCCTGCCGACAATCCAGCATAAATATCTACCGCATATAAGGGTCTATTTAACAAACCAAGAAAAATACCCCTTATAAAATTCCATATTTCCTTTGTTTTGGAACATTGTACGAAGAGATGCCAGGACGTTCCGATTATTTGGCACCAAGGACAAGTCTGAATCTATCTTTTCTGCCCTATTGAAAAAAATCAGGTCCGCTAAGCGGTTCTTTGCTAGACGGAAAGCTATCGACTGTTGGTGGAAAACTGTTGGATGATCTATAAAGCTCTTCCAGTAAACTGGATCATCAGACCAAGCTCCCTTTAAAGGAGCTCCGATATGATAATGTTTGAGAGTTATTTCTCTGAGTATGTCTTTCCTCTAATCCGTTGAAATATCCTTAATTTGTCCTCGTGAGTCAACAAATTGCCATGTGATGGAAGCCAAGTAGTTGTTATCTACATCGCTCTGATTCATGAAGTGGGAGCTAAATTTATCTTTTAACTGTTGAAAATTTATCCGTAAATTACACTTAAGATATGAACTGTAACCTGATATATTTAGATCCAGAAAATCTACCCAGTTGTTGTGGTCAATTAGCTGAGATATTTTGTACAAACCTAAACTAAACCATAAGTTTGAAATTGTTAATTGAGCAAAATTTACAGGTCTACAGTCAATCAAGGGCAAGTCGCCAATCTTAAAAATGTGGAACGCTTCACGATTTTGCGTGCCATCCTTGCGCAGGGCCATGCTAATCTTCTCTGTATCGTTCCAATTTTAGTATATGTACCGCCGAAGCGAGTGTGTGTATGTGTGTGTGAGAGATAGTGTGTGTATGTATGTCTGTTAACTTAGGTATAATACTTTTAAGATTTTGTTAGTGTCCCAAAAGCCAAGGATAAAGCCAGTGAAATGTCTGGTATCTATAAAATAGGTTGTAAAGATTGTAATCTTGGGCAAACTAAAAGAGCCATTGAAACCAGATTTAAGGAACATCTCGCACAGCTGAGATACGGTACTGTCGACAAATTATTCGTGGCCTGGCATATTTGAGATAATAATCACCACATAGATAAAACAACCTGAGCTATCAAAAATGCTAGACAACCGGAAAAGTTAAACACCTACGAAAGTATTTATATCGCTAAAGCCACAAACAACGCGGTTTGCTTAAATAGAGCTCCTCTTTATAGTTCATTGTATGCAGAATACCTCTTTGATAAAAATGAGATGTCGATATTGCGTGGAACAAGTTACTTTTCTGTTTTCGAAATTTTGAGGTATCGAATTTTTATTGACAAAATGTTTCAATCAAAGGAAATTTTGAACTAAATAAACCATAGCTATTTCCTAACCATATTTTTATTGTATTTAATTACATGAATATTATTTGTATGATTGATTAAACATATTGTTTGTAAAATGCTCATATCTATATATTTTTTATGAACCGCTTCAATAGCTATGGTCACCAGCGGGTTATACAATAGAACAATATGCGATAAAATGATTTTAATGCTCTTGCAAAAACAGAACACACGTATTCTGCTTTGCATGAGACGCAAAATCTAATCAGATGAGAGCAGACAAAAATTTATTTTGTTCTGGATCATTTTTAGTGAATTTTCATTAACAAAATTCACTAATAGACAGGTATCGTTGGTGAGACTTTTGAAAATTTTCTTTAAATGAGCGCGAATTATGGCCCCTAGAACCCAAATTCAAGGTGAGTTAAAAAGTATATATATATATATATATATATATATATATATATATATATATATATATATATATATATATATATATATATATATATATTTGTGTGTGTGTATCCAATCGGTAACTAAAAAAATACTTCACCAATCAAAACCGAATTTGGCAATTCTCTTTATTTTGTTAACAGCTTGGATGAGTTCGTTACACAGTTTGGACACTCAAATACTTGTAGAAAAAAAAATGTAAAAAACTGTTTGAAAACGCAATATATTAAACTAAAACTTTACAAGGACGTACATGTTATACAAGTAATTCTACCTATTAAGTTTGAACTCAATTGGTTCAGTAGCTCTTAAGTGATAACTAAATAAAAAATAAATAATCTACGATATGACCTGAAATTACCTCTAAGTGCCTAAATGTGAGACAAGGTCAGACAGATAAATCAGGGTTCCGCTACCATTGCAAATAAAATCTTCAAATTAAGTTTTAAACGGACAGGCTACGAAAATATGTCACAATAAACAATCGGCGGAGTTGTCATTTACGACAGCTCTCATCTGAATCTATAGATTTCAGAGGAAAATGTAAATAAATATATAAAAAATAATGAAACTGATTCAATTTGTTTAAAAGCAATCTAGAACTACGTTTTACTATGTATAAATATTAAGTTTTCGATTTTCACGGTATTTAAAAGCCATCTCCGTCATTCACATAATATGATCAAGCAGTTTAAATTACATATCAGATGTTCAGCGTAAAGTATTTTTATTTTAATTTCAAAATTTTGTATTGTTTATATTTATTTTATTTTCAAAAAGTATGTATACAGTAATAATAAATAAGTGTTGAAAAAGAGTTTATGTGCGTTATGGTAGCGAATTTTTGTAAAAATATTTCAAATAGTGATAACTCAATTTCCCATTAAACTAGAAAATTAAGTTTTGATACATAGTAAAACAGCGTGGGTACTAGATTTGAAAAACAACTACAAATTTCTTTCAAAAACGTTTTTTTGTTATTTTGTTTGCAGAAACCTATTTGATTGAGTTGACTAAAACGGATCATCGAAGCGATTAATAAGGAAAAATACCTGTCACGTTTGTAAAGTGGCAGGTACATTCCTTTTGGAAATGAAAATAAAATTTTCGGTAAATTTGTAGTTTAACACACGGAAGACTTTTAGAAAAAAGTTTCAGAAACATGTTTAGAACCCTTTCGGGATGCACATACCACAAGAAAAATTTCTTGCAAACCGCCCCTAAGAAAGTTACAAGACCAGGAGTGAATAGGGGTGTTGTGCGGGGAAGAAGATTAAAAGGAAATGTGAGCGGAAAGTTCGAAAAAACCAGCTTAGTTGGATCTCTATAAGCTACCATTTACCCATCTTGCTGCCGTACTTCCTTAAAATCCTGTTTACTTTGCCCAGAACCTTTATTCACCGCAGGTCCCGCAACTTTCTCGGGGGTTGTTGCGAAGTAATTTTTCTTGTTTATATTGTTCTTGTTTATGCATTGAGAGTGGTTGTAGGCATGTAGAAGGGGAAGAAGAACCCCCGTGATGAAGGCGCGAACCACGATTTTCAATTTATGTTTAAATTGTTACCTCATTTCATTTGTTTAAAATATTTTTTCAAAAATGAATTTGAGGTTGCCTTGTTTGCCAGTCTCACATGGAGACCTACAATATTTTATCATTTAAAAAAGTATGGATACAGCAACCGTAAATAAGCGATGAAGAGGGTGTGGGTGCAGCAAGTACGTAGTGGTAGAGAATTTTCGTAAATAGATTTCAAATCGGATAACTCAGATTCTCATTGAGCTATAATTTTCAATCTTGAGCCATAGTAAAACCTCTGTAAAATACCTTTTTGGTTGTTTTTGTTGCAAAAACTAGTTTGTTTAGGTTGACTAAAACAAAGCCATCCAAGCAATATTAACAAGGAAAAATACCTGCCGTATTGATAATCTGGCAGGTACCTTTCGTTTGTAAGTAATTCTTTTTTTCTGGAAAACTTTTCTAACTTTAATGAAATTTGTAACA
This sequence comes from Tillus elongatus, assembly GCA_964006375.1. Lineage (NCBI taxonomy): Eukaryota > Metazoa > Arthropoda > Insecta > Coleoptera > Cleridae > Tillus > Tillus elongatus. The sequence continues at coordinate 22,302,697 of OZ023269.1, read as the reverse complement.
CAATTTTATAGAGCGATTTGTTTTTTAATGAAATAGTTTATTAAGCCCATGTGTCCCTAAAACATCATAATTTTATTGTAGTGCTACAGGATGGGTGTTTAATCGCTTCTTAAATATGTCTGCGAAATGATATGCACCGGGAGCACACTTCGGAGCTTAGATTCCACAGGACAGAACTAAGTTCGTATCACACTGTTCGACGAGTCGGTAATTTCACAGTAAATGCCTGTGTTTCTTCTTCACTATGCGGGATGTCCGGTTAAATGCAGTAGGGGAGGTACTAAGGTAGCAGTTTCTGGGGAGAAATGTCGATGATAGCATCGATAAAAGAGGCAGAGATCTTCGATCTTTGTCATGTGATCTAGAGAAGTGTGATTGCCCGTAATCGATAATAGATTAATCTCCTTCAAGTTAGTGGCGGATTCAGAAGGGGATCATGGTACCCCGACACCGAGTTTGGAAGATGAGAAATTTCTACGTGACTATAAAATTATATCCAGGCAACTAGAGGTGGTCCAAACGTACCTTTGGGAGGGGAAGTTTTGAGAAGCCTAGGCCCATGAAATTTGCATCATAGGTCCAATGAAGATTATTTGAGGAGTCGGATAATTTCGGCATTACTTCGTCTAATTTCGTTACCAAATCGCGATTTGCCGATTCGGACGATGTCGGCGCTGGTTCGTGTATGTGTGTGTGAATGGTGGTTTGACCTCGAGCTTGTAGTCTCATTGGCCACAGACTTTTTTAGTTACTTTGAATTTCCAATTTAAGTGGGAAGATTGCACTTTCATGCAGAATTGCCATATCACAAAAATTTAGTCATCTAGACCTATACTTACAATTCTAGTATTTACTTATACTTTATGTTACACCTATTTACACCTTTTTTCCCTTTTTTCATTTTTTTTAATATTATTTTTTTTTCTTTTTTTTCTTTCTTTAAATCCTGTGACAAGGCCAGACTTGAAAAGGTCAAAGCTCACAAAAAGCTTCTACACAATCCCAGTCAAGAAAACCGTCAAGCATTTAACAACGCAAGAAACCGCTATGTCCGCATTCTTTCTGAGGCAAAAAACTCGTTTAATAACCACATCAAAAACAAAGTCCTCTTAAGCTCCAGCGGCAGCAAACCCTTCTGGACTTTTGCGAAATCTATTGGGAATAATTTCTGCAACAGCACGTTCCCACCTCTTGTCTCAGGGGATGAAATTGTTTCTACTGCCCTGGGCAAGGCTGAACTCTTTGCCTCATTATTCGCTGGCAATTCTACTCTCAACCCACCTCCAAATGTTCAACCACCAACAGTCCCCAATGTCGCACATAAAATGGCGGATATCATTTTCAAAACTAAAAAGGTACGAAAGATGTTCTCTTCTCTTAATACCAGGAAAGCCTCTGGCCTTGACAAGATGCCAGCAATTGTTCTCAAAAAATGCGCACCAGAACTTGCTCCTGTCCTGACTTGTCTGTTTCAGACATCTTACAATAGAGGCATATTCCCTAGTAACTGGAAAACTGCTCGAATACAACCCGTCCCCAAGAAAGGATCGAAAGCGCTTCCTAGCAACTACAGGCCTATTTCTCTCATTTCAGTCATCTCTAAAGTGATGGAAAAGTATATAAACACCTAATTACTAAAATTTCTTGAAAAACACAGTCTAATACACGACAGGCAGTATGGATTCCGTCAGCGCAGATCAACTGCCGACCTCCTTTCCTTTGTCACCCATTCTTGGAACAAGTCTATGGAACTACACGGTGAATCCCAGATTGTCGCTCTAGACATATCCAAAGCATTCGACCAGGTCTGGCACGCAGCGCTGCTTAATAAACTACCGGCATATGGCCTACCACCAAAACTCTGTACGCGGACAGCAAATTTCCTCTCCAATCGGAGCATTTCTGTTGTCGTTAATGGCCATTCTTCTAAACTGTATCCAATTAATGCAGGAGTTCCTCAAGGTTCAGCTTTAGCCCCTACTTTGTTTCTTCTCCACATCAATGAACTCCTCTCTAGCACATCCAACCCAGTTCACAGTTACGCGGACGACAGCACCCCCCACTCGAATATACAATATTCTAAGCCTGTCTCTTTAGCCCAACTAGATGAGGATCGCAGACTCATAGAGGATCTAGAAAAAATATTAGACTGGGGAAGTAGAAATCTTGTACAATTCAACCCCACCAAATCACAGTCTTGCTTTCTTTCTCATAAGAGATACACCAGCCCTAGACCCATCACAATAAACAACCAAGTTATTCAAAGTAATGAGTCTTTTTCACCTGTTGGCCTCTCTGTGGATCGAAATCTCAATTGGCACCAACATGTCACATCAATTGCAGAAGCGTCTGCTAAGAAATTAGGTTTCCTCTTCCGAGCTCGCAAATACTTTTCACCAGCTAATCTCTATACTTTATATACTTCACAAATAAGACCAAACCTCGAATACTGCTCCCACATCTGGGGTGCTGCTGCCGCTTCTACACTCGCTATCCTGGACTCCATTCAGAAGAGAGATATACGTGTCATCGGTGACCCTACCCTTACCCAAAGGCTGCCATCCCTTGCTCACCGACGTGCCGTTGGTGACCTCTCTCTCTCTTTTATAGATATCTGCACGGGCACTGCTCAGAGGAGCTTTCTTCCATAGTTCCTCCACCTGCTGCCGCCAACAGATCTACCAGGGGAACAGAGCGAATGCACCCTTTTACCGTCCAGGTCACCAGACATAGAACATCTTGTTATGCCTGCGCTTTTGTCCCGAGGACTTCCAAGTTGTGGAACTCCTTGCCGGCACATGTTTTTCCTTCTCCCCCGAACCTCCAAACCTTCAAGGCCAGAATTAACAAGTTGCCTCTTTCCTCCTTGTCGACACCCACGGTACGATAGTATTTAGGCTGTAAGCCCTCGTGGTGTGTTGTTGAAATAAAAAAATATATTAAAAAAAAGTTGAATGTCTGCACGTTCCGCCCTTCGGAGGGGGCGTAAAGCCGTCGGTTCCGTGTCCATGCGATGTTGCGCACGTCACATATCCCTACCCTCCTTACAGAAGGGCAGGAGTTCGGCAAAATTTCCAGGTTAGTGAGGTGAAACTACTCCCTGGCGTCGGTGATTGGCCATAGTTGCGGAAATAGGCTTACGTTAAAGGAACAAAACACACCATAGAAATGCTTCACCCTGTATATATGAAAACAGATAAAAACAGAAACTGACCCCAGATATGGGTTCTAGGGAGCCTAGTTCGCGCTCATTTGAAGAAATATATTCAAAATTTAAAAGGGAATTCCTCAATAGCGAATTTTTCCGACGGTAATTCGTTAAAAATTATAGACCATTAAATGATCAATTCTAAAACTGAAACTACTTGTATCATACATTGTTTCAAATAATATATATATTAGCAATAAACGTAAATTTAGGCGTATACTTTTTTATTGCACGAATTTATAAGTAAGTTCCTAGTCTTTGTCCTTCCGTTTTTACCTCCTTACCATGGCCCAGTCTTGTTTGTTTTGGAGAGTGTCAAAGGTTCTGGCGGGTCCCTGAACTGCACTCTTGCAGTCCCGTTCTTCCTAAATATGATTAGAGTATATGTATGTATGTATGTATATATTCATTCCAAATATGTTTAGAAAAAAGGTAAAAAAATAAAACAAAACAAAACTACAATATAATATAAATATAATTTAATTTAAGTATGAATTATTTTGTAAGGCATAAACTACTAGATTCTAGCTGCTTGATCCTCTAAATTGGCACTCAGCTTACATCTCGTCTGTCTAATGCAGTTTGCGGCTAATGGACCTGGCTTCCGAGGCCATATAGTAATCATCAAACACACACGCACTCACATACACACACATAACTAACAGTACCGCCAAATCATCAGAGAAAAGATCTATTTGAAATTAATTTTCTGGAAATATTTTAGTAAAATGAGGGACGGGACAATGACGGTGGAAACTTTAGGGTTTGTAAAACACTCTTGCGACATTTTTTCTACATAACCCGTATTTGTTTCAGGTTGTTTGCCTGAATGTTGCCAATTTTGACATTTCAAATCGCGACTTGGACGTTTTAAGAGCACAAATTGTTTTGCTAATTAAAAATATAACAGGCTTAAATCACAAACTCTATAAGCACTAAGCTGATTCTTAATCATCGCGGAAAAGGTATATTTCAAATAAATTTTCCTGGAACTTTTTGGTGAAATGAAAAACAGTAACTGTTGAAGCAGAATCTTAAGACCTTGTTAAACACAGACTTGTAATATTTGATAAAGAATATTTATTTTAAAATGTGCAGTTTTCAGGTTTAAAATCGCCACTTTGACGTTTTCAGAATAAAACCCTAAATATTTTCAAAGTATTTTTGTTGGCATTTCCTGACACTTTTGTACACAAAAATCACTTAATCTTCGTCTGTAAAATTTAATAGGTTTCGTTGACAACACATGATATTTGGATCCTAACCTCCATTGCGACTAAAATTTCTTCTTCTTTTTTTTAAACCAGAATCCCGCTGTTAATTTTTCCACATCACTAATGTTTCCCTATCTGGGCTCTTTAAGGGCTTTCTGATTATTTTTTTCTCTTAAAATGGACCAACCTAGGTTATTTAGGTTATCATCTTTAAATCCTTTATATACTCTGCCTTATTAACAAATTTAAATTTTTTACTGTAATTGATATTATTAGTATTATTTACCCCTTTAAAAATACATTCTTTGTAAGTGTGCTGTAGAGTAAGGAAATTCTCATCTTAAATTCCTCTATTCTATTGATTTAGAAGTCGTAAAAGAGTGAGCTATCAGTGGATTTATTTCGTCACCGACGAAGAGGCAGCATCTTGACCGTGAAACAAGCTGCGAACTGCAACAAACGTTGTGAATCCAGGAAGAAATGCTACCTGTCGATTATGGTAATAGCATCGTAAAACTTGAAACGCAAAAGGACATTGTCGAGGTCCTGGAAGAACGCCTCGCACAATTTTATTACAAATTTATTGGAACGAAAGTTCTTGCAAACAACACATATCAACCAATTTAACAAAATATAATTAAATAAATGGTAATAATCTGAAATCTGGAAACTGTGCTAAGCACCAATAAGTTACTTTCAGGAATGGAGATCGGGTGTATCATTTTTATGAAATTTTTCATAAGGCACGAGGCCTATGTGTCTCTAAGGCGTCATGCCACAAGACTCGGGTTTACTTGTTGCCTGAATAGTAAAAGATTAAATGTCTTCAAAAAATTATCTGCCAGGTGGGCATTCCAAAGTTTAAACGCTCCTGCAAAGAACGAGAATTCGTAACGTACTGTTTGACAAGTGAGTACTTTAACAATAAAAGCGTGCAATTTGTGACTTAAACTGGTTTTTAGATTCAAGGTAGCAAGCAGCGCGGGTACTAAAGTAGCAATTTCTGAGAAGCAATGTCCATGACCGTATTAATAGCCGAGACAGAGACCTCCAACATTTCTTGTGTTGCCTAAAGAAGATTGATGTAATAGATTAATCATCAGTAATGCTAACCGTTCGTTTCTAAACGGAATATAAAAAGACCAAGTTTGGGGGGGGGGTCAGCATTTAGACACGAGAAGAATATTTAAACTGCGGACGTATATGTGCTTTTTTTCCTCAGGGCTCGTCCGCGGCCTTGCCGCCCCGATAGCACTGCAACCTTTGGTTGATTGTGCATACCGTTAGTCTTACTCTACCCATTTCAAAATCACTGTGTATTGAACTAGTCTGCACAGCGATTGGTAGGGTGAAACTTTATATTGCTCTGTCTCCAGTCTAGACTGACCGTAGATCAGTTGTCTTTTGCGGTCCAGAGCTTTACACTCACACAAGATGTGCTGGGCTGATTCCTCCCCCTCGCCGCAGAGTCTGCATGAGAGGTCCTCTTCGAACCAACCTATTTTATGCAAGTGTTTCTTGCCGGCCATGTGTCCCATCAAGAGACCTGTTGTGTTTCTGAGCTATCCTCTGCTAAGATTTGGCAGCTCCACAGCTCTCTTTGAACTGGGTCCGTCAATTATTGACTTCCCATGTCTGAGCCCTGGACAGTCCGCCCAGTACACCTTGTGTTAGTTACTGACCCAGGACTTAATGGCTCCCCTGGCAGTGCTCTTTATCACGCCCAGAGCTGGTTCTGGTCCCATAAATGGTTCTGCTGACCCCCTCTTCGCGAGACTCTCAGCTTCGTCATTGCCTTTGACCACCGAGTGACCCGGCACCCAGATGAGGGTCACCTCATTCTGCCCAGCCAGGTCGCTCGTCTCGTCTCGGCACTCACTCACCAGCCAGGAATTTACCCGTAGGCTACTTAGTGGCTTAAGGGCTGCCTGGCTGTCTGTGGCTATGAGGATCCGCTTGTTGGTGTAGCCCCTCCTCTTGTTCTCCCGCACACAGTGCAGGATGCCGTACATTTCAACCTGAAACACCGTTGCATGGGCTCCGAGGGAAATACTATGACTTACCCTCGGTTCTTCCGAGTAAGCACCTGCCCCCGTCCCACGCTCCCCGCCGGATCCGTCCGTGAACCAGACGAGCGCGTCCCGTGGTATGCCCGGCGTCTCCCCCGCCATGCCTCGTGGTCGGGGATTTCCACTGTAAAGTTGTTTTCCCTGCAGATTCCCGGACTCGCGAAATCTGACCTCATTTCAAGCATGGGCTCCTTCACGATGTCCTGAATTTTGCAGTGGCCTCTGAAGCCTAGGTTGCTCTTTAGCCTACTATTGCAGGCAAGTCTGTATAGTCCTAGCCTGGTCTCCCCCATAAAAACTAAGTGTAGGGGGGGGGGGGAGGCAGATCCAGTAACACCTCGCGACTGTTGGGGTTGAAGTCATGGCCCCTGTGATGTTGAGGCAAGTCATCCTTTGGATCTTTCCTAGTTTTTGTTTGGCACTGGATTGTGTCACCTTAGGTTACCGGACCAGTGCCGCGTATGTTAACGATGATCTGACCACCCTTGTGTACAGCCAGTGGGCCATACTAGGTCTTAGTCCCCACGTTTTTCCATATAGCCGCCTAGTGACGGCTGAGGTCATGACTGCCTTACGCAGTATTTTTCCAATGTGACCATTCCAGGTTACGACCCCAAGATATTTTACCTCCCTGGCAATTGGAATGCTCCTACCGTATAGAGTAAGAGTTATGTGGCTGTCGCACTTCGTCCTCCTCGTAAACGGCACGACGGTTGCTTTCTCGGGGCTTTATACAGCGTCAAAAGCTCCTGCGATAAAAACCAACTTGTCAGCCTAAAACAGAAACCCAGGTTTCTTTGGTGCTGCTTTTGCAATATTGGAAAGTGTAAATGCCAACAAAGAGCCTCTGCAACTGCTATAACCAATAAAGAGAGGGTGGACTTTTTGGACAGTATTTTAACAGCCATCTTATCGTCTGGCCCTTGCAGGTCATATTTTTGGAACGCAAACGCAAACAGTTGAAAATTTTTGATTATTAAAAAGTGGCTCAAAACGAATAGCTTTCATCGGTTAGAAAATGTCTCCACAATGCCGAAGAATCACACATGGAGTTTGTGTATGCCAAAAACATAACTGTTGCGTCCCTTTGTTTTAATGCCAGATTTTTTTCCCTTGTAAATAAATACATTACTATCCAACAAACGATTTGATTCGCCATAGGTCTCTCATGTTGACAGCTAGGTACAATGAACCTTATATCGTTGAATTTGTCTCCAAAAGTGTTGTTGTTAAAATAAATAGGAGGTTCAATTTGAAATGAAAAAGTTGATCATTATCGGGGACACTGTAGATGTATGTACATTAGAATGCCCCTCCCAAGTCTGTATTGTCATAATTACTAAACACAAGGAAATTCATCGTAATTTTCCCAGCCGTTTCGAAGATATAGGCAATATTCGATACTTTTTTGCCATCCTGTATATACAGGGTTAGTAAAAAGTATGGAAAGGCACTTGTATCTTTTGAGATGTTCGTTATTCAGAAAATAATTTATATCAAAAGTTTTTCGGCAATTTTTTTTTTTGATGGCGATATTCTATTTTTCCTAGAGTGAACAACTTCGTTATTGTCAACGTAATCCTTTTTAAATGGTAATTTTTTTTTTATATTTTGGAAAAAAAACGTCAATTCTGTTATACGGCGCGATAAAATCAGGTCCCATTAGGAAAACAATTTACTTGAATTCTAAAAAAACTAACAAAATAAAAATAAAATAAAACAGAAATACTAATTAATAGCTAATTAAATGTTCAAAATGTTGTCCATTACTATTCATACACAATTGAACCCGCGTTTTGGAAGACATTATTAAATTAATTAAGCTGGAGTCACATGGTGTCAAATCAGAAGAGTGAGCAGACCACTCAAGAGTACCACCGGACCCAATTCACTTTTCCGCGGAAACTTCATCCAAATATTGCCACACACGGCACCCAAAATTACTGGGAGCTCCATCTTGTTGGAACCAAACTTCATTAATTGGACCAATTGCAACCAGAGTGGGTATAATTTCTTTTATTAAGAAATTTAAATAATTTTCAGATGTTATATTTCTCTAAATAAAAAACGGGACAATAATACTACTGTGTACTATACCGGCCCATGCATTAGTTTTCTGTGGTAGCTGGGTGTGAGCCTTCAGCATCCAATGTGAATTTTGCTGAGACCAATAACGTTAATTTTGTTTACCATCCAGTGTAAAATTAGCTTCATCTGACAAAATAATGTTTATACCAAAGTCCGGATTCTCATTAAATTTACCTATCATCATATAACATTGTGAGATGTACGACAGGGTCGCCATCTCGATGCGGAACCAGGTAATATGTTGTCACGACAGCTCCAAATAACACAAAATGTTATAAAATAGAGACTGTGTACAACCAACTAACAATTTTGAAAATTTTCAGCCCTGGTCCATTTTTCCCCTAATATGGGAACAATGTATGTAAAGCTAGATGTATTCTCACCATAATTAGAACCGCAGACCGGCTTCGCTCTAGATAGAGCTCCTCAGTACGGTATAATAATTACAGCGAGAACACACCTATAAAGCAATACGGCTATGGTAGCTAGCCTCCTGGAACATTGTGAGATGTACGACAGGGTCGCCCTCTCTGCGCGTGTTATTTGGAGCTGTCGTGACAACATACTACCTGGTTCCGCACCGAGATGGCGACCCTGTCGTACTTCTCACAATGTTATAGGAGGCCGGCTACCATAGCCGTATTACTTTACCTATAGGTGTGTTCTCGCTTTGGCTTAGAAGGTAGAAATGATCGAGGAGAAACGCTGCTCAGCTTTCTACTGCAAAATAATCTGTTTCAGATGGGTAGGTTTTTCTACAAAAAAAACAAATAGAAGATGGACGTGGAAAAGCCCCGATGGGAAAACAAGAAAAGAAATAGACTTTATCATCACAGATAAAAAACACATAATAAAAGACGTGACTGTCCTAAATAGGTTTGCTACTGGGAGCGACCACAGGCTTGTTCGAGCAAAAGTCACTTGTGGTAAAACTACAGGAAAACACGAATCCTATAAAAATTGGGAGAAGAATACGCCAGGGAGATACGATGTCTCCAAAACTGTTTATCACCGTCCTGGAGTATGTGTTCAATAAGCTAGATTGGGACCAAAAAGGTCTAAAAATAGACGGCCAAAGTCTGTCAAACTTACAGTTTGCAGACGACATTGTCTTACTAGCTGACAACTTGGAAAATATTAGAGTGATGCTACAGGAACTTCAGGAGGTCTGTGCAACAGTAGGTCTAAAAATGAACATCGGAAAAACAAAATTTATGACAAACCTCGTCCCTAGTAACAACGTAATTATTGAAAACTCTGAGGTGGAATGGGTAGACAAATACACATATTTGGGCCATGAGATAAGCATATCCAAAACCAACCAAACATGCGAGATAAACAGAAGAGTTATACTCTCCTGGGCGGCTTACGGCAAACTTGGAGACGATTTTAGAGGCGACCTTTCAATATGCTTGAAAAGAAAAGTTTTCAGCCAATGTGTTCTACCGGTTATGACCTATGGCGCCGAAACACTAACCCTTACCAACGCTTCTGCTAAGAAACTAAAAGTAACACAGCGCAAAATGGAGAGGTCGATGCTTGGCGTTTCGTTACGTGACCACATTAGAAATGAAGAATTATGCAGAAGAACAGGAGTGACTGATGTGGTCGTACATTTGGCAAAACTCAAATGGAAGTGGACGGGACATGTGGCTCGCATGCAATATGACAGGTGGACAAAACGATTACTTGAATGGAGACCCAGATCCGATAAAAGAGGCAGAGGAAGACCACCAACAGACGACATTACAAAAATTACAAAAAACTGGATTCGTAGCGCTCAAGACAGAAAAGAATGGACTCAACTAGGGGAGGCCTATATCCAGCAGTGGACGCTGAGGGCTGATTGATGATGATGATGATGATGATGATGATGATGATGTGTTCTCGCCGTAATTAGTATACCGTACTGACGAGCTCTAATTCTTGCATTACTATCATAATATTCCTAAATTCAACACGCCTCTCGAAATCGCCATCTACAAGTTCTTGTACCAGCTGTTCTTTGTACTTGAGGTATTTTTCTTTTCTGCTGGAAAATTTATCAAAAGCTTTCGTGAAATGTTGTGCAATATAGCGACTTCATTTGCAGATAAATGAAGGTTTTCATAAAAAGACAACGATACGCCTAATGCCCTATTACCAGCTTCAGCCACATTGGTGTTCCTATTGTTAGGTTATCTTTGACACTACCAGTTTAAATAATTTGGAAACATACTCTTCATTAATTTGTGACCGATAAGATACACTTCATAAAAAAGCAGGCATACTTCTTTACAACTGTGTTTCCTGCCACCGAAGCCCACTCAATTTCCGATGTGAGGCTCTCTAAAGTATAACCAACTGTAGATAACTGAAAACAAACAATGTTTGCGATTGGCAGCTACAAATACTATCACTGTTTTTCAATGGGCAACTTGATAAGAAATTAAATAGTGAAGTCCAATCGAAGGAGATAAGACTGAGGAACGTTCATTTTTTCTCATTTTTTTTATGGAACCCGATTAAAGTTTTATAGTGCCGTATCAAGAAAGAGACGTTCTTTCCAAAAATGCCAAAAGAGAGTATCTTTCCGTTAAAAAAATATTTAGTTACGATAGCAACGTAGTTGGTTACGCTATGAAAAATTGAACATTGTCAGTTTGTAGCAAAAAAGTGGTCGAAAAACGTTCGCAAAAATATTTTTCTGAATAACGAATATCTCAGGAAGTGTAAGTGTTATTCCATACTTTTTACTACCCCTGTATATGTATGTGCTGTGTTTTGAGAAAGTTTGTAACATAACAATTGGTACCAGACAACAATTCTTTTGAAAAAATTGCATTATTTGCTTTAAAAAATGGAAACGTAAATTTAATAAGAAATAGGATATACTGCTCACCGTTTTTATTTATAACGAGTTTCCTTACAATAATGAGGTTTCCCTTCACTTTTCTAAAGTAATGAATACTTTATTTGGTGATTTTTGATACGTTGTCATGTAACTATTTAATAGGTGGAACAAAAAGTAAAGTCAAAATCATTTTTGACAACACTCGTTGGGATAATTTATTGATTAATTGCTCAGTATTTAGGTATCGGAATTTAATTGCAGTGTGGGTTCGGAATACAGTGAATAAAGACAATAATGTTATATCGTGAATAAATTTCAATGTCTACCTGACGTTTAAATTAACTAATAATCTCAGTAGTGAAAGTGTAAAAGTGCTAAAAGTAATCAATTCTAATTCGAATTCAACAAAAATGGCACGTTTTTGGTCGTTCAGACCACGGAATGGTCACTGCTTCCTGCACAATGCAACCCAAGGTCACACAGTCATCACACCCACGTATCGTTTGGCACTACAACTCCGCGAACTGGGACGAAATGCGGAATTACTTTTCCTCATTTCCATGGGCGTCTGTCTGCGTCTCTCATCCTGACCCGTCAGATATCTAAAAAAAGAACGTCACCGAAATTATCCAAGCTGGCTTGGAATTATTTATTCCACGTACACATAAAACCTCTGAGGCTACTCAAAAGCACTGGTTTTCTAAATCCTGTGACCAGGCCAGACTTGACAAGGTCAAAGCTCACAAAACGCTCCTACACAATCTCAGTCAAGAAAACCGTCAAGTATTTAACAACGCAAGAAACCGCTATGTCCGCATTCTTTCTGAGGCACAAATCTCGTTTAATAACCACATCAAAAAGAAAGTCCTCCTAAGCTCCAACGGCAGCAAACCCTTCTGGACTCTTGCTAAATATATTGGGAATAATTTATGCAAGAGCACGTTCCCACCTCTTGCCTCAGGGGATGAAATTGTTGCTACCGCCCTGGGCAAGGCTGAACTTTTTGCCTCGTTGTTCGCCGGCAATTCTACTCTCAACCCACCTCAAAATCTTCAACCACCAACAGTCCCCAATGTCGCGCCTAATATGACGGATATCATTTTCAAAACTAAAAAGGTACGAAAGATGCTCTCTTCTCTTAATACCAGGAAAGTCTCTGGCCTTGACGAGATCCCAGCACTTGTTCTCAAAAATGCGCACCCGAACTTGCTCCTGTCCTGACTCTTCTGTTTCAGACATCTTATAATAGAGCCATATTCCCTAGTAACTGTAAACTGCTCGAGTACAACCCGTCCCCAAGAAAGGATCCAAAGCGCTTCCTAGAAAATACAGGCCTATTTATCTCCTTTCAGTCGTCTCTAAAGTGATGGAAAAGTATATAAACATCGAATTACTAAATTTTCTTGAAAAACATAGTCTAATCTACGACAGGCAGTATGGATTCCGTCAGCGCAGATCAACTGCCGACCTCCTTTCCTTGGTCACCCATTCTTGGAACAAGTCTATGGAACTACACGGTAAATCCCAGATTGTCGCTCTAGACATATTCAAAGCATTCGACCAGGTCTGGCACGCAGCGCTGCTTAATAAATATCCGGCCTATGGCCTACCACCAAAACTCTGTACCTGGACAGCAAATTTCTTCTCCCCGGAGCATTTCTGTTGTCGTGGATGGCCAGTCCTCTAAACTGTATCCAATTTTTGCAGGAGTTCCTCAAGATTCAGCTATAGCCCCTACTTTGTTTCTTCTCCACATCAATGACCTCCTCTCTAGCACATCCAACTCAGCTCACAGTTACGCGGACGACAGCACCCTTCACTCAAATATACAATATTCTAAGCCTGTCTCTGTAGCCCATTTAGATGATGATCCCAGACTCATGGAGAGTTTTGTCTCTGTGGATCTCCAAAAAATATTAGACTGGGGAAGTAGAAATCTTGTAAAATTCAACTCCACCAAATCTCATTCTTGCTTTTTATCTCATAAGAGATACACCAGCCCTAGACCCATCGCAATGAACAACCAAGTTATTCAAAGTAATGAGTCCTTTTCACTTGTTCGCATTTCTGTGGATAGAAATCTCAAATGGCACCAACATGTCACATTAATTGCAGAAGCGGCTGCTAAGAAATTAGTTTTCCTCTTCCGGGCTCGCAAATACTTTTCACCAGCTAATTACTTTACCTTATATACTTCCAAATAAGGCCAAACCTCGTATATTGCTCCCACATCTGGGGTGCCGCTCCCGCTTCTACACTCGCTATCCTGGACTCCATTCCGAGCTATGCGTCTCATTGGTGACCCTACCCTCACCCAAAGGCTGCCATCCCTTGCTCACCGAGGTGACCGTTGGTGACTTCTCTCTCTTTTATAGATATTTGTACGGCTACTGCTCAGAGAAGCTTTCTTCCATAGTTCCTCCACATGCTGCCCTCAACAGATCTACCAGGGGAACAGAATGAATGCATCCTTTTACTGTCCAGGCCACCAGACATAGAACATCTTGTTATGCCCGCTCTTTTGTCCCGAGGTCGAGTTGTGGAATTCCTTGCCGGCACATGTTTTTCCTTCTCCTCCAAATCCCCAAAACTTCAAGTCCAGAATTAACAGGCTGCCTTTTTCCTCCTTGTCGACACCCACGGTACAGTAATATTTGGGCTATAAGCCCTTGTGGTTTGTTGCTGAAATTAAAAAAAAATTAAGAGAATACACCAAGCTCGAGCTTCCCTGGAATATCAAGTTTCTGTCAACACAAGGCTCGCCAGTTCCATAGTATGAGATAAGAAAATGTTGACCCACCAGATTTCATGAGAATCTTTTGAAGCCAATAAGTGGAGGGACATTTTTTGCTATTATTTGTTTTTCAGTTTACACGTAGTCGAGTCTTAGTAGTTGTAGTGTTAACATCTCAGTAATATCTATAGTTTTCATTGCATACAAGAAGCAAAAATATATAAGTAACAGAAAATATATAATAACAAAGTTTATTAGTGTAAATTTTTAAAGTTTATCATAAAAGTTGCTTAAAACTTCAACAAAGGGCTCAGTTACTTAATACGCATTGACTGCGTGAGAATTTTCTGCTATAGAATTTAAGTCGTTAAATAAATACTTACACTGTATTCGGCTGTCTGCGATGTTTTCCAATGAACAATGCTAGAATGCAATATTGAAAAATCCAATCTATTTGAACAAATGCTATTTTATGTAAACAGATTTTCAATTAAACACTCTTTCGAGTTAATTTCATGTATCGGAATGCTATATTTTGCGCTCCACTATTCAGGCTGTCTACATATAAAATTTGTAGTTTATGCTGTGAGAGCATTAAAATTTAATTCAGGATCAGAATGTTTGCATATTCGAGATCTGGGAAATTATTCGAGATCTGGGAAATCCGAACGTGCAACACGCGAGCTTTTCATAATTCACAAGCATGTCTCTGTTTTGAATAAAAAAAGTCTGGACGCAGCAAGTGCGTTATGGTAGTGAATTTTCATAGAAATTATCTGGCACCAAATAATTTTTATCACTTTTTGTTGTAGTACACAAATATAAATTTTGGTATATAGTTTACTTTTATCATCATGAACCTTTGTACCAAATTTAATTACCATATCTTTTTTTATTTTTGGAGATAATTTTTTTCCGAAAGAAAACCCAAAATTTTCTCGGAAAACCTGGTTATATTTTCCCGGATAACGAACTTATCCAAGCCGCTTACAAATAGAAGGCACATGCCAAATTTTATTAAAATCTGGCCATTATTTTTTGAGTTATCGCTGTGATACACACACACACGAATATATATATATATATATATATATATATATATATATATATATATATATATATATATATATATATATATATATATATAGCTTGGCACTTGAAAAGTTTGAAAATGTCAATTTTTTTATAAGACGAATTGTTCTACACCAAAACTTGAAGGGTGCAAGATTTCAGCATCTGTATTTTTGTTGAAACAGTGGCCACTCTCCCTCAAATGGCAACCAAAGACTGACGTGTCATTATTGAGCTGTTTTCTAGTTCTAAGGTGTTCTGTGACTCTAGTGCCCAATGATCTTCCGGTTCTTCCTATGTAGACAGCTTTACAACCGGGGGTACCACATTTTAAGCGATAAAGACCCGACTTCTTCAGGTCTGAAATGTTATCTTTGTTGTGAATGAATAAATTGTTGACGGTCTTCAAAGACTTGAATGAGAACCTGTCATTGTCACATTTGAGAGCTTTGACAATGGCGTTGGAAACAGGACCACAATAGGTGAAAGGGAAATACTCTCAGGTTGAGCGAGAGGTAGACTGGTGCTCGCTTCTATAAAGAGCTGACGGCTCTTTCTGTTGACCATCTTCTATCGATTATATTGAGTGGATACTCGTTGTTGACTGCGAGTTGGTTGATGAGGTTTAATTCTCTGATGAAGTCAATCCCCGACAGTGGGATTCTGAACAATCTGTCAACCAAAAATTTGAGAGAGGTCATCTTGTGGGACATATGATGGCAAGACTTGAATAGAATGAGGTGGTCTGTCTGGGTGGGTTTTCTATAAATGTCAAACAATACGCTGTGGTTAGTCCTCTTCAACTTCAGGTCGAGGAAGCTTATGGATGACTCATCTTCTAACTCCATCGTGAAATCGATGTATCGATGTTGATGTGCAGGGCATTGAGCCAACCCTGTGGAGCTACTCCACGGTACCACACCAAACCACCAAGATGTCATCAACATAACGTGACCAGGAAGAAACATGCCTCAAATAGGGGTTATAGTCTCTGAAAACCAGTTCCCTTTCAAAGTAACTCATAAATACCTCTGCGCAGAAGGGCGACAAGGGGTTACCCATAGGGAGACCATTTTTTGGACGAAAATTTTGTCATCAAACGAGAAGAAATTCTAGGCCAAGCAGACCTTGACCAAGGCATGGAGAGCCCTCTAGGATTCAATACCGAATGAGGAGGAGGTAAGTAAACTCTTCAAGAGTAGGAGATTCTGATTCACTGGGACACTGGTAAAAAGCTTAGAGACATCAAAAGATACCAACAAAGAATTATCACCCAGTTCTACGTCTTTGAGCCTATCTATCAGTTCTGAAGAATTCTTAAGGGAATAATGTGACTGGAAAGCCAACTCAGACATAAAGAGGGAGGATACAAATCTCGACAACTTGTAAGAGATGCAACCAACAAAAGATACCACTAGGCGGATGGGACAGCCCTCTTTATGAATTTTGGGAAGGCCGTATAGGCGCGGAATTATGTGGTTTATGGGGAACAACTGTCTATAGGTTTCTGAAATCGAGGAAGCGTACTTATCGAAAACCTTTATAAACTTAGAAGCGTAGGAAGGAAGTGGGTTGTAGTTAATGGTTGAAATCCCATTATCCCCCAGGAAGGTGAGACCTTTAGAAATGTAATCTGTCTTATTCAAGACAACAACGCACTGTCCCTTATCAGCTCTTGAAAGAAAAAGATCCTTATCAGCGATAGTTTTTCTCAAGGAAGAGACCACCCTACTGAATGGGCAGAAGTCCGGGGTTGGAGCCCTAAACCTGGAAATAATCTCTGTAACTTTACCACGTAGGAATTCCGCATTTTCAACTCTGAAACTTCTCAGGAAAACCTCCGCATCCTTGACAGTCTCAAACACCCAAGAATATATATATATATATATATATATATATATATATATATATATATATATATATATATATATATATATATATATATATATATATATATATGTATGTCAAGCGTTAAACGCAGAATTCAAATATGCAATAATATCCAGGGCGTTTCATTTAAAAAAGTTTCTAAAAAATAATAATGTTTTAGGTATGTATGCACCTGTATAATTTTCTCGGGAACTGTCAACTGCCTGAGATCAAGCAATATTTTAGAATTAAGATATAAGAAAATTGTAGCTACAGAGATAACACTCAGCTAACAGAAACAATCTTATTAAACCTCTTCAGAGGTCAATTTTTGCGTGAGGTCGCCATATTTTGTCAATTATTAGAGTCAAGTACTAACTGTGGCACATAAAGTCATAATAAAATTTGACGAGGATTCCAAGTATGTAATAATATATAGTGTTCCATTTGAAATAATGAAGTCAGTGCTCGCTTCCGGTATAACCGGAAACGAACTGAGGCTGTAAGTATTTTCTTTGAACAGCCAATTATAGAACACATACTTCTAGAAAATTTCAGATTTCAAATCAGAGTAGAGTTCATGATATACCGCTAACGGTCCAAATTCATAGGACATCTCTATGTGTGTGTGTGTAAGCTCCCGCGCACAAGCCTAAGACTTCTGGGTGCGGAGTTTGTCTATTATGGTATTATTATTATATTAGTGAATTTTCGTAGAAAAAATTCACTAATGGGGTGAGCCCGACTTTTGAATTTAAAAAAATTGTTTGCAAATGAGCGCGAACTAGGACCCCTAGAATCCATATCCGGGGTCAGTTTCAATTTATATATATATATATATATATATATATATATATATATATATATATATATATATATATATATATATATATATATATATATATATATATATATATATCACACCGATAACTTAAAAAATAATGGGCCGATTTTGATAAAATTTGGCACGTACCTTCCTTTTGTAAATGACTTAGACGAGTTCGTTAGTCAGAAAAATCGGACCAGGGTTTTCGGGAAAATTTTGAGTTTTCATTCAAAAAAAAATTTATCTCAAAAAATAAAAAAGCTGTAATAATCAAATTTGGTAGGTAGGTTTACGATATAAAAAGTAAACTATGCACCAAAATTTAAATTTCTATGTTACAAGAAAAAAAAGTTATAATAAAATATTTTGTGCCAGATAATTTCTATGAAAATTCACTACCATAACGCACTTGCTGCGTAAAGGCTTTTTATTATATTTATCTATCATTATTGAAAACAGTTACCAGTTAGCAGCTTTTAACACCGCTCCCAGCAAACTCCCCTTTCCAATTATTCGCGTTACAAACCTTAAAAAAAATTGACCTACATCCAAAGAACCACTTTCCTAAATACTACCAATTAAATATAATTAACACATATGCCTGTCGATCAAGCTCTCCGAAAGCGTTAACTGTATAATCGTTAGTATTGCAGAGCATTATAACAATAGAAATCCAAAAATTAAAAGCAAACTGTAGTAACGTACCCATTTAAATCCACAAAAAACAACACAAAATTTCCCCTTATCGTCTAATTCTCTTTCTGTGTGTACGTTTGTGTGTGTGTTTGTGTTTTTTTGGGTTGCTGGTGACAGACAATTATGCAGGAATAGAGCAAATAGTACAAGAAAGCCGAAAACAGGCCTGAAATCCAAATGTGCGGGTAACCGCGAAGCGTCTATAGACAACCCACTTTGCTAGAGCTTTCAGCAACATAATTTACCAAGCCTGATCCAAACTTTTTGGCGGCAATGAAAGAGTTGAAACGATAAAAAAGTCTGGACGCAGCAAGTGCGTTATGGTAGAGAATTTTTTTTCAAATATTTTTAATAGCAAATGTCTTTCTTTGATAAAAGCAGGCATCAAACTTGGTTGCCTATATAGTTGAAACAATGTACCATATTTCATCGAAATAACTTTATTGTTTGAAAATATATAAACATTTTTCAAAAGTCTGGATGCAGCAAGTGTGTTATGGAACATAAAAATGTTTTTAATAGCAAATGCGAGCAGGCATCAATCTGATTACCGGTATAGCCTATGAAGTAGAAACAATGTGCTATATTTTATCAAAATTACTTATGGTTTGAAAATATACAAGAATTTTCCGAAAATAAACTTAAATGTTGGTTTTCTAACCAACAAAGCTTACGTTAATAGCAAATTGAGTTATTGAAATTTGAAGGATTTAATTAAAATTCGGTAAATTTGCAGATTAGCTCCCGAACGCTTTTCAAAAAATTGTTTTCAGAAACATTACTAGGACCCCACCTGGATGCACAACCCACAAGAAAAATTTCTTGTTCACACCCCCCAAGGAAGTTACGGGACTGGGAGTGAATAGGGGTGCTGGGCGGGGTAGGTAGTAAAAAGGAAATATGGGCAGAAAATGCGAGGTAAACTGCTTGAAAGCTGTCTATTTGCAGCCATATCCCCATTAAACCCTGCCTACCCCGCACAGCCCCGTTATTTACCCCAGGTCACTTAACTTCCTTGGGGGGTATGAACAAGAAGTTTTTCTTGTAGTTTATGCAACGAGGGTTGTTGTATGCACACGAGGGGGGGGAAGCAAAATGCCTACGACGAAGCAGACCCCCCCCCCCACGGTTCGACTTGTGACAGGGGTGGGTGTTGGTGGGTGGTTGTTGGGGGGTGGCTGCTCCGTCGTGAGGACTTTCCTACCCCCTCGCGTGCATACAACCACCCTCGCTGCATAAACCACAAGAAAAATGTCTTGTTTCTACCCACCAAGGAAGTTACGGCACCTGGGGGGATAGGGGTGCTGTGCGGGGTAGGCAGAGTTTAAGGGGGATATGGCTTCAAGATGTGAAAAAGACAGCTTTAGAGCCTGTTTTATTCGAATTTTCTGCTCATATTTCCTTTTTACTACGTACCCCGCCCAGAACCCCTATTCACTCCTGGTCCCGTAACTTCCTTGGGGGGGTGTAAACAAGAATTTTTTCTTGGCGTGATCCAGGGGGGGGGGCTAGGCAGGTTTCTGAAAACAGTTTTTTGAAAAGCGTTCGAGAGCTAAAATGCAAATTTACCGAAAATTCGCTACCAAAACGCACTTACTGCGTCCAGATTTTTTTCTTACAAACGCATCATATTTCGTTAAAAAATGCAAAAATGCATTAACGAATTTGTTCTACGAAAATTAGCTAAAAAAAATTATAACTCCTACTCACTCCTGGTTCCGTAACTTCCTTGGGAAGTGTGAACAAGAAATTTTTCTTGGGGTTTGTGGATCCAGGGGGGGGCTAGGCTGGTTTCTGAAAACAGTTTTTTTTTTAAAGCGTTCGGGAGCTAAACTGCAAATTTACCGAAAATTCGCTACCAAAACGCACTTACTGCGTCCAGATTTTTTTCTTACAAACGCATCATATTTCGATAAAAAATGCAAAAATGCATTAACGAATTTGTTCTACGAAAATTAGCTTCAAAAAAATTATAGTCTCCTAAACCATAAACTTCACTAAACCTACAGCGAAAGCATCAACTTAACTAAACCGACAGCCAAAGCATCAGAGTTGAGTTGAGTTGAGTTTGAGTGAGTGAGTGTAAACACTCAAACACTCGGGATGGCACGAACTTGTAGTTCATTCACCACACCAAAGCATCAGAGAAAGGGTCTATTTGAAATGAATTTTCTGTAAATATTTTAGTAAAATGAAGGGCAATGGTGGCTGAAGCTGAAACTTAAGGGTTTGCACAACACTCTTTACATAATCCGTATTTTTCCTGGTTCTTTGCCTAAATGTTGTCAATTTTGACGTTTAAAATTGCGAGTTTGACGTTTTGAGGAAAACTCCAAAATTTATTTCTTTAACTGCCCATAACTTCTTTGTATTTAAAGGTAGAGACCTAAATTTTGGTACAGAGTAATACAAAAATGTTATTTCCGAAGATATGATTTTTTTAACACAAAATTTTCCAGGAAATCCTGGTCAGATTTTCCAGGAAAACCTGGCCCGATTTTCCTTTCCTGTCTAACGAACTTATCCAAGCCACTTGCAAAAGGAAGGTACTTGTCAAATTTGATCAAGATTGGTCCATTATTTTTTGAGTTATCGGTTGGATATATATATATATATATATATATATATATATATATATATCCTCCTTAGCGAATTAAAAAAATATCGCTAAAATAAAACTAATGTATTTTCGTCTCTAAGTGAAGCATGGTGTGAATAAATAAAAGCCCCAATACATAGGAAGCCAATTTTTATAAGAATTTCAATTAATTGAAAAACAAATGTTCAGCAAATTAAACTTGTAGAAAACAAGCGATATATTATTGGGAAAAAAGTACTGTCGTACTTCTTCTGAACGTCAAAGAGTCTGGGGTAGACATAATTACACAATTGCATAAGTGCGTTATGGTAGCGAATTTAAGACAAATTTAGTGGAACTTATAACCTTTATAGTAGAAACCATATACCATATTCCATCAAAATAACTTTATTGTTTGAGAAAGTTTAAAAATTTTCCGAACAAACTGATCTGACTTTCCTGGCCAACGAACCTGTCCAAGCAATTTACACAAAAACTACACCTGCCAATACACAATTATTTACAGGAAGCTTTTTGACAGAAATTTAAAAGAAATTTACAAATGTGTGTGTGGGTGTGTAATTATGGATGACTTCATATGGTAACGTCTATTGGCCACAGACTTTTATTAAAATTTTTTTAAATAAAACTTTACTTGAAAACTGCTCGAGTACAGCCCGTCCCCAAGAAAGGATCCAAAGCGCTTCCTAGCAATTACAGACCTATCTCTCCTTTCAGTCGTCTCTAAAGTGATGGAAAAGTATATAAACACCGAATTACTAAAATTTCTTGAAAAATACAGTCTAATCCACGACAGGCAGTATGGATTCTATCAGCGCAGATCAACTGCAGACCTCCTTTTCTTTGTCACCCATTCTTCGAACAAGTCTATGGAACTACACGGTGAATCCCAGATTGTCGCTCTAGACATATCCAAAGCATTCGACCAGGTCTGGCACGCAGCGCTGCTTAATAAACTACCGACATATGGCCTACCACAAAAACTCTGTACGCGGACAGCAAATTTCCTCTCCAATCGGAGCATTTCTGTTGTCGTTAATGGCCATTCTTCTAAACTGTATCCAATTAATGCAGGGGTTCCTCAGGATTCAGCTTTAGCCCCTACTTTATTTATTCTCCACATCAATGACCTCCTCTCTAGCACATCCAACCCAGTTCACAGTTACGCGGACGACAGCAACCTCCACTCAAATTGACAATATTCTAAGCCTGTTTTTTTAGCCCAATTAAATGAAGATCGCAGACTCATGGAGGGTTCTGTCTCTGTGGATCTCCAAAACATAGAAAAGTAAAAGGAAAGTAAAAATCTTGTACAATTCAACTCCACCAAATCTCAGTCTTGCTTATCTCATAAGAGATACACCAGCCCTAGACCCATCACAATAAACAACCAAGTTATTCAAAGTAATGAGTCCTTTTTACTTGTTGGCATTTCTGTGGATCGAAATCTCAATTGGCACAAACATGTCACGTCAATTGCAGAAGCGGCTGCTAAGAAATTAGGTTTCCTCTTCCGGGCTCGCAGATACTTTTCACCAGCTAATCTCTATACCTTATATACTGCACAAATAAGACCAAACCTCGAATACTGCTCCCACATCTGAGGTGCTGCTGCAGCTTCTACACTCGCTATCCTGGACTCCATTCAGAAGAGAGCTGTATGTCTCATCGGTGACCATACCCTCACCCAAAGGCTGCCATCCCTTGCCCACCGACGTGCCGTTGGTGACCTCTCTCTCTCTCTCTTTTATAGATATCTGCACGGGCACTGCTCAGAGGAGCTTTCTTCGATAGTTCCTCCACCTGCTGCCCCCAACAGATCTTGCAGGGGAACAGAGCGAATGCACCCTTTTACTGTCCAGGTGACCAGACAGAATATCTTGTTATGCCCGCTCTTTTGTCCCGAGGACTTCCAAGTTGTGTAATTCTTGCCGGCACATGTTTTTCCTTCTCCCCCGAACCCCCAAACCTTCAAGTCCAGAATTAACAAGTTGCCTCTTTCCTCCTTGTCGACACCCACGGTACGATAGTATTTAGGCTTTAAGCCCTCGTGGTGTATTGCTGAAATTAAAAAAAAGTTTGTTTCACAAAAATTCGTCATTTCTTTTACAAAGACTGGTTAAGTAATCTTACACGAAAATTATATACATTTCTTCAAGAGAATATAAAAAAGGTTTTACACAAACTAAACTTTTTTCACGAAGATTCAAAAACATTTTGTGTACGTGAATTACAACACATTTTTCTACAATAACTTTTAAATTCATAATTTCACAAAAATTTGAAAAAAATTGCCGAAACCACTGAAAAAAAATTCCGGGAAAAGCTGAAGAGATATTGTCTATACGAAAATTTGCTGATAAAATAGATAAAGCTTTTAAAATATATGCTGATTCTCTAATCAAAAATTAAAAAAAAAGAAAATGTAAAAAAGTTTTTTTTTTACTTTTCACGGAAATTTGAACCATTAGAAGTACTAAAAAATAAATGCGGGAAATGCTAATATTTATTGTCACAAGCTGTCAGAAATAAGAACGTTATTTAAGTCTGTCACTTTGAATTTTCATTTGACATTAAGCGAATTTTCATTTGACATTAACCTGTGATGGGCACTGATCGGTACATTTGAAGAACCCAACTCACCTCAACACATCTTTCAGACCTGACAAAGTTAGCGTCATATTCCTCTGATGACGATAACTTTGTTAGTAAAACGATCGTCAGCCCTTTAAAAGATGCGTTGTGGTGATTTGAGTTCTCTAAGTGTACTTTTCATTTGACATTTGTAAAAACAATTTATCAACTACTTATCTATATATTATGAAAATGTAAGCATTTATAATAGATAATCTTATTAAACTAATTATTTATTAACTTTTTTGTACCCAAGTTAGTTTGCATATTTTAATATTTGTCGTCGAAAATTCTCTACATATCCCATATTCTAATGGACTGTTAGAATTGAATAAAAAACTTAAAAAAAAACTGATCCCGGCATAAATTATAGATCTAAGACTACAGTCTTCAGGTATAGGCAGTCTTAAAAAGACGTTAGAGCAGTTGCTTTTCACTTCCTTTTTTGTCTTTAACTTCGGTCTATTCCTGTGACTATGGCCAATCATCGACGCCAGGAAGCAGTTTCACCTCACTTTCCCGAAAATTTTGTCGAACCACTTCTTTTCTGTAAGAAGGAAAGAGATATTTAATGTACCCAACATCGCGTGGACACGGGACCGACGGCTTTACGCCTCTCCGAAGGGTGGAACGTGCAGACATTCAACTTGCTCAAATACAAGACGACAACCTCGATTAATGTTAATTGTGCAGTCTGTACTGAAAAAGTTACAGGGAAACCCTGGGAATCGACCCCGGTACCCCTCGGTTCAGAGGTACACGTCATTACCAGTGAACCACCGGGGCTCTTATTTCTGAAACATAAAATACATGATGTTCCATATGAAAAAAAATGAGCCATTATTTGAGAGCGCCCAGTACATGGCGTCTCGATTTTTTTGACGAGTTATATAAACAAAAACTTTTCGGAATGTGGAATTTCCACGGGACTTCCATATCTATTGGTGGAAACGCCGTGTCACATTTTTGTTATGTGTCAAAAACTTAAAAAGTTGCAAGACGGTTAAAATAACTCAATTAAGGATATCAAATTGTGTGTACAAGCACGCATTATAGTTCCATTGAAAATGCCAACAATAATATAAGGTCTGTTCTATTAAAAAAAGGAAACTTACATCACCAATAACTTATGCGCCACCCGTCAAAATAATTTTAGAAGATGCATGCTCGAGACACTCTATAATTAACGTATATAATTTTTTTCATATCTTGTATAATAACTGATTATGAAGCTTTGCCGTAAAGATGCCCCACCCTGTATATGTGTAAACATCAAAACTAAAGTTAACCGCGGGTATAGGTTCTAGGGGCGTAGTTTTCACTCATTTAAAGAAATATTTTCAAAATTTAAAAGTCGCGATCTTCTCATTCCCGAATTTTTTTACGAAAATTCGCTAAAAACTATAGATTTTTAAACCACAAACTCACAATATCACACTATACGTTGTTATACACACCAAATATTTTGGTTTTGTGTATTTTTCTGATCACCAGTGACACCCAAATTTTTTTCTTTAAATACCTCTACTTTTTTCTTTTAACGAACTTATCCAAGCCACTTACAAAAGAAAAGTACCTGCCAATTTTTGTCAAGATCGGGCCTATTATTTTTTGAGTTATCGGTGTGATATACATATATATATATATATATATATATATATATATATATATATATATATATATATATATATATATATATATATATATATATATATATATAAACATACAACAATTTAAATTGACCACGGATCAGGGTTCTGGGGGTCCTAGTTTGCGCTCATTTGATGAAATGTTTTAAAAATTCAAACGATCTTCCTGCTAGTGAATTTGTTCTACGAAAATTCACTAAAATGGAGTTTCGGCGGTTGAATTTTTTCAAATTCATCCACTATTTGAAAGCGCCGTGTATATGGCAGCTCGATTTTTTTCGATAAATAATATAAACGAAAACCGGCCTGAATGCGTCATTTTCATGGGATTCCGATTTCTATTGGTCAGAATTCCGTATCGCGATTTTTGATATGTCAAAAATGTAAAAGTTTGGGACGCAGCAAGTGCGTAACGGTAGTGAATTTTCATTAAATGCTTCAAATTTGAATAACTCAATTTTCTACAAACTTAGAAAGTTTAATTTTGCAACATTTTCGGAGACAAAAAATTGTTTTCCAAAGAAAACTCAAAATTTTCCCAGAAACCTTGTCCGATTTTCCTGGCTGACGAACTCATCCAAGTCATTAACTTTATAATTTTAAATGACACCCCCTAGCCTAAGATACATCATTTTAGAGGTATTTAAAATTCTAATCCAACGGCGTTCACAAAATTTAAATCCACCGCCAACTTTTGAATTTAGAAAAAAAACCTTCAAATTCGGAATATTTTTAAAAAATTTATTTAATAGTTTAAGACAAAAACCTACTTTATTAAGTGCTCAAAGTGGCCTCCATTGTTAGCTAAACAATAAAATAGTCGACTGTCGACTTTTCTTCTAACATTTGAATTGTTTTTATCAGTAATTTTTCTGTGCGTAATGCTGTTGCAAATTTAGCTCCCCGGTGCCATTTGCGGCTATCAATTTTCCTGGTACGAGGTACGAGGTTATATGGGAACGATAACGCCCAGGTCTAATTTAACGATAAATTTCAGATAAAATGAGCCACTTTTACTTTCTGTATAACTTTGTTACTTATTCCTATTTAGTATTCGATTTCTTGACGACTGCAACGAGTTAAAACCGAGTCTGTTGTGATTAAATTTTTAAATTTTGAAAACTTTAAACTCATTTCAATTACTACAATTTAAAATATTAAATTTAAATAAAACTAACAATCATGGTTTACACTACACAAAAAAGAGTTGAAATAATTTACTTGTATGGTGCTCAGAATAGGGTGCTCGTAATACCGCCCGAGTTTTCAACGAAAGGCATTCTGAAAAAAATGTGGCACACCAACATGTGCTAAGTGTTGCATGAAAATTTGAAGAAACTGGCTCAGTATGTAACAAAGCAAATAAGCAACCATGAGTTCTTAACGAAGCTGCACAAATTGAGGTTTTAGAATGTTTTGCCGCTAAACCTACGACTTCAATTCCAAAAGTCGCTGCATTAACAAACATTTGCGTCGGTCCCATACATAAAGTTCTAAAACTTTACAAGTTCTTTCCTTATAAATTTACCATTCTTCATGAACTCGGCGAGGATGATTATGGTAGAAGTATTCAATTATGTGAATTAATGACTGCCATAATTCAAGACGATAGGAATTTGTTAAAGAATATTTGCTTTATTGATGGGTCAACGTTCATTCTGAATGGTTTTGTTAATAAACACAACTGTAAATATTGGGATAGTCAAAATTCACGGGCGTTTGTAGAGGGTCATACACAGTTTCCACAAAAAATTAATGTCTGGTCGGGAATTCTTGGAAATGAAATAATAGGCCCTTTGTTTTATAAAGACAATTTAACTGGTGATCTCCATTTAAATTTTTTGGAAAATTATATTGACCCACTCATAACAGAGTCCTTAGAAAACCAACTTAATGAAGAAGGCAACCCACTGCTGGATGAACAAAATTTGCACTATCAACAGAACGGTGCACCACCACACTATGCCTTACGTGTTCGCGAGTGGCTTAATCAAAGATTTCCCGACAAATGGATTGGCAGACGAGGCGCCCTGGAATGACCCGTCAGATCTCCAGACTTAACACCATTGGACTTCTTCCTTTGGGGTTATTTGAAATCGGTTGTGTACGATAATCCTCCACCAGAGAATATTCAGGTTCTAAAAGATAGGATCACCCAAGCTTGCCGACAAATTACTACAGAAACATTTCATAACGTTAGACGAGAATTCGTCGATCGAATATTGTATTGTTTAGCTAACAACGGGGGGCACTTTGAGCACTTGATAAAGTAGGTTTTTTGTCTTAAACTATTAAATAATATTTTTTTTAATATTCCGAATTTGATGACGTTTTCTTCTTCTAAATTCAAATTTGGCTGTGGATTTAAATTTTGTAAACGTCGTTGGAGTAGGATTTTAAATACCTTTAAAATGATGTATCTCAAACTAGGAAGTGTCTTTTAAAATTATAAAGTTTGGGTGACTGGGGCTTAGGGGGTGAAACGTAAAATTCCAAAAATACTGTTTTTGAACGTGCCTCTCGAAATCCCAATTGACGTGTTTTTTTTAAAGAGATTTTCTTGATAAAGAAATTATTAAGGGTGGCTAGTTTTGAAATGAAAGCACTATATATATATATATATATATATATATATATATATATATATATATATATATATATATATATATATATATATATAAAGATATAAAAATTGAAACTGACCCCGGATATGGGTTCTAGGTTTCCTAGTTCGCACTCATTTGAACAAAAAATTCAAAGTTTCACCATCGATACCTCTCTATAAATAATTCAAGAACGATGAACGTAACCAATTTTCTTTCCTCACAAGCATGCATTAAATTTCTATAAAATGAAAAATGCAATAATATCAGGGTGTTTCATTTAAAAAAGGAAAATATGTATCACCAACGAGTTATGGACGAAGCTGTAATTGTCAAAATAATTTTGTGAAATGCAGCTGAAAACACCCTATAATTAAAGTAATCACTTTTTTCTAGTATCTTGTATAATAAGGGGTCTATTGAACTTTATCGTAGAAATGTGCCACCTTGTATATATGAAGACAGATAAAAATTGAAATTTAACACGGATATGGGTTCTAGAGGGCCTAGTTTGCGCTCATTTGAGGAAATATTTTCAACATCCTACGAAAATTCACAAAATATATCAAAATTGTAGTTACGGGCAAGCATTAGCTTATACGTAACATACCATACATAATTAATATTATAACAAATATATTTAGAACTTAGAACTACACATTTATTAGAGTGAACTACCGATTTTGCTACAGATGATCTTGTTTAGATGTAGACTGCCTGTATCTAAAAATTTGTTTTTTAGCGTAACCAGTTGTGTAGTTAAAATAATATGTATAATCATCTTTCCAATTCGCTTTATTACATAAATTATAGATTTTTATTAAGTATCAGCAGAATCAACAAAATATCAAATCTCAGTGAAAAACTTAACTATAATGTACCTTAAAAAGGTTCAAAGTTGTCAGTTTATTATGTTGTGTAAAATATTTGAAATAATTATGCTCCTGGAGGTTTAAATAGGGTGTACTTTGACAAAATGCATGCTGGCAGCCCTACGAGAAAACGCAGGTGACGCCTGTGACCAATACGGAGACGGTCGTCTGTTCGTGGCCGCGTTGTTGTAAGGGCGGGGAGCATGAGGGGAACGGAAAGAGGTAAGAGCGCATGACGGCAGGCGTCGGCGCCTTGTGCTGCAGTGCGCGCCGTCGCCGTCGAGTGCAGCAGTCGACGTACGGAGGAACCCGCACCCGCGCCTATCGCGTTCATGTCTGTCGACTAATAGCCGCGACTGCTGCATCGAAATGGGTGTAACGGTCGCTGGGTGGCCGCGGTAGGAGCCCACCTGCCCCAGGAGGCCTAGGAGGACCAGTGGCGACCACCGTCAAAGCGCTACCACAGCCATGCAGTGAACCGGTGTTGTGGCAAGTGCGCGCCAACCGACGACCACAGGAACAGGCTAGTGAAAGGGCTAACACTGACACTAACATCTCCAACTAAATTCCTACCACCTGAAGGTACTCTCCGATCAGAAACGCTACACTACCCAGACAGGCCGAGGGTCGATCGTCAATATCTCCACCTCGGTACCGGCATCCACAACTACCGACTGACCTAAGAACAAACTCCACTAGGCCTAAATTTCAACCCCAAGCTCTGGACTCTGTACAAAACTCGTACAGGCAAGATAAGCACAACTAACTGAAAAGTACAATCGCTCATTAATATATTTGCTACAGAAGCATGAATCGTTATCAATAAATTATTGAAGTTACCAAAATATTTTTTTCAAAGTGGTGTAAGAAGCATATAATAGCAGACTAGTCTGAATAGTGGCATCTTAAGGTCGTAAAAGCATCTTCTGGAGTTCCTCTGGTACCTGACAAAGACCAATAAGCCGGGATCAAGGATATGGCTCTTGCATCGGCTGAAGCGGGCACGTGTGCCTACAGCTACCTTCATGGCCATTGATAAAGGTAGGCTATGACGTCATCTCTTATCCACGTTCTGGCATTCGCACGCTTACGCTCACGCTCGCATCATTCGCATCTCCCTTCCCTGTCGTCACCAGTCACCCGCTACCCCTAAACCCATTGGACCCTCTCTCACTCCAAACTCTCACCTCATCCGTTCACCATTCTAAACCCCTGCCCCTCTATACTCCACACTCCATTCTCCAGCTCCCTCCAACTTTAACCTCCAGTTGCTCTGTTCAGTGTTCAGTTTGGTGGTGCGGTGCTCCTACCACCCCTCTTGAGGCAACCACTCCTCCCGCTCGATCAATATCACTCTGTTCTGGCATCTGGCATTACTGGCCCGGACGAACGAAAATCATCGCCAGCGGCTCTGAACTTTCCGCAACAAGTCTTCCTTTCACTTAAAACCCCATAACTCCATACTCTAGTGACTGCTGAGTCAAACCCCCGCACCGCGCTCTTCATTGCGTACTCTTATTTGCCTGTTACTTGGTGTTGTTGCTCGTGTCCACTCGTGGTTTCTATAGCTACTGCTACATTCAACTCTTGATTTGCCTGAAACTCACTGAAAACCTCGTGGCTCGAAATCATCCCCTCTGTATCTTTTCAGCGCTCGCTCGTCACACACTTTCATTTATTCTCGTGTATAATGTATGATCTTAATCCGCGTGTTGACCAATAACTGACCTAAATTCCAACCTGTTTTAACGATTTTCCACATAAAATTCCTGAATACTGTTTGTATATCACTTCTAGATGTATGAAAAATATTTATATGAAGTTTCACTATGTTTACCATTATTCACTTATTATTAGCTCGCTCTTAAAGCCGCGGATTCATCAGTTACGACAAATGTACACACGCTTTTGTTTGTGTGGGACTGAAAATTAAACAGTATTTTGTTTCTTGCTAATATTTCCTATTTATATAGTAAATCAAGCAAAAAAAACTTGTGGATTTTCAGCATCTAAAATCTGTTATATCAATAAAACGTCTAAATATATTTTATAGGCGCTCTAAATTTAAGACTTTGATGTAGAATGGGTATTTCCTTGTTTATCTTTGTTCCTATATATTTCATTCATCCACAATGCTCCATAAATATTATTGTATTTGAATAAAATATATATTGCTCAAATACATAATATGCATTGTTGTATAGTTAAAATATTACACAACTAACGCTTATTGTTTTTTAGATAGTCGTATATAAAATAAAAGCCCGTTAAATTTGTTGCTCAACAACAAATAAGTTTTTTGTATTTTAGTGTCGTTTCGCCAAAGCAATACGCTATTTTAACGCTAGATTGCTTTTATTTTGCCAGTTAAACAATCGGTATTGTTTCTTTATCTACATATAGTTTACGAAAAGGAACGGATTTTTAGAAACAACGAACAGCAAATTTTCAGATAAGTTTAAATAAATTCAAGCATCTAGTCAGCGAATTCAAGATCAGTATGTTCATTTATAAAATAGTTGAGTGGTTCCAAATTTCTACTTCTTCATGAGTTGCACTGCCTGCAGTAGCTTCAGAAGTATTTTAGAAATGTAAGTAAATCAAAACATGTGTCGTTTTCAATGTTATTTCTTTTTGTTAGTATGCTACCTTCATTTAAAATTCTTCATTTGTAACTAGATTTCATATCTCATTTATTTTCTTCACATCTCATTAGACTGCATAGTCATATGATCACTCTATCGAATAAGTTTTTAATTTAAAGTTAAGCTATTTGAGCTTTGTTAATTTAATGTAATAATCGTTTTAATACTGTGACTTTTATGGATCTTTTTAAAAATTTGTGCTTGTTTTTGGTGAATTTCGTAGGAAAATTCACTAATGGGGAGATCCCGACTTTTGAATTTTACAAAAATTTTTGCAAATTAGCGCGAACTAGGACCCCTAGAACCCATATCCGGGGTCAGTTTCAATTTATATATATATATATATATATATATATATATATATATATATATATATATATATATATATATATATATATATATATATATATATAATATACGTATCACACCGATAACTCAAAAAATAATAAGGTTTTCCGGGAAAATTTTGAGTTTTCATTCGAAAAAAATTTTTATCTCAAAAAATAAAAAGGCTATAATAATCAAATTGTGTAGGTGGGTAGGTAGGTTTACGATATAAAAATTAAACTATACACCAAAATTTGGATTTCTATGTTACAAGAAAAAAAGTTTTTATAAAATATTTTGTGCCAGATAATTTCTATGAAAATTCACTACCATAACGCACTTGCTGCATTCAGGCTTTTTTTTACGTAATATTCCAGATAATTTAAATTTTTATTCTACCTGAAAATATTAATTCATTGGCCTTTTTTATAACAACATTTCAGAATTATTAAGAACCTTCTTTTTGAGTAATGTTTGGCTACTAATTTTAAAAAAAGTTCCTGAAATTAAAAACCGTATATATTAATACTATAAGAAATGTAGTAATACTTTTCAGAAATATATAAAATTTTCCTTAAGTTAAATCTTGGTTTACAAATTGAATAAAACAGAACACTTCAGATTTTTTTTTTTTTTGCTTTTATAAACCCGATATTGCTAAGTATGACAAATTACATGATTTTTGCATAAATGAAGAAAATGGTCAAACATCAGAAAACTATATTACCCGAGCATAAATATTTAATTTAGGTCAAAGGCATTTGGCGTTTTTCGTAATCATTTTAGGGAATTTTCTTAGAAAAAATTCACTAATGAGGAGATCCCGACTTTTGAATTTTGAAAAAATTTCATCAAATGAACGCGTTCTAGAGATCCTAGCCCTAGAACCCATATCTGGGGTCAGTTTCAATTTTTATATGTTTATATATATATATATATATATATATATATATATATATATATATATATATATATATATATATATATATATATATATATATATATATATATATATATATATATATATATATATATATATATATATATATATATATATATCCGTATCACACCGATAACTCAAAAAATAATGGACCGATTTTGATAAAATTCAGCACGTACCTTCCTCCTGTAAGTGGCTTGGATAAGTTCGTTAGCCAGGAAAATCGAACCTGGTTTTCCGGGAAATTTTGGGTTTCCTTTCGAAAAAAAAATTATCTCAAAAATAGAAAAGCTATGGTGACTAAATTTGGTACGTAAGTTTACGATATTAAAAGGAAACTATATATCAAAATTTATATTTCTATGTTAAAAGAAAAAAAAAGTATTTTGTGCCAGATCATTTCAATGAAAATTCACTACCATACCCACTTGCTGCGTCCAGACTTTTATAATAATGATAAGCACACTTGGAGAACCCAATTCACCGCAACATATTTTGAAAAACCTGACGATCGTTTCACTAACCACGTTAGTGTCATCAGAAGATGAATAATTCTAAATATCTTATATCCACAACTACATTAATATTATTTTGCTAGTAGTCGGTCACTAATGATTTTGGGAGGTTCAACGACACCAAAAATTAACATATTTCGTTTGGCGGAAATATCTGTATTCTTTTATCATCTTTCGGACGTGCTTCTGCCGGTATTTATTTTGTAAAGTAATTTATCAAGAGACGCCTAGCGAGATTCATACACTTTTATTATTACCATATTTAGCAATATATATATATATATATATATATATATATATATATATATATATATATATATATATATATATATATATATATATATATATATATATATATATCCCTCTGAGGCCTAGGGTTGAACACACTGAAACCGCACATACGATCTCCGGCGAGATTTGGGGAGTAGACAGATTGAGTCCCCGTAATCGAGCTACAACAACCCAACCCAACCCAACCCACCTTTGTCCACCGCTCTAAGTTGTAGGCAGATTGACGCCTTAAGTGTCCTTATATATTTCTTTTAGCTCTTGAAAATGGCTCCAAAATAGGAGCCGAAACGTCGAGTTTTTATAAATTCTAGACGCGGTTCAACCGGAGAACCAAGTATGTCTCATATATATATATAATATATATATATATATATATATATATATATATATATATATATATATATATATATATATATATATATATATATATATATACTTTCGAAGGCGTATAGCTGTCCTGCTTGTCTAACATTTTTAATTAATTTTAGATTCTTCTCATTAACGTGGTGATTAATACCCCAAATATGTCGGGCGACGGAAGATTCCTCGACATACAATTCAGCAAAGCGGTTGACAGATGAGTTTAAAAGCTTGCCCGTCAAACAATAAAGTTTTTAAGTAACAAATTCACTTGAATTTATTACTAGAATTAAAGAAGTTAAATTGGTTGAAAGCGAGGTTTTGATTTCATTTGATGTAACCTCATTATTTCCTAGTGTTCCCACGAAGCAAACGCTAACGTATTTAGAAGAGTTGTTAAAAATTAATAACATAAATAAAAAGAGAATATTTAACTTCAACAAACCTTTGTATTAAACAAAATATTTTTCAATTCAACAATGAGTTTTTTGAACAAACACAGGCACGGCAATGGGCAACCCGCTATCGCCATTTATTGCAGACCTTTTCATGATTATATTTGAAACAGATCTTGAAAGTGAAAGGCAGTATTTTCCTAGCGTGTGGTTTCGTTACGTGGATGATATTTTCGCAGTGTTTGAAGATAAACATTTTCAGAATAGAAGATTTTATTGCCAAATTAAACAATAAATTTTATTCTATAAAATTTACGCACGAATCAGAAATAATAATAAATTACCCCTTCTATATCTACTAGTTATCAAAAATAAAAACACTTGAGAATTTGATGTATATAGAAAGGAAACCACCACGCTAAGCTACATTCCGAATGACTCACATCATATGTACGCAGAATAAATGGCCTGTCTGACATTTTTTTGTATACAGATTAATTAATATTTCTTTAAGTAAAAGAAGATATACCAAAGAACTAAAATATATTCAAATATAACGCATACATTGCTTACCTAGTGGAGAAATTAATTAACAAACAGAAAACAAAGAAAATATTATCAGAATCAACGACTTTTAGAAGAAAGAAAGCAGAAAGTAACTTGGTTTGCTTACCATTTCCCGAATCACGAGAGGGCTAGATATCATTAAAAAAAAGCCAATTTGCAACTAACATTTTCGACGAAAAATACTTTAAAAAACTTGCTAGGTAACCCCAAAAGACAAGGATTGTACGGATAAAATGTCGGTAGTTTATGAAATAAGTTGTAAAGATTGTGATATTAAATACGTCGGACAAACAAAAATATTTATTGGAATTAGATTCAAAGAACATTAAGCACAATTAAGATACGGTACCATAGATAGATCGTCCGTCATCCGACATATTTGAGATAATAATCACCACTTTAATGAGGAGCAGCTAAAATTAATAAAAAATGTTAAACAACCAGGACAGCTAAACGCCTTCCAAAGTATATATATATATATATATATATATATATATATATATATATATATATATATATATATATATATATATATATATATATTGCTAAATATAGCCATAATAAAAAGTGTATGAATTTCGCTCCGCCGCCTATGGGTAGTCTCCTGATAGATTACTATACAAAATAAATACCGGCAGAAGCACGTCCGATAGATAATAAAAGAATACACATATTTCCGCCAAACGAAACAGGTTAATTTTTTGTGTCGTTGAACCTCCCTAAATCGTTAGTGACCGACTACCTGCAGAAGAATATAAATAGAGTTGTGGATATAATATATTTAGAATTTTTCATCCTCTGATGACGCTAACTTGGTTAGCGAAACGATCGTCAAGTTTTTTTAATGTGTTGTGGTGATTTGGGTTCTCCAAGTGTGCCTATCAGTGCTCATCATAGATTCCAATCGTCACTTGGTGAATCATTTTATTAAATTATGATACGTATAAAATATTTATTTATGAATGTATTTTTTCGTTATAACCTAAATAAACAAAAAAAGGGAATCTTAAATAATTTCGTTAGCTGAGTAATGTTTAGTTGTCTAACTGATAAAACTGCGTTCTGTGAATAGAGCCTCATAAAACTTATTACACTATAAGTACACTTGGAGAACGCAAATCACCACAAACCATCTTTTAAAGTCCTGACGATCGTTTCACTAACAATGTTATTGTCATCACAGGGTTAAAAATGGAATTTTTCATTCTCTGGTGACGCTAACTTTGTTAGTGAAACGATCGGCAGGGTTTTAAAAGATGTGTGGTGGCGTTTTGGGTTCCCCAAGAGTACTTACCGGTGCTCATCACAGGCTCCAATCTTCACTTAGTTATTACATTCTTTTTAAATTCAGTTAGTTAGTTTTAAACAGTTAACAAATAGAAAAGTATATAGTCTTTATTTTTTAACACTGTGTTTTTTGGAGCTGGCGTGACAATATACTACTTGGTTCCGCAACTAGGTGGCGGCACGTTGCTGCGTGTCGCACCACCAAATAAATTAAAAAATATTCAAAATCTTATCTAAATACAGAACTAGATATTGTTTCTGTGGCTTCACAGAGAAAAATCTTTTGCGTGTGGATGCTGTACAAATTGAATCCGATTGTAGAGAAGAAAACAACCTCTTCTAATGTCACACATCTCTACGTCTATGCTAACTGTGGAACGGTTTCACCAACTAAGGGCAACAACAGCTGCTATTAAATTTAAATCAAAAGTCTTAAAAGTGATTTCATTTTTAACAATAAGTCGCTAAAAATATTGGAATTACATAATCTGATTACATAACGTTAAAATTGAATTAAAACAAAAAGTAGAAAAAAAGTTGAAAGAGAAATCCAGTCAACGTGAGATTTGAACCGGCG
The DNA here is from genome assembly GCA_964006375.1 of Tillus elongatus. Lineage (NCBI taxonomy): Eukaryota > Metazoa > Arthropoda > Insecta > Coleoptera > Cleridae > Tillus > Tillus elongatus. The sequence goes on along the minus strand of OZ023269.1, from coordinate 22,265,828 downwards.
TCCCTTTGCTCATCAGCCATGCATCTAACAGTTACACCACTGTAAGCCTTGTATCAGACTCTGCAATGGAAGGTAGATAACCGATAATGGTCCTAAGTTATTTATTTGTAATATGTAAGGTTTTTAGAGGCAGATTATGCAACTGTTTTAACAAATGAGAAGTGTAACATGAATCTAAAACATTCTAATATACGTGTTATCCAATATTCACCATTTATAAACCACAATACTTATACTAATTGTCACGTTACAAATCTCCAGTTTGACATTTACAAGAGAAAAATTATCAACTTTTCAAAGTAATCTTTCTGGTCCTTCTTGAACTTTTTGCGCCATGAAAAGATAAATGTTGTCTGTAATATTTAATAGATTTTGTTTAATATATACAATATCTTGGTATTGCGTCTTCTCTGACTTTTAGTGACACTAAAATTTTGCTTTATCAAGTGCCTATGACTTTTTTTCTTTCAACTTAGAGAGCTGAATTCTGGTTTTTACAATATAAACCAGCTTGCCAAGTTTGGTTGCCGTAGCTTTGTTATTTCCGGAGATATGAATTTTTTTCCCAAGGAAACCTAAAATTTGCCCGGATTTGCTTCATTACTGAATTTTATTAACAAAATTCACTAAGAGGTGAATCCTTTAAATCTGTTTGCTGATAAGTAAACTTGGAGAACCCAAGTCACCACACCACATTTAAAAAAAACTGATGATCGTTCCACTAACCAAGTTAGCGCCATCAGAGGATGAATAGTTCAGAATTATTCCTCTAATGACGCTATTTATTTGGGTTCTCCAAGTGTACTTATCAGTGCTCATCACAGGTTTCAATCTTGACTTAGTCAGTTTGTTGATCTAAAATAAAGCAGTAATTACCGTGTATGTGCTTTTATATCTGAAGCTACAAAAAGTCAATTTCGTTTGTCAGTACACAAATTTACGGCTCTATGTAGTTATTTACTCTGGGCCTATATTGAGTACCAAAAATGTATTTTGCAAATGTAGATTTGCCAGCGTGATTATTTCTATGTGCCAAAATGAGTTATCTGTATTTCAAGAAGTTTTACCGATATAGATTTTTCAGCTTTTGTCAAAAAAACATGATTTTTCTTTCGCGTTAAGTATCACGGGTCGTGTTGTAAAATTCAAAAGCTACCTTTGCATTTCTACTGAAATATAAAATGTTTTAACTATTTTCAAAGTAACTTATTAAAACATATTTGTCATCCTTTTTGTTTATAATATTTGTATAAATTAAATTAAGCGTTAACAGCTTGACTGCCATGACGGACGTATATGACCGCTAGTGAATTTTGCCATCTCGCCGCGGCGGTCGTATACGCCCGTTGTATCACCGACGAATAGATTCATTCTCTATGTGCAGGCGATCGTGCCTGGCATCGCTCTGTATATTGCATAGGAACGCTGTAGCATAGAAGCCGAGCACAGCATAGCGAATTTTTGAAACATCATTCACCGACCGAAAATGTCGAGTAAAAAGCAATTATATTACATTTTTGATGGTTTTGAATATTTTTATTGTATACAAATGAATGTAAGTAATAACAAGTACAAAATATCAGATGAAGCAAATTAAGACAATTTATAAATATAGTTTAATTTTCAACGCCAGTTGCAATATCTTTTTAGAACGTAAACACATTTTTACGGTACTAATACCTCTAATGAATACAAAAACTAACTAATGGCTTACAATATGTACTTAACGCATCATATTTCAGTTCAGCACTGCATAATATTACAAGCCATAACTTGCAACAAACGACCGCTGGCAGGTCGGGTCGGGCGTAGAGGGCATACTTGGGTCGCCCATGGCCGAGCGGTCGCATACGACTGCTTGATTTGTTTTTCAAAAATATTGTTTATTAGAAGGAAATGAGACTTATAAGTCAAGGTTCTCAAGGTTCAGCTTTAGCCCCTACTTTGTTTCTTCTCCACATCAATGACCTCCTCTTTAGCACATCCAACCCAGTTCACAGTTACGCGAACGACAGCACCCTCCACTCAAATATACAATATTCTAAGCCTGTCTCTTTAGCCCAATTAGATGAGGATCACAGACTCATTGAGGGTTCTGTCTCCGTGGATCTCCAAAAAATATTAGACTGGGGAAGTAGAAATCTTGTACAATTCAACTCCACCAAATCTCAGTCTTGCTTTCTATCTCATAAGGGATACGCCAGCCCCAGACCCATCACAATGAATAACCAAGTTATTCAAAGTAATGAGTCCTTTTCACTTGTTGGCATTTCTGTGGATCGAAATCTCAATTGGCACCAACATGCCACATCAATTGCAGAAGCGGCTGCTAAGAAATTAGGTTTCCTCTTCCGGGCTCGCAATTACTTTTCACCAGCTAATCTCTATACCTTATATACTTCACAAATAAGACCAAACGTCGAATACTGCCCCCACGTCTGGGGTTCCGCTGCCGCTTCTACACTCGCTATCCTGGACCACATTCATAAGAGAGCTATACGTCTCATCGGTGACCCTACCCTCACCCAAAGGCTTCCATCCCTTCCCCACCAACGTGCCGTTGGTGACCTCTCTCTCTCTCTCTCTCTCTCTCTCTCTCTCTCTCTCTCTCTCTCTCTCTCTCTCTCTTTTATAGATATCTGCACGGGCACTGCTCAGAGGAGCTTTCTTTCATAGTTCCCCTACCTGCTGCCCCCAACACATCTACCAGGGGAACAGAGCAAATGCATCATTTTACTGTCCAGGTCACCAGACATAGAACATCTTGTTGTGCCCGCTTTTTTGTCCCGAGTACTTCCAAGTTGTGGAATTCCTTGCCGGCACATGTTTTTCCTTCTCCTCCGAACCTCCAAACCTTCAAGTCCATAATAAACAAGTTGCCTCTTTCCTTCTTGTGGACACCCAGGGTACGATAGTATTTAGGCTGTAAGCCCTCGTGGTGTTGTTGAAATATAAAAAAAAAATCGGGACGCAGCAAGTGCGTTATGGTAGTGAATTTTCATAAAAATGTGTTTAATAGCAAATAACTTTTTTGTCTTTTGACCTACAGAGCTAAATTTTGGTAGGTAGCTCACCTATAATGATATAAACCAGCGTACTAAATTTGGTTGTCCTTACTTTGTTAATTTTGGAGATATAAATTTTTTTTGAAAGAAAACACAACATTTTCCGGGAAAACCTGGGTCTATTTTCCTGGCTAACGAACTTATCCAAGCCATTTGCAAAAGGGGGGTATTCACCAAATTTAATCAAAATCGGCCCATTATTTTTTGAGTTATCGGTGTGATACATATATATATATATATATATATATATATATATATATATATATATATATATATATATATATATATATATATATATATATATATATATATATATATATATATAAAAATTGAAACCGACCCCGGATATGTGTTCTGGGGGGCCTAATTAGCGCTCATTTGAAGAAATTTTTTCAAAATTGAAAAATCGGGATCTCCTCATTAGTGAATTTTTTTAAAGAAAATTCACTAAAAGGCTCTGGCCAATATTTAGGAAGCCCCTATACATACTTTTTTCAACTTGGCGTCAGGGAAATTTTTTCAAAATTTATCCGGCAGTCAACCTGTCATTTTGTATTCTTTTCTATCCCTTATCTTATCCATTATTGTAACAGAGTGGTTGTTCTTAAATACTAGCTGCTTGATTATTGAAATCTCTCTATCAACATTGATTTTAGGCAGGTATTAAAAATCAAATTTATAAGCTGACACATTTTTTGTGAAAACGGTGTCAATTATTTTCCAATTTTCTAGTGATTGAACCTAAGAAATGAATACTATTGTTAGCTTATTCTTTATTTTTAAACAACCTGCACAAATATATAGAGTGTAACACATGTAATCATTTGTTTCATTAATGTTCAAAACATCACCCCTCTTCGATTTTAAAGTTTTTAATTTAGAAAAAGAAGATGAAAGCGGAGAAATTGTGTAAAAATGTATATAAGTTAAGTCGACATTTCAGGAAATCAGTTGAGTATTGTGTTTTTGAGACACAAAATTTTTTTTTAACACCCTGTATATTGTTAGTTTTTGTAATCTAAGATTTTTGTCATTGGGTCAGTATATTATACATATCGTATATTTGCTTCAGTAGTTCTCAAGACATATAATTTTGGATTTAGTAGTAGTAGTAGTAGCAGTGGTGGGGAGGCTAACGCAAAGCAAGTAGGCTTTTGCCAACCGCAGGAATTTTGGATTTAAGGATTTGATCTATAACAAGCAAACGCTGGCCACTTTTCAGGCCACTAATGAAAACAAAACAAAAGTTTATTTAATATACACCACGTGCGTTGAAAAGACTGTTACGAGAACTTTTTTTGTGTAAAAATGTATCATAAATTCGCTTGCAAAGCACAAAAATTTCTTGATAATACTAAACATCAAGTACATGTTATAAATTAATATAAAGGGATTTTATCACTGAGAAACATTTATTCTCTTGACTCGAAACGACACATATACTTATTTATACTTATGCTTATTTATTTGTATCCAAAATTATACAACGTGTCTTCCAAAAAAGCTTGTGTTTGCATTTATGCAGTTTTGTTGAACATTTTCCTGTGAAATCCCTTCTGTCAAAACCATTTTATATAATGTCGCTTTTCGAATTTTTTATAGATTTTGCTCCTCCTACCACCGTGACTTCCACAAAGTTCACACAATAGCTATAAGCAAGCCCAAATCTTCACTTTTGTATAAATATTTTATTTATTTCAGTTAAATATTCACAAAAACTTTGGTTCTTTAGTACATAAATTTTGACGTTTTTTGACAGTGTATTTTAATATACTTTCGGATCTTGCAAGATTAAAGTAAATATTCTATAACACCTCCGTTATTTTAAATACACCAGCGTTATTTTGTATATACGCACTCGAAGCATCCCCGACGGCGACCATAAATTTGTGGTGCTAAGTCTTGTAATTTCTTTACTTGGTTGATCCAAATGTTTTTTAGGCATTTGTTTCATGGAGACTGCATTTTCTAAATAATACAAATAGTGTGTTCCTGTTAAAACACTTTATTAAAATATTGTCGTAGTCATGAAAAAAAAACCATAACAAAACTTTGATATAGTTTTCTAAAAATACGCTGCAACTGAAATATATAAATACATTTTTGTTGCATTTGGACTGACAAACAGCCCTGAATTCAAAAAATCGGAGTTATCTATGTTGCAAACGACTGAAGAAATTGTATAACATGTTCCTATTAACGCAATTAGAAAAATCGGAGCTTCCAAAAACCTAATACTATATAAACTGTTCTATTAAAAAACCATATGTTTAATTTTTTGTTAAAAATCGTATCACTTGTTTTCCTAAAATGTGACTGAAACTCCACAAATTCTATAACCTTTTTATTTGTCATTTTTTGTAAATCGAAAAACAACAAAATTGAGACTGTACACTGTTATGTCAACGGTCATGTATGGTATTTTTACTAAATTTAAAGAGGGCCGAAGACCACAAGTTGAAACTAAATTTATTTTGAGTGCATCAATTAATTTTTTGTTTTTCTCGAAATATATATTTTTTTGACTTTCATAATTTTAAACTCCAGACTATACGAAAAATACTGGATGTTTTTGCAGATTCTGCACGAAGTATACTTTTTTTGTAGCAAATCTAGTAAAATGTTAAAACTCACACAGAGTCCTATTTGAAATATTTTTCTGTTTTATTTTTGCTGGGACACATTTTTTTATATCAATAAATGTAAAAATATTTACGATATCATAATTTATCATGTTTTTTGAATAATCCTGTATGACAATATTTTTTTATTAATTTTTATCGCTTTTATAACTCTAAACTCCAGTATTTATCAAAATATTGGATGTTTTTGCAGATTTCGAAAGTAACTATACATTTTCGTACATAAAATCTTGTAAAATGGACCAATGTGACACAAAGACTTATATTTTATACATTTTTTCTGTTCTATTTTTACTGGAAACCATTTTGTTTATTTATGAATATAAAAAGCCTGGACGCAGCAAGTGCGTTATGGTAGTGAATTTTCATAGAAATGATCTGGCACAAAATATTTTATTATACCTTTTTTTCTTGTCTAAATTTTGGTGTATAGTTTACTTTTTATATCGTGAACCTACCTACCAAATTTGATTATCATAACTTTTGTATTTTTTGAGATAATTTTTTTTTGAATGAAAACTTAAAATTTTTCCGGAAAACCTTGTCCGATTTTCCTGACTAACAAACTTATCCAAGCCATTAACAAAAGGAAGGTACATGCCAAATTTTATAAAATTTGCCCATTATTTTTTGAGTTATCGATGTGATACATACATATATATATATATATATATATATATATATATATATATATATATATATATATATATATATATATATATATATATATATATAAATTAAAACTGGCCCCGGATATGGGTTCTAGAGGCCTAATTCACGCTCATTTGCAAAAAATTTTCAAAATTCAAAAGTCGGGATCTCCCCATTAGTGAATTTTTTCTACGAAAATTCACTAAAATTGTTGTTGTATCAAAATTTGTCATGTTTGGTGAATCACCCTGTGTGACAATATTTTAATTAAATTTTCAACAGTGACGGCGACCACAAGTTAAAGCTAAATTTATTTCCGAGTAATCAATTAATTTACATTTTTTGCTCAAAATATTAACTTTTTTGCAGGTTATAATATTACACTCAGATTTTATAAAAAAATATTCGATGTTTTGCAGATTCTAAAAGTAGCTTTGTATTTTTTATATAAAATCTTGTGTGTGTGTGTTTTATTTTTTTAACGTCGGTCTATTTTCGCGACTATGGCCAATCACCGACGCCAGGGAGCAGTTTCACCTCACTATCCTGGAAATTTTGCCGAACTCCTGCCTTTCTGTAAGGAGTATAGAGATCTTTAACGTGTCCAACATCGCATAGACACGGGACCGACGGCTTTACGTCCCCTCCGAAGGGCGGAACGTGTAGACATTCAACTTGCTCAAATACAATGCCAGAACCTCGGTTGGTGTTAATGTTACAGTTTGTACTAAAAAAGTGAAAGGAGAACACTGGGATCGAACCCAGTACCCTTCGGTTCAGAGACACACGCTCTTACCCCTGAACCGTCGAGGTTCTTAAAAAATTTTGTAAAATGGACGAAAATAACACAAACACTCCTATGTTAAATACTTTTTCGGTTTTATTTTTGCTGGAAACCATCTCTTTTGTCTATATTAAATAAGTCTGAACGCAGCAAGTGCGTTTTGCTTGTGAATTTTCATAAAAATGTTTTTAATAGCAAATATGTTTTTTTAAAGAAAGCAGTCATTAAATTTGCTTACCAGTATAACCTGTATAACTTTATTGTGTAAAAATGTACAAAGGTTTTCCGAAAATAAACTTAAAATTTCTGGAAAAAACTGGTTTTCCGGCCAACGAACCTTATAGGTTAATAGAAAATTGAGGTATTCAAATTCGAAGCATTTAATGAAAATTCGCTACCATAACGCACTTGCTGCGTCCAGAAATTCTTTTCTTACAAACATGCATTATATTTCGATGGAAAATGTAAATATGCAATAATATAAGGCGTGTTCGACTAAAAAAAAAAAAGAAAATTTGTAGGTATCACCCACAATTTATGGGCCAGGCTGTGATTCTAGAAATAATTTTTTAGATGAAGCTTACGACACCCTATAATTAACGCATACATTTTTTCATCCTGATTAATAACGGATATATTGAGCTTTATAGATTTTTTCGAAAATTCGCTAAAAATATATACCAATAAACGATAAACCCTTTAGCTAAAACTACTGCCAAAGCATCAGAGAAAGGGTCTATTTGAAATAAATTTTCTGCAAATATTTTTGTAAAATGAAGGGCAATGACGGTTGAAGCTAAGACTTTAGGGTTTGCAAAACATTCTTCTAGTGACATTTTCTCTACATTACCAGTATTAGTTTCAGGTTCTTTGCCTAAATATTGACAATTTTCACGTTTCAAATCGCAACTTTGACGTTTTGAGGAAAACCCCAAATTTTTGTGTGTACATGCCTATAACTTTTTGGTCTTTTAAGTTACAGATCTAGTTTTTGTACGTAATTTACTTTTAATGATATAAATCCGTCAACCAAATTTGGTTGCCCTTATTTTGTTATTTCCGGAGTTATAAAAATTTTCCGTGAAAAACGGAGTTTATTTTCCTGGCTAACAAACTTACCCCAGCGACTTACAAAATGAAGGTACTCTCCAAATTTTGTCAAAATCGGCTAATGAATTTTAAGTTATCGGTGTGATGCATACCTGTACATACATACATATACGTACATATACGTATATATATATATATATATATATATATATATATATATATATATATATATATATATATATATATATACATAAACATATAAAAATTGTAACTGACCCCGGATATGTGTTCTAGGAGGCCTAGTTCGCGCCCATTTGAAGTAATTGTTTTTAAATTCAAAAGTCGCGATATCCTCATTAGTGAATCATTTAAGAAAATTAATTAAAATAATATTTGTGATATCATAATTCAATTATGAAAACTGTAGTCAAAAATTACAAAAGTCGGCTAAAAATTGATACGTATATTATATTTCAGTTTTATTTTCTTTTTGCCTTAAAATTATACCTACTGATGTAATATCGCCAATTTCAAAGCAAGTTTGAATGTATAAATTCTATTTTTGTCAGAAGTATTATTACTTGATGAAATGTTATTTAATTTTTAATACACTAAGTTAATATTTACGACTATAAGCGTGTGAAATCAAATCGCTGAAATCGAACCGTTTCTATATTCCAATCTCTAGTCTACAGCTATCTCAGTGTACCAGTCCTGTCATTATTATAATGAGCGCCAGCATATAATTGGGATCAAATGCGCCTAGTAACCGTAACAATGATATACACATACTGTAACCACCCTCAATGTGCACTACAGGTGGCAGCATAGTTCCGTATCACTGACCTAACTCCAGAAACCAGCGCACAGGATGCAGAATTAGAATTACAGTTCCAGTGCGTTCCGGGTCCGTTACCGGGTTACCACCCTTGTTTCTTCAATATAACACTCAGGACCTCACCAGTAGATACCTAGATTACGCAAGCGCAACAACCAGATCATGGCCTGTCCCACCATGCATATGTGACATATATATACATGTGTATCTATATATCAATTGAAGATACTACTTTGCAAACTATTCTCATCTGAAGCGCATCCGGAAGGACCTCTGCATCCGTTGGTGGTGGTGACAGTCTGGTCTAAAACACCGGTGCAATTGCATCGTACTTGGTCCCTTCGCCTGCATCACCGATAACGATTCATTCAGATCGTCTGAGTATTCATTCAGTGGTTGTTTGATACTTCTAGAGAAGACTTAGGCGAATTTATCTGAATATCTGAGGTTGATTGTTGAAATGATTTCGGTAAATATTTGACGGATATGTGTTTGTTTTCATGCATGTTTGTTAAAATAAATGTTAACTACTGCATTGGTGTTAAATGTTTTTAAAAGGTTTTTGTGAATTTTAATTACCTATCAGAAAGTGTTTGCAAAAACATTTTCGATAAGATTTAAATTTATTTTACGATGATGTACTAGTAAATAAATTTTTAGTTTTGAAGTAAATTTTTAAAATCTCTATATTCTATAAAGTCTTAATAAATCAGAATGTTTTCAACACAATTTCGAAGCTTTTATTATTTTTCTTGGTTGAAATTTAAATGCATCCATAGAAAAACATTTAAGCCTTCCTTTTCGGCGTTTTATTAAATAAAATAGATTTTTAAAAGCTCTGATTTGCTCTCGGCATATAAAGTTAACTTTTTTTAAGAAACTTGAGGGATTTTTATTTTATAAATGATGCTTAAAAAACTGATAATTTTAAACATGTTTTTGCATAGTTTTTCGATAAAAACGGATATTTTCAGCTAAATTTTGGGGATCTTTGTTATTTCTTGGTGGAGATTTAAATGCTTGGCTAAAAAATATTTTTATTCAAAATTTAAAATTACGTTTTAACAAACTTTTCAAAGTTTTGTTTAAAAAAAAAAACAAGTTTCAAATAGCTTTTAGCAGCTCTTGAAATATGACGTTCAATTTTTGCGTAAAAGCTTTGAGCGCTTTTTATTTTTAACATAAATTTGGAAGCACTTGTTTCAAATTTAAAAATGGTTTGTAAATAAATTTTAAATAAAAACGTATTTTTCATAAAATATTGTGACTTTATTTTTGTTAAGTGGAGATTTAAATGCTCGATTAAAACAATAGTTTTGTCTGAAACTTGAAAATTCATTTTTGACTAAAAATATTTTTCATATTTTAGTATGTAAATAAAGCAGATTAAATAAGCTTGATATGTCCTTCGTAAATTTAAGTAACCTTTTTAAGAGATTTTAATTACATATTTTAAAAACAAACATCGGAAAAGTTTCTTTCACACTTATAGAATTTTTTTTGCCGAAATTCTAAATATAAACGCATCTTTTGATGAAAACGACAAGGCTTTTTATTTTCTTGGTTAAAATTTATATGCATGATGAAAAACTTATTTTTATTAAAAATTTGTTTTTGACTATAGTTTCTCAAATTGTATTGAATGAAACGTGATCTTAAAATATAGGGATTAATTTTTACAAAGTTTAAATATTTTTTAATTTTTAAAACAAAATAATAATAATTTTTAACATAAAGTATAAATAAAACCGTATGGTTTTAGGAAATTTTAAGGCTTTGTTAGTTTTATTTGAAGTAGAATTGAGTTCGTGAATATTTTATTTATATTTCCAAAAACTTTTTCGACTCAAAAATATTTTCAAGCTTCTTTTATATAAAACAGATTTAAGCAAGTTTATTTGGCTTTTAAAATATAACATACAAATCAATTAAGAAATTTAAAAATTTTAAAAAAATCACCATACATATCACTACCAATTACCCAAGTTTTAAAGGAAATATTTATAGTTTTTATAAATTCTCATAAATAAAATCAGTGAATATTATTTGTTGTTACGTCTTCGGTTTCGCTTTCGACGAGGTTTTAAAAAATTGTCTTCAAATGAATGCGAACTAAGATCCCCGAACTTATTTCCAAGGACTATTAAAATATTTATATGTTTATGTATTATATATATATATATATATATATATATATATATATATATATATATATATATATATATATATATATATATATATATATATATATATATATAAATGTAACATTACTTTAAAATTATACAAATATAGAGCACAAGTCGCAGACTTAATATACAGACACATTGTATAATTTTTAACAATAAATAATAATCATAATATATATATATATATATATATATATATATATATATATATATATATATATATATATATATACAGGGTCGCTGATAAGTCTGGAAACGGTCGATTATCCGGGAAAATATACAACGTGTCGAAAAAAGTTTTATACAAAAGTTTTTGGGTTCTTCAATGTCTACTAGGCGGTGATAATTTTATTTATACAGGGTTGGTCATACAGGCGTGGCACACCAATATTAATTTTTTTTAATGGAACACCCTATATATTATTCGATATTTCAATCCTTCTCTTAATTTTGAGCAACATTTATCAGAAGCATGATGTACATAAACTCAATCGTTTCCGGGTAAAAAAATAAATAAAAATAAACGCTACTGTTTTTAAAATCTATTGGATGAAGAACAAAAATAAATGAAAAGTAGAATATCTCTTGAAAACAATCTGTGAGTGTGAAAAGAACCGGTTGCGATGTTTTTAACATTGTTTGGAATCCCAAGATAAGATAAGATGCCCATAAGAAACGCAGTATTATTCTTTTGTTTTAAAATGTTTCCAGGACAACGAATGTCAAACATTCATTCAGTGTCAACAGTTTTGAAACATTAGTAATTTAGTGTCAACAGTTTTTGTGCAAAATGGCAAGTTTAAGTGAAACCGAACGTATCGAAATTTTAATGATGATAGGGTACGGTGATAGAACACGAAGTTTTGCTCAAGTGGTGATTATGTTCAATGAGTTGCATCCTGAGCGGGAATCGATCTCCAAATCCACAGTTTCGAAAACTTTGCATCGTTTTCACGAAACTGGCGGTATCAAGGATAAACCTAGAACTGGAAGGCCAGTAACCGTTACAAATGAAGAAAATTCTTTGAATGTAATATTGGATGTGGTGGAAAATCCGAAAACTTCGGCACAGCAATTGGCTTTAAATCACAATATGAGTCGATATTCAATTCAAAAGATTACGAAGCGGGAAAAGTTCCGTCCATATAAAATTCATTTATTGCAAGAACTGAGTGAAGACGATTTTGATCGCAGAATCGAGTTCTGTGAACTTATTATGGAGAAGTTACGCCAAAATTTTAACTTTGCCAACCACATTTTGTTTTCCGACGAATCTACATTTTGTTTGAATGGACAAGTCAACCGACACAACTGTAGGTACTAGTCAGACGAAAACCCACATTGGATGGAAAAAATTCACACCCAAAGACCGCAAAAAGTAAATGTTTGGTGTGCTATTATTGGTGGACATATCATAGGACCTTATTTTATACACGGTAATTTGAACTCTGCTCGATATTTGACACTTTTGCAAGAATCAATTGTTTCAGACGTAAGTCGATTATTTCCGAACAATAACGACCCAAATCTACCAGCGGAAGAAATATGGTTTCAGCAGGATGGGGCACCCCCTCATTTTGGAATTGAGGTACGGGAATATCTGAATCAAACCTTTCCTGGCAGATGGATAGGGCGCAGGGGAACTATTGAATGGCCAGCTAGGTCTCCCAACATGACGCCGCTTGACTTTTTGTTGTGGGGGGTCATGTAAAAAATTTTATTTATCAAAATAGACCGCAGAATATTGAAGAGTTGCAAGCAAGGATTGTGCATGAAATTAATAACATTCCTCAAAACGCTCTTGTAAATGCAGTGCAATGTTTTGTTAAGCGAATTCATTATTGTCAGGAGGTCAATGGAGAACACTTTGAACATCTTATAAAATAGGATTCCAAACAATGTTAAAAACATCGCAACTGGTTCTTTTCACACTCACAGATTGTTTTCAAGAGATATTCTACTTTTCATTTATTTTTGTTCTTCATCCAATAGATTTTAAAAACAATAGCGTTTATTTTTATTTATTTTTTTACCCGGAAACGATTGAGTTTATGTACATCATGCTTTTGATAAATGTTGCTCAAAATTAAGAGAAGGATTGAAATATCGAATAATATATAGGGTGTTCCATTAAAAAAAAAATATTGGTGTGCCACGCCTGTATGACCAACCCTGTATAAATGAAATTATCACCGCCTAGTAGACATTGAAGAACCCAAAAACTTTTGTATAAAACTTTTTTCGACACCTTGTATATTTTCCCGGATAATCGACCGTTTCCAGACTTATCAGCGACCCTGTATATATATATATATATATATATATATATATATATATATATATATATATATATATATATATATATATATATATATGTATGTATGTATGATACCTCAAAAATTGATGTACCGATTTTGATGAAACCTTAGCACATGTGTTCTTTTTGTAACCGTTATCATTATCATTATCAATAGGGTGGATAAGCCAGAAAAATCGGAACAGTTTTTACAGAAAATGTTTTATTTTCTCCGGAGGTTTTAAAAAAATAATATATTATTTTTGATGAAATTGGGTAAGTACATAGTGTATACTAAATTCAAAGTGTCTAGCTTAAAGAGAAATCGCGTTGAGAAAATTTGAATTTTTTTAATGAAAATTCGCTACCAAAACGCACTTGCTGCGTCCAGACATTTTCCAATCTGCTTATAAATTCAAAAGCTTGCTTAAACATACTGGCTTAACGATAATGATTTATTATAATAATTATTATAATTATAATTATACAATGTGTCATTACAATTTTTTTGTGAATTTTTATTTAAAAATAGAGGTATCGATGGTGAGACTTTGCAAAAAAATTTCCAATGAGCGCGAACTAGGACCCCTAGAACCCATATCCGGGGTCAATTTCAATTTTTATATGTATGCAACCGCTAACTCAAAAAAATAACTAACCGATTTCGATGAAACTTGGCAAGTGCCTTTATTTTATTAATGGCTTGGAAGAATTCGTTAGCCAAGAAAATCTAACAAGGTTTTCCGGGAAAATTTTGAGATTTCTTTCGAAAAAAAAATTTTTACAAATTTATTTTAATGAAATTTAGTGCATATATATCCTCGGAGAAGATCTTATTACATACCAAAACTCAAGTTTCTAAGTTTATAGGAAATTGAGTCATTTAAATGTTGAGTTTTCTTTCGAAAAAAAAATTTTTTCCAAAAATTACAAAGCTATTTTAATGTAATTTAATAGATATGTTTCCTGGAGACAGGCCTTGCCACATACCAAAATTCAACTGTCGAAATTTATGTAAAATTCAGTTATTCAAATTTGGAGGATTTAATTAAAATTCACTACCATATAACGCACTTGCTGCGTCTCGAACTTTTTTATAACTTGCGCTTGTATAGTACATTATTTTTATTGGCCAGATATGGCCACAATATGTCAATATAAAAAGGTTTTAAGATGTGGCGTATGTCGACATGATTTACAAAAACGTTGTTCTGAAAATATTTGACACTGCATTCTTAGATTTTCACACAATTTCTATAAAGAATGTATTCTATACAAAACTATCAAGAATGGATGGTTTTGATTGTCACTTGTAATTATAATTTTTTTCACAACTCCAACTTCTCTTAATTCCAAACTCAGCTTCGAATTTTGAAATTTTTTTCTTATATTTTATCATAAACATCGCTATAAATTAATGTCTGAAAAGTACATTTTAAAAATAATTTTCACTAAAGTAATTAGGTAGCGATAAACAAAATAAATTTAGTAAAAAAAGGTTTAATCTCCTCCGACAAATAATCGAAATTATTTTCCTTTTTTTTATTAATTTTTTACCTTGAAACTTTAATACAAAGTAAAATGATTTTCTCAAACATTATTTGAATAATGAAGAGCTTTATAAAGAAAATTTTGAAATTTGCCTTCTATGTCCTACTTTTCTCTATAAAATTGTTGAAATTTCATTAAGACCAATTTTTGGATATATTTTTTTATAACAGGTTTTAAAGTATTCATAAAAAATAACTGGAATAAATGCGGTTAACAAATGTGTTTGATACATATTGAATGTTTTTTGATTCTTTAACCCTTTTCAAATTAAAAGACGGTTTAGACTTTATTTCAAGTAATATCTTACCTGCAAAATAATTTTAATAGGAAATAGATTTGGTAGATAATTGTGAAAATAATTGATGTGAAAATTCTGCACGGCTCTGGACGAACGTATAAGATCTAAAATTTTGTGTGTTTACTAGATAAGCGGTACATGTCCAAGTCCAGGTGACTTAAGTGGCCGTAGTTTATATACGTATATTAAAATTTGCTAAGATTTGTAAATTATGAGTAATAAATACATAAATAAATATAGTTGGCTATGATTAAATTATATATATATATATATATATATATATATATATATATATATATATATATATATATATAATATATATATATTTATATATGAGACAGACTTGGTTTTCGGGTTGAACCGCGTCCAGAATTTATTGAAACTCGACGTTTCGGCTCCTGTTTTGGAGCAGTTTTCAAGAGGTGAAGGAAATATATAAGGTCATGAAGTCTAAGGCCTCAGTCTGCCTACTCCTTAGAGTGGTGGACAAAGGTGGGTTTGAGTTGGTGTAGCTCGATTACGGGGCCTCAATCTGCCTACTCTCAAAATCTCGCCGGACATCGTCCTTAAGGTCTCAGTGCGTTCAACCCTAGGCCTAAGAGAGATCTGGCAGTTGCAAGTCTTGTATTGTATGTACCATTTCGTCTACCTGCTTCGTTATCAGTGTAATGAGTCGGGTCACGGTGAATTAAGTCAGGGGATTTCGTACTTAAAGGATTAAGAAGATTGCAGGTATTTGTTGAGTCATGGGCTTTCGTCACGGTACTTAAAGGATTAAGAGGATTGCGGGTATTTGTTCAGTTAGGTAATGGGGCAAAAAAATATTCTATTGAATTTATTGATAAAGGAGTAGGCAGATTGAGGCCTTAGAGATCATGTCCCTACATATTTCCTTTACCTCTTGAAAATGGCTCAAAAACAGGTGCCGAAACATTGAGTTTTAATAAATTCTGGACGCTGTTCAACCCGAGAACAAGTATGTCTCATATCAAAAACCGCGGAAATCTTTTCGAACATATATATGTATATATATATATATATATATATATATATATATATATATATATATATATATATATATATATATATATATATATATATATATATATATATATATATATATATACAGCTTTGGCGACGGTACTATTACTATTTCTTTTAATTGTGGGATAGCCGTCAGTTGCAAAATAAAAACTCTATCAAATTGCTGAGCTTCCGGAATGGTTTATTCCATTGTAAAGCTACAACATGGAAAGAAAAAAATACAGTTTACATAGGAAGAATATAAAAGTTTTAATACGTACATACTATTAAATAATTTTTTAAGTGTAATTTTAAAACTCGCTTTATATAACGTATTTAAAACTGTTGTGTTTTTCCTATGCATCTGTGCCTCAGCTTCGGCAAAGAAGTTTCCCCGGTTGAGCTAAGCATTCGACGCATCTTTCTCGACGTGAGGTAGGCTCAGATCCCTGGGATGTCGACCGTGCACAGACATGCTCCTCCAGATCTCAACACTGCTGTCTATTAAAGATGTATTATCCACCATTTCAGCAGCACACAATTTCAAAGATGTTAAATTCGCATCAGCCTCTACATTGTTAAGTCTCCTGTTCCAGAGTGAAAATAGTCCCAAATTATCAGCTTAATTTGAGACGTATAAAGCTCGCTGATATCTATGAGGCCTCTCCCATTATTATTATTATTATTATTATTATTACTATTTTATGTTATTATTATTGTTTTGTTTTATTATTAATATATATATATATATATATATATATATATATATATATATATATATATATATATATATATATATATATATATATATATATAACCTAGTCTGATCAGTTTTTGTGAGTGAAGATTGGAATCTGTGATGAACACTGGTAAGTACAATTTGGTAAACCCAATTCATCACAATACAGTTTTTAGACCTGACGATCGTTTTGCTAACAAACTTTTTTACCGAAACGATCGTCAGGTCTACTGTATTGTGACGAATTGGGTTCTCCAAAATGTACTTCTCTGATCAGTTTTACTCAAAAACAATTAAGTTCTCTTACCATGTACTAAGATTGAATTTTCTAGGTTAATTATAATAATAATAATAATAATAATAATAATAATAATAATAATAATAATAATAATAATAATAATAATAATAATAATAATAATAATAATAATAATAATAATAATGGCTAACAAATGACCCGAAAAAACTTAACTTGTGTTCGCAATCCTTTGCTACCGCTAACACTTGTAAATTATTCACAGCGTATCTAAACTAAGTGAAGATTAAAACCTGTGATGAGCACTGATAAATAAACTTTAAGAACCTAAATCACCACAACACATTAAAAAACCTGACGATCGTTTCACTAACCAAGATAGCGTCATCAGAAGATGACTCATTCCAAATATCTTATATCTACAACTCTATTTATAGACGCCCTCGTGGCGCAGGTGGCTAGGTGCCAGCCTGCTAAGCGAGAGGTCCCGGGTTCGATTCCCGGGCGAGCCAATTTGACTTTGTCTGGCAAATTTTAAAAAATATTTAATGATGGGAAAAATGTGCTAATGACCTGAGATGCCGCAGCCAATAATATTAAATTTAAAAAAAAAAAAAAAAAACTCTATTTATATTCTTCTGTAGGTAGTTGGTTACTAACGAATTAGGGATGTTCAACGACACGAAAATTAACATATTTCATTTGGCGGAAACATTCGTATTCTTTTATTATTTATCGGACGTGCTTCTGCCGTTATTTATTTTATAAAGCAATCTATCAGAAGACTGCCCATAGGCGGCGGAGCGAGATTCATAAATTTTTCATTATTATTGTATTTTGCAATATATATATATATATATATATATATATATATATATATATATATATATATATATATATATATATATATATATATATATATATATATATGAATATATATATATATATTATATATATATGAATATATATATATATATATATATATATATATACGTACTTTCCAATGCCTTTATTTGTCCTGGTTGTCTAACATTTTTCATTAATTTTATATTAGCCCCATTAACGTGGTGATTATTATCCCAAATATGTTGGGCGACGGAAGATCTATCGAGAGTACCGTATCTTAATTGTGCTTAATGTTCTTTCATTCTAATTCCAACAGGCCTTTTTGTTTTTCCGGCCCATTTAAGATCACAAACTTTACGACTTATTTAATAAATTTCTGACATTTTGGCCGTACTATCCCTGTCTTTTGGGTTACCTAGCAAGTTTTTAAAGCATTTTTTGTCAAAAATATTAGTTGCAAATTGGCTTTTTTTTAATGCTATCTGGGCCCCTCGCGATTCGAGGTTAAAATGGTAAGCAAACAAAGTTTTTTCGGCTTTGTCTCTTCTAAAATTTTGGCCGTATTATCCTTGTCTTTTGGGTTACCTTTGCAAATTGTTTTTTCTTTAATGTGATCTAAACCCTTCGTGTTTCAAGGTTCAAATGCTTAGCGAACAAAGTTTTTTGTGGCTTTATCTTTTCTGAAAGTCGTTGATTCCGCTAACAATATTTTTGTTTTCTGTTTGTTAATTAATTTCTCCACTAGGCAAGCAGTGTATTCATTATATTCGGCCGCGTTCTTAATATAATTTAATTATTTAGTATATATACTTTTACTTGAATGAAAATTAATTAACTGTTCACTAAAAAATTCAGACTGGCCATTTTTGTGCGTACGTATGATGTGAGTCATTCAAAATGTAGCTTAGAGTGGTGGTTTCCTTTCTATGGACATCTGATTCTAAAGTGTATTTATGTTTGATAACTAGTACATCTAGAAAGGGTAATTTATTATTAATTTCTAATTCGTGGTAAACTTTATAGAATCAAATTTATTGTTTAATTTGGCCATCAAATCATCTATTTTGCTAATGTTTGTGTTAAACCTTGCGAAAATATCATCCACGTAACGAAACCACACTCTCGGAATAGAGGGTTGCCCATTGCCGTGTCTTGGGTTAGTTCAAAAAACTCATTGTTGAATTGAAAAATTTTAATACAAAGGTTTGTTAAGGTGAAATATTATTTGCAGACCTTTTCATTTATGTTATTCATAGAAACAGGACCGTATAAAAAACTAAATAAAAACCCTCTACCAAAAATTATTTCGGACGTTGCACACTCTAGGAAAATACTCACTTTTACTTTTAAGATCTGCTTTAAATGTACTCATGAAAAGGTCTGCAATAAATGGCGATAGCGGGTTGCCCATTGTCGTGTCTTGGGTTTGTTCAAAAACTCATTGTTGAATTGAAAAATATTTTCTTTAATACAAAGGTTTGTTAAGGTGAAATATTCTTTGCACACCTTTTCATTTATGTTATTCATAGAAACAGGACCGTATAAAAAACTAAATAAAAACCCTCTATCAAAAATGATTTCGGACGTTAAAAATAGTCTAAAGAATTGTCACAACCTCATATTAAAAGACTTAGGAAGAAAGTTACAAGTTGCAAGTCCCCAAAAAGTACGGTCTCTCAAAAATTCATAATCCGGGAAAATCAGTGAGTCCTATTGTTTCGGCTAAGATTCCCCGACATACAAATTAGCAACAATCACTTGAATTTATTAATGAGATTAAAAAGGTAACATTGATTGAATGCGAGGTTTTAATTTCATTTGATGTAACCTCATTGTTTCGTAGCGTTCCCACGAAGCAAACTTTAACGGATTTAGAAGAGTTGTTAAAAATGAATAACATAAATGTAAAGGTCAGCAAACAATATTTAACTTTAACAAACCTTTGTATTAAACAAAATATTGTTCAATCCAACAATGAGTTTTTTAACAAACCCTTCCTAAATCGTTAGTGACCGACCACCTGCAGAATATTATAAAAAGTCTGGACGCAGCAAGTGCGTTATGCAGGTGAATTTTCATAAAAATGTTTTTAATAGCAAATGTGTGTTTTTTAAGAAAGCAGGCATCAAATTTTGTTACCAGTATAACCTATATAGTAGAAACAATGTGCAATGTTTCATCAAAATAACTTTATTGTTTGAAAATGTACAAAAATTTCCGAAAGTAAACTTAGAGTGTTCCAGAAAAAGCACGTTTCTTGGTCGAGCTTATAGGATAATAACAAATTGAGTTATTCAAATATGAAGCATATGATTAAAATTCGCTACCATAACGCACTTGCTGCGTCCAGAAATTTTGTTCTTAGAAACATGCATTATATTTTGATGGAAAATGCAAAAAGGCAATAACATAAGGCGTGTTCGATAAAAACAAAAGAAAGATTGTATCACCAATGACTTATGGACCGAAATATTTTTTAAATGTAGCTCAAGACACCCTATAATTAATGTATACATTTTTTTATTATATCTTGTATAATAACGGATATATTGAGCTTTATTGAATTTTTACGAAAATTCGACAAAAATTATGTACCATTAAACAATAAACTCTATAGCTAAGATTACTGCCAAGCATCAGAGAAAGGGTCTATTTGAAATGAATTTTCTGGAAATATTTTAGTAAAATGAACGACAGTGACGGTTGAAACTAACAATTCAGGGTTTATAAAACATTCTTCTTGAGATATTTTCATTCCATAGCCCGTATTAGATTCAAGTTCTTTGCCTAAATGTTGCCAATTTTGACGTTTTAAATCCCAACTTTGACGTTTTGAGGAAAACCCCAATTTTTTTTAATGCCCATAACTTTTTCCTCTTTTAACCTACAAAGCAAAATTTGGGTAGGTAATTTACCTATATATGTATAAACCCGCGTACCAAATTTGGCTCCCTTACTTTGTTATTTCCGGAGATATAAATTTTTTTCTAAAGAAAACACAAAATTTTCCTGGGGTGATTTTCCTGCCTAACCAACTTATCCAAGCCACTCGCAAAAGAAGGGGGTATTCACCAAATTTAATCAAAATCGGCCCATTATTTTTTGCGTTATCGGTGTGATACAAATATATATATATATATATATATATATATATATATATATATATATATATATATATATATATATATATATATATATATATATATATATATGCATTTTCCATCGACATATAAATTGAAACTGACCCCGGATATGTGTTCCAGGGGGCCCAATTAGGGCTCATTTGAAGAATTTTTTTCAAAATTCAAAAGTCGGGATCTCCCCATTAGTGATTATTTAGAATTATTCATCCTCTGATGATGCTAACTTGGTTAGTGAAACGATAATCAGGTTTTTTTGTGTCTTGTGGTGATTTGGGTTCTCCAAGTATGCTTATTAGCGTATCTAAAAATTAATTATCCCCAATTATACAATAACCCACGCACAGCCCTAATCGATATTACAAGTATCAATCCCAACTAGCTATTATATTAAATCTATGCAACATTGAGCAAGGCACGTGTCTTTTCTCTTTCTGTGGTACGCAGAAAGAAATGTACCTTTCTGTTGAAGTGCTTCCTGTTTAATATTTCTTTGATGTTAGGTGGCAAAAGTTGTAATACCACGGAGACACAAAAATGTAACTTCTCTCACACAAAAACTTCAAAAAGTATGGTACCTCGGCATCACTTCGCTCACTGGACCTAGTACCCTTGTTATGATCAATAAATATCAGCACATGCTGGTGTTCATGGTGATAGGCTACAAATGTTCTATAGCAAAGTGTCCTTACACGAAATGTATTTGATTCCCGATAAAAAAGTGAAGATGGATACATTCGATCCTTGAAAATATTAAAACTGAGTTATTGTCATTTAAAATTGGTAAAGAAGGAGCTTGTTCTTTTTTCCCAATTTATATTTTAACAACACACCACGAGGGCTTACGGCCTAAATACTATCGTACACTGGGTGTCGACAAGGAGGCAAGAGGCAACTTGTTAATTCTGGACTTGAAGGTTTGGAGGTTCGGAGGAGAAGGAAAAACATGTGCCGGCCAGGAATTCCACAACTTGGAAGTTCTCGGGACAAAAGAGCGGGCACAACAAGATGTTCTATGTCTGGTGAGCTGGACAGTAAAAGGGTGCATTCGCTCTGTTCCCCTGCTAGATCTGTTGGGGACAGCAGTTGGAGGAAATATGGAAGAAAGCTCCTCTGAGCAGTGCCCGTGCAGATATCTATAAAGAGAGAGAGAGAGAGAAGAGAGAGAGAGAGAGAGAGAGAGAGAGAGAGAGAGAGGAGAGAGGAGAGAGAGAGAGAGAGAGAGAGAGAGAGAGAGAGAAGAGAGAGAGAGAGAGAGAGAGAGAGAGAGAGAGAGAGAGAGAGAGAGAGAGAGAGAGAGAGAGAGAGAGAGAGAGAAGAGAGAGAGAGAGAGAGAGAGAGAGAGAGAGAGAGAGAGAGAGAGAGAGAGAGAGAGAGAGAGAGAGAGAGAGAGAGAGAGAGAGAGAGAGAGAGAGAGAGAGAGAGAGAGAGAGAGAGAGAGAGAGAGAGGAGAGAGAGAGAGAGAGGTCACAACGGCACGTCGGTGGGCAAGCCTTTGGGTGAGAGTACTGTCACCGATGGGACGTATAGCTCTCTTCTGAATTGAGTCCAGGATAGCGAATGTAGAAGCGGCAGTTGGCACCCCAGATGTGAGAGCAATATTCGAGGTTTGGCCTTATTTGTGAAGTATATAAGGTATAGAGATTATCTGGTAAAAAGTATTTGTGAGCCCGGAAGAGGAAACCTATTTTATTAGCCGCCGTTTCTGCAATTAATGTGACATGTTGGTGCCAATTGAGATTTCGATCCACAGAAATGCCAACGAGTGAAAAGGACTCATTGCTCAGAATAACTTGGTTGTTCATTGTGATGGGTCTAGGGCTGGTGCATCTCTTATGAGACAGAACCCTCCATGAGTCTGCTATCCTCATCTAATTGGGCTAAAGAGACAGGCTTAGAATATTGTATATTTGAGTGGAGGGTGCTGTCGTCCGCGTAACTGTGAACTGGGTTGGATGTGCTAGAGAGGAGGTCATTGATGTGGAGAAGAAACAAAGTAGGGCTGAACCTTGAGGGACTAAAAAACAAAATCAAACTTTCAAAAATGTTTATTAAGTTAAGTAAGTGTTCAAATTGTTGACCACCAGCTTCCATACAAAAGTACAAATTTTGTTCAAAACGAGCTCTGACATTCTGGATCATTTGTGTAGTATTAGATGGCATTCTTCAACAATGCGTCGTCGTAATTCTTCCAGAGACTCCGGTTCTGTTGCGAAAATTCTACTCTTTAAATGGCCCCATAGAAAGTAGTCTAAAGGAGTTAAATCTGGTCATCTAGGGGGCCACTCAATAACACATCTACGCCCAATCCATTGCTCTGGAAACTCTCTGTTCAAAAACTCCCTAACATGTTGTGAAAAATGCGGAGGAGCTCCATCTTGTTGAAATACTAATTGATTTTCTTGATTGCGATAATAATTTTCCACAATGTCAATTAATAGAGGGTAAACGATATCTTCTAGTAACCCCAAATACGTTTCGCCACTCAAATGGCCATCAAGAAAAATTGGCCCGATGAAACGGTCTCCAAAAATGCCAGTCCAGACATTCAATTTCTGTGGAATTTGAGTGTGGACTTCGTGAAAATTTCTTGGATTATTATCTGCCCAATAACGACAATTATGACGATTGACTATAGAGTTTAATAAAAACATACACTCGTCTGAAAAACATATATTGAACAGAAAGTTCCCGTTATCAGCTATTCGTACAGTCATAACTTCACAAAACTCCAGCCGCCGATCAAAATCATATTCATTCAGTTGTTGTACAAGATTAATTTTATACGGGTGAAATTTATGATGCTTCGATATTCGCTGAATAGTTCTTCTTTTGATGTTTGAAACAGTGGCCAATTTTCTCGTGCTGAAAGTTTGGTCTGCAGCAATTTGTCCTAAAACTTCAACTTCAGTAGTCCCATTTCTAACTGGAAATTAACGTTGAACAATTATATATTCGCCAGTGTAGTTTTGTGTAAATTGCTTGAATTTATTCATCGGCCAAAAAAATGGGACCAGTTTTTTCGGGACAATTTTGTTTATTTTCGGAAAACGTTTCCACGCAATTAAGTTATTTTCATGAAATATTATATACAGACGTGGAGACTACTTCTCTGGCTTCACTGTAAAGCCAGAGAAGTAGTCTCCACGTCTGTATATAGTATGGACAAGTTTCACCAAGTAAGGGCAACAACAATCAATGAATTCATGAAATATGGTATGTATATGGTTTCTAATTTAGATCATTGTGAAATGTACCACAGGGTCGCCATCTTGGTGCGGAACCAGGTGGTATGTTGTCACGACAGCTCTAGATAACACAAAATGTTATAAAATGGAGACAACCAACTAACAATTTTGTAAATTGTCTGCCTTGGCCCATTTCTTCCCTAATATAGGGACAATGTACGTCAGGCTAGATCTTTTTCTCACCATATTTAGAACCGCAGACCAGTTCCGCTCTAATTAGAGCTCATCAGTACCGTATACTAATTACAGCGAGAACACACCTATAAAGTAATACGGCTATAGTAGCCAGCCTCCTAGACATTGTGAGATGTACGACAGGGTCGCCATCTCGGTGCGGAATCAGGTAGTATTTTGTCACGACAGCTCCAAATAGCACAAAATGTTATAAAATGGAGACTGTGTACAACCAACTTTTGTAAATTGTCAGCCTTGGCCCATTTCTTTTCTTAACATAGGGACAATGTATGTAAGGCTAGATGTATTCTCACCATAATTAGAACCGCAGACCGGTTTCGCGCCAATTAAAGCTCATCTCTACGATATACTAATTTCGCACCGAGAGAGCGACCCTGTCGTACATCTCAAAATGTTCTAGAAGGCTGGCTGCCATAGGCGTATTACTTTATAGGTGTTTTCTCGCTGTAATTAGTGTACCGTACCGATGAGTTCTAATTAGAGCGAAACCGGTCTGCGGTTCTAATTATGGTAAGAATGCATGTAGGCTTCTAATATAAATGTTATAATATCTACCAAATTTGATGTCTTTCATTAAACAAAATAAATATTTGGAATTAAAAACCTTTTAATGAAAATTCACTATCAAAACGCACTTAGTATTTTGACATTTCGTATGATTTGTGTATTGTATTGAAGTTTTTATGATTCAGTTTTTAAAAGTTGTTATTTCTGACTTCGAGTCTTAGTTAATATTTTGTAGTTTAACTAATGGTAATTTACTTAGTGGTTTTTTTAATGTTATACATGGGCTGCTTTTTTACTGCAAATGTACAACCGTGCAGATGCAAATGCCAAACGCTGCCGCTGATCAGAGATAATACCTCGAGGATTTCTCTTATAGAAAAGTGCGAGATGCCGGAGTTTTCATTAATGTACTTCGTCGCATATATGAAACCGGTAATCTTCATCACCGCAAAACTAGAGCAAACAATCAAGATATCTTGCCAGCGTAGATCAGTAAATTTTAAATGCCTTTGAAAATCATACAACTACCAGCATTTTAAACGTCGCTCGTCAACTTTATTTATCTAAGCGTAAAGTGCTACACATAGAGGGCAAAAACCCATTTCATTATGCTTCAGTGTGGGAACCAAACGACGTAGATTCTGTCAGAACCATTATGTTTTGCTGAATTATTTTAAATGCTGGCATAAGATATGGAAGTTTTTAAAAATAATTATTTGGTAAATACAGATGTCGAGACTACTTCTGTATTTAGTATAGAACAACCTCTCCATGTAAGAGCAATAACAATCGATTAATTAGTTCTTTGGACCGATGAATCTAAATTTACCTGAGAAGGTATAACAAAATTCCATAATTTGGATTCCTAGGGCAGGAGTGGCAAACCTATGACACGCGTGCCAGAGGTGGCACGTATGAGACATTTGCTGGCAGGCGAAAATTTGCTGGTGCAGCGTAGTATGATGGGATTAGCAAATGGATTTGTTACTCTATTTGCCCAGCGTGTTGGACATCCAATTCTTGGGTTCTATTGCATTATACATAAGGCTAGATGTAATCTCGCCACAATTGGAACCGTAGACCGGTTTCGCTCTAATTAGAGTTCTTCAGTACGGCATACTAATTGTAGCAAAAATGCACCAAAAGTAATACGGCGAAAATACACCTATAAAGTAATACGGCTATAGTAGCCAGCCTTACAACACTAAGTGAGTGGTAGACACGAAGCAACGTGCCGCCACCTAGTTGCGGAACCAAGTAGTATGTTGTTACGCCAGCTCCAAATAACACAAAGTGTTAAAAAATAGAGACTGTATACAACCAACTAACAATTTAGTAAATTGTCAGCCCTGGCCCATTTCTATCCTGATATAGGGACAAAGTATGTAAGTCTAGATGTATTTTAGGTGGTGGCACGTTGCTTCGTGTTGGAAGGCTGGCTACCATAGCCGTATTACTTTATAGGTGTATTTTCGCTACAACTGGTATGCCGTACTGAAGATCTCTAATTAGGGCGAAACCGGTCTACAGTTCTAATTGTGGCGAGAATACATCTAGCCTTACATACTTTGTCCCTATATTAAGCTAGAAATGGACCAGGTCTGACAATTTACTAAATTGTTAGTTGGTTATATAGTCTCTATTTTTTATCACTTTGTGTTATTTGGAGCTGGCCTGAAAACATACTACTTGGTTCCGCAACTAGGTGGCGGCACGTTGCTTCGTGTCTACCACTCACTTAGTGTTGGAAGGCTGGCTATATGTGTATTTTCGCTACAATTAGTATGCCGTACTGAAGAGCTTTAATTAGAGCGAAACCGGTCTACGGTTCCAATTGTGGCGAGAATACAACTAGCCTCACATACTTTGTCCTTATATTAGGGTAGAAATGGGCAGGGCTGACAATTTACCAAATTGTTAGTTGGTTGTATACAGTCTCTATTTTTAACACTTTATGTTATTTGGAGCAGGCGTGACAACATACTACTTGGTTCAGCAACTACGTGGCGACACCATGCTTCGTGTCTACCACTCACTTATTCCATTATACACCAGAAAGTTTTATGTGCGAATGCGAGTTTCAAGGAACATGTTATTTATGAACCTTGTTACAAAATTATTCAACTTTACATCTACGTGGGCATTAAATATACAAAAAGTTTTAGGACCATTAAATGAGGTAAACTCAGTGTACAGTGGATTACGCATGTACAACAATCTCCGATGGTTAAGCCGTGGTAAAGTTTTACAAAGATTTGTAGAGGGTTTAGACAAGTGAGACTTTTTTGGATAAAGATAAAATCATTGAAAAATATAGTGATTAATGGCTTTCGAGATTAATGTCCTTTAGTGATCTTTGCCAAAACAACCACACTCCCACATATGCGATGACTTTAGGTTGATAAATTTTATGAGCCATGCCCTTAAGATACAATTAAGGATATTACATAACAGGTTGTTTAGAAGATGCGAAGCAGAGATGGGACATGATCAGTTCGGTTTTAGGAGTGGTATTGGGACAAGAGGAGCTCTGTTTAGCCTACAAGTGTTGTACCAGAAGTGTTACGATCAACACAGGAACATCTTTCTCTGTTTTGTGGACTTTGAGGAGGCCTTCGACCAAGTGAAGCATCCGAAATTGATAGACACCCTACAAAATATAGGTCTAGATGGCAAGAGCTTAACATTAATCAAAAACTTATACCGGTACCAAGTGGGCAAAATTCGAATAAAGGGCGAAACTTCTAACAGCATAAATATTGGGAAAGGAGTTAGACAGGGATGCGTATTGTCACCCATATTGTTTAATCTGTATTCCGAGCTTCTGTTCAAAAAGGCTCTTGAGAAAATTAATGAAGGTATAAAAGTAAATGGCGTTCGGATAGACACTATTAGATACGCCGACAACACCGTATTAATGGCAGATACGGATACCGGCTTACAAAATATTCTAGATCGGCTCAATGAGACATGTTCCGAATTTGAAATGCGGATCAACGAGGGGAAAACGAAAATAATGGTAATGCAGAGGAGACAGAATGTACCTATACCCTTCATTATAAATAATAACATAGTACAACAGGTCAACCATTATAAATACTTGGGATGCTGGATAGACAGCCAATTAAACCCAGAAAAAAAAATTCCACATTTGCACAAGCCAAAAACTTTACAAAAATACGAAGCCTTCTTTGCAATTCGCATCTCTACATAAACCTAAGGTTAAGGTTAGCAAAATGCTACATATTCGTCAGTCCTTCTGTATGGAGTAGAGACATGAACCTTAAAAATAACGAGCATGAATAAACTGGAAGCTTTCGAGATGTGGGTCTATCGGCGCATACTAAAAATACCATGGACAGCAAGAGTGCGAAATGAAGAGGTCTTACGCAGATTGAACAGAGACAGAGAGCTCCTCCAGGTTGTCAAGCGGAGGATAACTGCATATCTAGGCCACTTAATGCACAATCCTAAATATTATTTCCCCCAGCTCATAATTAAAGGTAAACTAGAGGGGAAAAGATGTGTAGGCAGAAAGAAACTGTCATGGCTGAGAAACATAAGATATTGGACAGGTCTGGGCTTTGGGGACTTGATGAGAGCAGCGGAGGATGGAGAGGAGTTTTCTGTTGTAGTCGCTAACCTCCGTTACTGAAAATGGCAACCAAAGAAGAAGAAGTGATATTTGTGTACATTTAAATTAATTAAATGTTAAACTGCAAGAACATTATGAGATGTATAACAGGGTCGTCATCTCGGTGCGGAACCACGTAGTAAGTTGTCACGACAGCACCAAATAACACAAAATGTTATAAAAGATGGGCAACCCTGTCGTTCATCTCACAATTTTCTGGGAGGCTGGCTACCATAGTCGTTTTACTTTATAGGTGTGTTCTCGCTGTGATTAGTATGCCGCACTGACGAGCTCTAATTAGAGCGAAACCGGTCTGCGGTTATAATTATAGTGAGAATACATCTAGCCTTACATACATGGTCTCTATATTAGCGAAGAAATGGGTCAGGGTTGACAATTTGCAAAATTGTTAGTGGGATGTACACCCTCTCTATTTTATAACACTTTTTTATTTAGAGCTGTCGTGACAACATACTACCTGGTTCCGCACCGAGGTGGCGACCCTATCGTACATCTCACAATGTTCTAGGTGGCTGGCTACCGTAGTCGTTTTATTTTATAGGTGTGTTCTAGCTGTAACTAGTATACCGAACTGACGAGCTCTAATTAGAGCTAAACCGGTCTGCAGTTCTAATTATGGTGAGAATGCATCTAGCCTTAAACTGCAAGGCCTTAACAAGACTGTCCTTATTATATATAATTTAAACCAAGCATTTGAAGGCAAATTAAAAGTTTTTAATCGCACCCTTATATTCAACAGATTTAAATATTTTCCGAATCGAGATTCATTGAAGATGTAGAACCCGATGAAAAACCAGATCAAGTTAAACTAATACACGAGTTTTCAGGAGTTGTTCAATCAATTATTGAGGATTTTTCCCTCAAGGTTGACCCAATTCAGACAATTTGGAGAAACCTCAAAATTTATTTTAAATCCAGATACATCACCAGATATTCTTAATTTGGAAATTTTCAAATGCCTACATCTAGATGACATTGAAATGCAATCAAGTGATTTTTATTCGATTTTAATATGGAAAGAAAAGTTTATAGATTTGAGAAATGTTTTCGAAGTTATTAAAAAATATCGATTATTGGGCACAATTAAGAAGTAATACTTACTGGAATAGCATCCCCGAAACCTTTAATTGTTTAAAGACACTAGCGACGTCTATATTGTCAATCTTTTCTTCCACATATGCAGCGAGTTATTATTTTTAGAAATTAATTTTATGAAGGACAATTTGATAAATAGAATGGCTGATAAATCTATCTCGACGTGTGTTCTTTTGAAAGTGACGAATTATGAACCTGACATTAAATATTTGTCATGCAAGATAACGAACTCTTAATCAAAGGTTATTTTCCACGCTGAAGAAATACCTCCAAAAAAGGTAAGATGCTTACTGGCAATTAGGCCATTGCTGACCCTTTTTGCTCATCTAAACTAACCTACTTTCCACCTTGAGCTCGATCTCAACGACGACAGTGATGTGAAAAATCATCCGCCGCCGGTGAGTCTCGAACCGTCGACCCCCGAGTCCGTATTTCAAAGTCATCGGCTTTCCCGCACGGCCACGGAGGCTCTTAAGAAATACCTTAAAGTATATGGTTCGTTTCAAAAACTTCAGAAGAGATGTGACATAGTAACAGTAGGAGTTGAAAATGAAATTACTTTTTTATGTAATATTCTAGTTTTAGCAGATCTCCTTTAACGGCTGATAAATGTTAAGGGTATCTGCATTACAAGAATGTTAATAATCAGAAAGTTTATCTCCGAGAAATCAAAACAGGAACTTGTGTCACTACATTGCGTATGAAAAAACGTACTGCCTCGGTATACATTTATGTAATATCGCTATCGAAAATTATACCATTTTGGGCATACAAATTTGAAAACTAGAAGAATATTATGTAGATGGATCATACGAAAATGGTGACAGGACCCAAAATTTAGTAGAAAAACATTATGGTCATTTGAAAATTATGGAAGATTTAACCGTTAGACATAAGAGACCCAACATTTTTACAGAGAAACGGGTTTCCAAGATATGTTTGCAAGTAATAATTGGCTTGGAATTCTCGATTACAAAGTTGTAGGCTCATTATTTGCGAAGAACTGGGTAGGAGTCGACCTACGTGAATGTCAGGCTTTTGGGAGTCTTTTTTTAATTTCAACAACACACCACGAGGGCTTACAGCCTAAATACTATCGTACCGTGGGTGTTGATAAGGAGGAAAGAGGCAACTTGTTAAATCTGGACTTGAAGAGTTGGAGGTTCGGAGGATAAGGAAAAACATGTGCCGGCAAGGAATTCCACAACTTGGAAGTCCTCGGGACAAAGAGCGGGCATAACAAGATGTTCTAAGTCTGGTGACCTGGACAGTAAAAGGGTGCATTCGCTCTGTTCCCCTGGTAGATCTGTTGGGGGCAGCAGGTGGGGGAACTATGGAGGAAAGCTCCTCTGAGCAGTGCCCGTGCAGATATCTATAAAAGAGAGAGAGGTCGCCAACAGCACGTCGGTGGGCAAGGGATGGCAGCCTTTGGGTGAGGGTAGGGTCACCGATGAGACGCATAGCTCTCTTTTGAATGGAGTCTTGGAGAGCGAGTGTAGAAGCGGCAGCGGCACCCCAGATGTGGGAGCAGTATTCGAGGTTTGGCCTTATTTGTGAAGTATATAAGGTATAGAGATTAGCTGGTGAAAAGTATTTGCGAGCCCGGAAGAGGAAACCTAATTTCTTAGCAGCCGCTTCTGCAATTGATGTGACATGTTGGTGCCAATTAAGATTTCGATCCACAGAAATGCCAACAAGAGAAAAGGACTCATTACTTTGAATAACTTGGTTGTTCATTGTGATGGGTCTAGGGCTGTTGTATCTCTTGTGAGAAAGAAAGCAAGACTTAGTTTTGGTGGGGTTGAATTGCACAAGATTTCGACTTCCCCAGTCTAATATTTTTTGGAGATCCACGGAGACAGAACCCTCCATGAGCGATCCTCATCTAATTGGGCTAAAGAGACAGGCTTAGAATATTGTATATTTGAATGGAGAGTGTTGTCGTCCGCGTAGCTGTGAACTGGGTTGGATGTGCTAGAGAGGAGGTCATTGATAGGGAGAAGAAACAAAGTAGGGGCTAAAGCTGAACCTTGAGGAACTCCTGCATTAATTGGATACAGTTTATAGGAATGGCCATCTACAACAACAGATATGCTCCTGTTGGAGAGGAAATTTGCTGTTCAGGTACAAAGTTTTGGTGGTAGGCCATAGGCTGGAAGTTTATTAAGCAGCGCTGTGTGCCAGACCTGGTCGAATGCTTTGGATATGTCTAGAGCAACAATCTGGGATTCACCGTGTTGTTCCATAGATTTGTTCCAAGAATGGGTGACAAAGGAAAGGAGGTCGGCAGTCCATCTGCGCTGACGGAATCCATACTGCGTCGTGGATTAGACTGTGTTTTTCAAGAAATTTTAGTAATTCGGTGTTTATATACTTTTTCATCACTTTAGAGACGACTGAAAGGAGAGAAATAGGCCTGTAGTTGCTAGGAAGCGCTTTGGATCCTTTCTTGGGGATGGGTCTTTGGATCCTTTTTTGGGGGTGGATTGTACTCGAGCAGTTTTCCAGTTACTAGGGAATATGCCTTTATTATAAGATATCTGAAACAGACGAGTCAGGACAGGAGCAAGCTCTGGCGCGCATTTTTTGAGAACAATTGCTGGGATCTCGTCAAGGCCAGAGGCTTTCCTGGTATTAAGAGAAGAGAGCATCTTTCTTCGAGCAGAATTGTTTGGATCGAGGAATCTGCAGAGGAATCAGGTAAGTACCGTCCAATTGAAGACCGTCACGGTCTTCATTTCGAGATCAAGGCGGTTTGGCGACGAAACCGAGGAAGGGTAGAGCATGGTTGCTGGGGTTGTCAAAAAGGGCCCATTGTGGCCTACTTGCTTGGCGTTGGCCTCCCCACCACTGCTATTACTACTACTTTGCGAAGAACATTAATGGGGGAAAGGTATATTTACTTTCTTTGGAATAATCTGCAGAATATATTATACAGGCGCTACCATTCGATGTTAGTGCAAATTTTGTATAATTTCAACAAACTGGCGCTACAACTCTTCGAAACCGCAGATGTGTCAGGTTTTGGAATAATTTTAAGGCTATTAGGTGGATAGCGATCTGTGATCCTATACGCTGGCTTCCTCGTTCGCCAGATATCAGCCTTACAGATTTCACCATGTAGGGCAATTTAAAGGATGATGTATACCTTAATACCACCTCGAGATTTAGACGATTTAAACGCCTAATTGGATTAGCTTGCAAGGGAATTACACCCCGCATGATTAGAAATGTGAAAAAAATTATTAAACATGCATGATGTTTAAGAAATAACGAAGGGCGTTTTCAACATAAGGGTTGGGCTATTTTATTTATTCTTTCGCTTTAGTTCTTTTTGTTTTATTGTGTTTATTTCCAACAGCTTGGATTTTTTATTAGTGGACAATTTTTAGCGTTGATCAGATCATCAAATTTATTGACCTGGTCGTTGTTTAAGCCAATAAGAATCAAACACTTTGTAACACATGATCAAGTTTTGTTTTTGTTTCTTTAACGCTAGGGAGAAGTTTTACCTCACTATTCTGGAATTTTTTCAGAATCTCTTCCGCCCTGCAAGGAGGGTGGGAATCTTTAACGTGCCCAACATCGTAAGGTACACGGGACCGACGCATTAACGCCCCTTGTGAAGGGATGAACGTTCAACTTGCTCAAACGCAAGGTCACAACCTCGGTTGATATTAGTTGTACTTAAAAATAATTAGACTTTTCTACTGGGAATGGAACCCCGGGCCATTGGTTTAAGAGGCCTGCGTTCTTAACGCTGCGACAACGAAGCTGCAACAAGTAAAATTTGTAATTTATCTAATAGAATAATAATACTTTCAGGTTAATACAATCGAATTAAGTAACCACTTAGACAGGTAGGAAAACAGCCTTATTGGATTTTATCAGTAAAAGTTTATATAGTTTAATAATACAGCAGAATATTCTCTAAGCAATTATTGAGAAAACGTAGAACTAAACTGTTTCCAATAAAAGCTCACGTTCTTGTATTCATTTGTTGATCGACAATAATAGATATTGGCTATATCTCATTGCGCTTAAATGCGATCTACTTTAAACTTAATACCACAACAGCTGTGTGGTATCGAAATCGATAAGTTTCACATTCATTGTTTAGATAGTGAATATCTGGATAAGATTCAATGATAATTTCAAACACTTCTTGTTTAACAGAACAATTAATTAATATTCATTGATTCGTATTTGTTGATTAATTTATTAGTGAATTTTTGTTAAAAAATTAATTAATGAGGAGATCCCAACTTTTGAATTGTGAAAAAATTTATACAAATGAGTGCAAACTAGGCCCCCTAGAACCTATCCAGGGTCAGTTTAAATTTTTGTATGTTTATATATATATATATATATATATATATATATATATATATATATATATATATATATATATATATATATATATATATATATATATATATATATATAGGGTGGCGCATTGAAAACGAAACAGACCGATTTGCGTCCAGAGAAAATGTTTATATAAGAAACGCTGAAATACGTCAATTTTAATATTGAGGGGGACATGTTTTGACATAAAACTCAACTTTGTCACATCAACCTCTCAAAGGTGGTGATAACAACCCTTATATTTTAAATAGGGAATATGGATCGAGTGTTACATCAGTTGAAAGCTCTTTCTTTTCTGAATTCAGCACACTAATTTTTTTGGAAGTTTTATCAACTCGTTTAACAATTATTCACTGTTAAAGTTGCAAGAACATATTTCATTCATTAGATATAAATGCACTAATTAGACATTTTTTCGTTAAAAGAAAACTAAAAAACAAAACCAAACGTTCAAAAATGTTTTTTCAGTTAAGTAAGTGTTCAAATTGTTGACCACCAGCTTCCATACAAAAGTACAAATTTTGTTCAAAACAAGCTCTGACATTCTGGAGCATTTGTGGACTTATTAGATGGCATTCTTCAACAATGCGTCACATCAACCCCTTAAGGGTGGTAATAACAACCCTTATATTTTAAATGGGGAACATGGGGCGAGTGTTACATCATTTGAAAGCTCTTTCTTTTCTGAATTCAGCACACTATTTTTTTTTGGAAGTTTTATAGACTCGTTTAAATATTATTCACAGTTAAAGTTGCAAGAACGTATTTCATTCATTGTAATAAGAAATGCACTAGTTAGTAAATTTTTCGTTAAAAATAAACTAAAAAACACAACCAAACGTTAAAAAATGTTTATTCAGTTGAGTAGATGTTCAAATTGTTGACCACCAGCTTCCATACAAAAGTACAAATTTTGTTCAAAACGAGCTCTGACATTCTGGACCATTTGTAGAGTTATTAGAGATCATTCTTCAACAATGCGTCGTCGTAATTCTTCCAGAGACTCCGGTTCTGTTGCGTAAATTCCACTTTTTAAATGGCCCCATAAGAAGAAGTCTAAAGGACTTAAATCCGATGATCTAGGGGGCCACTCAATAGCACCTCTACGCCCAATCCATTGCTCTGAAAACTTTCTGTTCACAAACTCCCCAGCACGTTGTGAAAAATGCGGAGGAGCTCCATCTTGTGAAACACTAATTGATTTTCTTGATAGCGATCATCATTTTCAATAATGTCAATTAGTAGAGGGTAAACGGTATCTTCTAGTAACTCCAAATACGTTTCGCCACTCAAATTGCCATCAAGAAAAATTGGTCAGATTAAACGGTCTCCAATAATACCAGTCCAGACATTCAATATCTGCGGAGTTTGAGTGTGGACTTCGTGAAAATTTCTTGGATTATTATCTGCCAAATAACGACAATTATGACGATTGACTGTAGAGTTTAATAAAAACGCACACTCGTCTGAAAAACAGATATTGAACAGAAAGTTCCCGTTATTAGCTATTCGTGCAGTCATAACTTCACAAAACTCCAACCGCCGATCAAAATCATCTTCACTGTTGTTGTACAAGATGAATTTTATACGGGTGAAATTTATGATGCTTCAATATTCGCTGAATAGTTCTTCTTTTGATGTTTGAAACAGTGGCCAATTTTCTCGTAATCAAAGTTTGGTCTGTAGCAATTTGTCCTAAAACTTCAATCTCAGTAGTGTCATTTCTAACCGGAAATTCACGTTCAGGATGCCGGTTTTTTTTTCGGCTGCTGAACCACTTTGTCGAAACTTTGCAACTAACTCCAAAATGTATTTTCTGTTAACATGTCTGTTCGGATGTCGTTCATTAAACAAATTTGCGGTACAGTTGGCACAGTCATAGTTTTTGAAAAAAGAGAGTAATTATTTCAACTCTTTTTTTCTACAGAATACACCATTGTGAAATTAATTTTCGGTTAAACTGATAAACCGACAAACTGAAATAATAAATCGCATTTCTCTCATTCCGATGATAGTCAATTTTTTGTTAACAAACCAACGAAACATTGACTATCAGCACATTTCTTATCGGAATGAGTGAAATGCGTTTTTGCATCTTCAACTGTGAATAATTTTTAAACTAGATGATAAAGCTTGCATTAGAGAGGCATATTTGCTATTAAAAACATTTTTATGAAAATTCACTTCCACAACGTACTTGCTGCGTTCAGACTTGTTATATCTATAATTAAACATGGTGTCTCACAAACAAGATTATCTTTCACAAAGACTCTTGCGGATTCGCGTCGGTGATGCGCTCTCTGATGATCATCAGGTCTTGCTTGGTGTTCCGCAGGGATTTATTTTGTCACCTTTACTTTTTCTGACCTACGCAAACAAGTTGTCTGATCAGTTAAACGATTGACACATAATATTGTATGCAGACAATATCTCTGTGTCGAATTCTGCGCCAAATTTCGAGGAACTCCGGATTCGAATATTGGAAGTAGTTAAAAGTTGTAAGGCATGGTGTCGTGAGAATTTGTTGGTTCCAAATGTTGAAAGGACCACTGTGGTTCATTTTGCTAAAAGGAAAGATGCACCCGATGAGCTTGTACAAAACTGGAGTAGTGAAGGTCGGAATCTAGCGAGCTCTGTGTCGCTCTTGGGAACTGTGGTAAGAGGTTACTTAACCTAAAGTTCACATGTTAACTTTAAGAAGCTAAGTGCCCCATTTTTTTGGGCTCGGTTGAAACTTTATCTAGTTATGAAAATTTTAGATAATATATAGTACTCCTTTCTTCTCTTAGTGCTCTTCTATAACATACTTGGATTGGGATGCACTTTCTAGTTAAACGGCGTATTAATTATTGAAACAAGAATTATCAAACAGTTATTTGATATTAGAACAAGGGAAACCTATCGACCATCTATACTTTATAGGTAACTACACATTGTCAACTTCTTAAATATACATAAATAAGGCAATGATTTTTGTAAAACCTCATCCTGATCTGTTGAATACTAACTTGAAATGAGATCAGTATTAGATAGGAGATCTATATACCGTAGATATTACTAAACATCGGTCGGCTGGCTACAAATACTTGCCATACTAGTCTGCCACAAATTTATATAACTAACCACCTGCATTGTACTTTGCGGCAAATAAATGAGCGGTAGCGGTTTAGGAAGCAAGTAAAATTATCTTTGACTTATATTTCTTTTTATTGGGTTAAGGAAAATCTGCTCCTTAAAACATGTTTGTAACCATTTATAAATACCTACATATTAAGCTGCGTTTTTGTGTCTTTTTATGTGGTGGTCTGGATTTTTCTATTTTTATCCACTAAATTGCAATTATAGTGTGTGATAATATCGTTAATTTTATTTATATGATGATGTAGTTCTTTTTCATCATTTCGTCGTCGCGTATCTTCAGGATTTTATTGCTTTTATTCCAGTCGAAATACAGGGTGTAGCACCTAAGACTTCTTGGACCATAGCTCCCCTACCATACAAGATATTTAGAAACTCTAAAAGGAAGATTGAGCCTAATTATCATCGCTATCTTCCTAAAATGCTTATAGTCACCAGTGGCGTGCCGTATTATGTTTCTTTTTTTATGGAATATTCTACATTTTATTGCAGATTTGGAATGTACTCGAAGAATTTTTTTTTTAATCTAACATGTTATACCCTTAACTTTAGTGGTTTCACTGTTAAAACCTTCCATTCTCACAGTGCGACCATTTTTGGGATTTTTTTAAATACATTATATGGCACCGGCACCTCGGATTTGAATTTAGGGGCGATCCCCTAAAAAAATCACAGCGTTGGATAGCCCTAACCCAAGTTTTCCGTTGGTACCAAAAAAAAAACACACATGCCATAACAAAATTTCAGAGAAATGTTAACGTCAATTTGTCGGTAAACGTCCTTTTCCGAAGCCAAGGCTTCCATGATAAAACAAAGAAAAAAAGAAAAAGCCTGGACGCAGCAAGGGCGTTATGGTAGTGAATTTTCATAAAAATGATCTGGCAC
Source organism: Tillus elongatus (assembly GCA_964006375.1). Classification (NCBI taxonomy): domain Eukaryota; kingdom Metazoa; phylum Arthropoda; class Insecta; order Coleoptera; family Cleridae; genus Tillus; species Tillus elongatus. The sequence goes on along the minus strand of OZ023269.1, from coordinate 22,227,375 downwards.
AAAATACTTTATTATAACTTTTTTTCTTGTAACATAGAAATCTAAATTTTGTTGTATAGTTTACTTTTTATATCGTAAACCTACCTACCGAATTTGGTTATCATAGCTTTTTATTGTTTGAAAACTCAAAATTTTCCCGGAAAACCTCGTCCGAATTTCCTGATTAACGAACCTATCCAATCTATTTACAAAAGGAAGGTACATGCGAAATTTTATCAAGATCGGCTTATTATTTTTTGAGATAAAAATTTTTTTCGAATGAAAACTCCAAATTTTCCAGAAAAGCCTCGTCCGATTGTCCTGACTATAGAACATGTCCAAGCCATTTACAAAACGAAGGTACATGCCAAATTATATCAAAATCGGCTCATTATTTTTTGAGTTATACATATATATATATATATATATATATATATATATATATATATATATATATATATATATATATATATATATATATATATATATATATATATATATATATATATATATATATATATACATATAAAAATTGAACGCTGGACATGGGTTCTAGAGGTCCTAGTTCGCGCTCATTTGCAAAAAATTTTCCAAAATTCAAAAGTCGGGATCTCCCCATTGGTGAATTTTTTCCACGAAAATTCACTAAAAAATGAAAAAATTTTGTCAACATGGTGTTTATTCTGCAATGTTTATTCTGCAACAAGAATTGTTAAGAAAATACAGAAAGTGAGATTAGAAAATCTAGCAACCTAAACTAAATCTTCAAAATGACGACCTTCTTGTTCGACGCATAACCGCAACCTTGACTCTCAACCCTAGACACTGCCGTGAGGATTTCTGGTGATACATAACGGAAAGCCACGCGGGTCCTCTCCCGCACATACTCGGCTGTAGTTGGTATATATCTGTAGACCACGTTCTTAATTTAGCCCCAGAAGAAGAAGTCAAGGGAAGTGAGGTCTGGTGATCTTGACGGCTACCTTCCTGGACCGCTACGACCAGTCCATGAATCTGGAAACCTTTTATCCAGATATTCCCGAACGCCACGCCTAATATGTGCAGGAGTCACATCGTCTTGGAAAATCATCAGCGTACACTCGTGACGCCAAGAAATATTTTCCAAGAATTAACGCCATGTCAGCCATTTCTTCTTCAGTTCGAAGCATATTCGCAACGTTTATCAGAAAACAATGATTCAGCCGTCAGTTTGTTCTTATTTGTAATGTTTATTTTGACAATATAAAGATGTTTTCCGACAAATTGTCGTTACAACTTATTTTTTATTTGAAATTCTGTTATGTAATGGGTGATTTTTTTTTGCACCAGTGAAAAATTTGGAGTTTAGACTATCCAATGCTGTATTTTTTAGGGGGTGCTATTTGAAATTTTTGAAAAAAACTACAATTTGCGAAGGCCAATCAAATTTTGTTTTTTTTCCTAAATTAATTGAAAAACAAATATGTGAAGGTACAGGAGGTCTTAGCCTACCCTTAAATTAAAATTCGAGGCGCCGGTGCAATTTGGTTTACTTTAAAAAAATGGTCGCACGGTGAAGATAAAAGGTTTTAACAGCGAAATCGCTATAATTAGGGATGTGACATGTTACATAAAAAAATACTTCTCGAACTCTTTCCAAATCTGCAATAAAATATAGGGTGTTTTATTAAAAAAAACATAAGTTTGCTACGCCACTGGAATACGGAACGCCGCTGGTGAGCATAAATATTTTACAAATATGGCGATGGTAATTATGTATAATTTTGCTTCTGGAATTTTTTCGATAGCTTGTATGTTAGGGGAGCTATAGTCGCAGGCGTCTTAGGTGCTACACTCTGTATATGTAATTTTTGACTTTACAGCTGTTTTGTATAATAATGATATTTATTTACACCATGATAACACAATTCGTTGTGAGACACGTCATAGTTTAAGACATTCATAATAAAACTTATAAAAATAACTGAATCTAAGAACAGAACGCACGTTCCGCCCTTCGAGGGGGCGTAAAGCCGTCGGTCCCGTGTCCATGCAATGTTGGACACGTTAAAGATCCCTACCCTCCTTACAGAAAGGCAGGGGCTCGGCAAAATTTCCAGGATAGTGAGTTAAAACTGCTCCCTGGCGTCGGTGATTGGCCATAGTCGCGGAAATAGGCCAACGTTAAAGAAACAAAACACACACACACACACACACACTAATAATAGAACATTATTAAACATCAATCAAATGTATTTAAAATTTGGCCGTTATTTTCACCTCAGAGTAGAGTATATTCAGCACCAGTCCAGGTCTCATATGGATTTTTAAACTGATCGGTGGCATCTTCTTATCTATCTATCTATCTATCTATCTATCTATCTATCTATCTATCTATATATATATATATATATATATATATATATATATATATATATATATATATATATATATATATATATATATATATATATATATATATACTGCTCCCTGCTCCGCTGCAACTTATCACCTTGTATGTGAACTTTCTCAAAAGCATGTAGGAACTAAGGAAGCTTCTGTGAGGCTGTGCAGCACCAACCTCAGGAAATTTATTTTGAAACCGGATTATATAAAAGGGTCATAGATTTTTCCGTTGATTATTTTATTTTATTCTTTTGTTTTAGATGTCTTGTACTGTTGAACGAGTGTCGGAGAACAGAGCTGGCACTGGAGGTGGCTCAGGGGCGGCAGCTGGTCAAGGGGCGGCAACCGGTGGGTCTGGTTGCCGACTTAGGGGCGCCAGTAATGCCAGTATAGCAACGTCGCCTAATTCCAGGGGCGGTGGCGGGACAACAACGGGCAACGCACAAGGTAATGCTCAAAATGGGCCTCAGCCGCAAGCTGGTGGTCAAGGAGGCCAGCCTAGCCAAGCCGGGGCTCCTCTAAGGCCTAAGCCTTGCTGTCTTTGCTGGTGCTGCTGCTGCAGTTGCTCCTGGTAAGTTAATTTCAATGTTTTCTACAATAATAATAAATAGTTCTTAATGTTATATTGAAAATATTATTCATACCTAACGACAGATACTTTTTAAAATTTCTAAAATCGGTATTGGATTATTTAATTCGAATATCGCTAGCTTCAATGGCAGTATTTTCAACAAGTATTGGCTCATCGTTCCAGTCAATAAGCAATGTGCCATGTCGGGTTAACCTTGACATTTCAACCCTACAGATCTTTTCATTTCATTGCTGATTTCCCCGTGTCATCAACTGGGCTAGGTTTCATGGAAATTTTGCCTTGGTTTACCTCTTTTCTGTCTTATTTGTCCTTTAAATGTTGTTGTCAGAAAGCTATTAGGTCTCAAAAAATGTCCAAGAAATTTTGCTTTCCTCCACTTTGAGTAACTGCTAACATAACTAACTAAAATCTTGAAATGCAGTTTTCTAGGTCATAGGCATCAATTCTTGGCAACAACAAACACAAATGCTTACTGTTGACAAAAATTAGGAAACTATCCAAATAAGTTCGGAACCATCACCTATGTTATGTATTAATCTTATATATCTATAGAATATACGTCACTAAGGGACCTTAAGTCTTTTTACGTGAGATTTTGTGAGGTTTTGAGCGTTGAGATAAAAAAATTATATCCACCGGAGATTTCAATATGTCCTTAAACATGCCATGTAAACATGCCCTAAACAGTACATAAATTTTTTGGGTTGTACAGTTTTTCACTTGTGTCAGGTGCTCGTACCAGAATGCAGCAGTGCCTTGACTTTGTCTTTGTTAAGTTTAGTAAGGGACTCGTGGATGCCGAGTGGGTCGATAACCAATTATCTGATGGCCAAAGAATATTTCTAGGCATTGATAGAAACAGTGAATTCGCCAGTCTTGTTAGGACACTCATTTAATGGCCGACGTAATGCATAGGTTTATTAAATTTCAATTTATTAATAGAAAATGTAGATTTCTTTCTGGAAGGCACTTCCTTGCATAAGAACGGAGATTAGAAATGTTTGTAAGCCGCATTACTGATGTAGTTAGACAAAGTTTGCCGGAAATAAATGCAATCATAACACCTAGAAAAGAGAAAATGCACTAGTTTACCGATTATCTCCGACAAATGTGAGAACTGCAGGAAGTTTACAAATCAAATCTCACTTCTTCTCTTTAATGTCTAATTTCCCATCGTAAAAAAACTAACGTAAACAATTTGTATTTTCTATAAAACAATCAGCTGATAATTTGAGTTTAGTTTAGGCGGAAATAAGGTTGACAAAGGTTTCCAAAATTACATGTAAGCCTCATATTTTGACGTACAAAATAGACATTTCATGCTACAGCTTCTAATATTCGACCACAAGTGCATAACATAGGTATTATATTAATTTGTACACCGTGAAAATTACACCATATACCCAATGATAGAAAAAGTACATCAAATATGGATTTGTTGTATCATTACAAAACTAATAGATAATTGAATATCAGACATCTTTCCAGATTTACTGAAACTATCTGAAGTGAATTCACTGTTTCAGAACGGAGAAGAAAGTCGTCTTAGAAATTACCGAACAATTTCAATTTTCCCTTGTTCAAGTTCTTGAATTTATTTTATATGATCAAATAGTCTACACTTAATCACTTATCTATCGAGCATTTAATCTCGAAAAAAACTAGTCAACAACCCTGGCAGTTATCAGTCTGACTAAGACAGTTAAATAAAGCTAAGGAAACATAGTCATGCATACACTTGCATTTTAGATGTTGCAAAGACATTATATTTTCTCACATAACACACTTTTTGGCAAGTTAGAGTTTTATAGATTTGATGCTGACAGTTGTAGGTTTCTTGCCTAGTACCTATCCAATCACCCTCAGTATTTTGGTGCTGATACTATCTGTTCGCAAACATTCGATCTGGTGTCCCTCAAGACTCCCTTTAGGCACTGTTCATTTTGTGATTTACAAAAATTATCTCCCCGCTGTCACGAAAGCATCAAAATTGATCCTGTTGGCAGATGATACAACATTCGCCAAATCGCATTCTAATTGTAATATTCTTAGTCAAATATTAATGACACATTTGTGGTAACTAAAGACTGTTTTATGGCCAATCACTTGAGTTTGAATGCTTCTAAATCTGAACCCTTGATATCTTCGAGGGACTTACCTACATTCAATAGCTGAAGCCTGTCAAATTTTTAGAGTTTCTAGTGGACGATAAGCCGAAAGTGATGACTGTCGTAGATACGTTTGTCAAAAGTCATCATGGTCTTTTTTTACAGTCTCGCGGACGATGTTTCGAGGCCTACGTTATTAACAGCTTACTAGGCGTATGTACATAGCACAATACCATATTAATCACGGGCTATTCGTTACAGACTGACCCTGCTTTTGAGGTTTAACAAAAGCCTGTTAGAGCTATAGCTAGTTTAAGATACAGAGAAGATTTCCGAGAAGCCTTTAGAAAAGAAAAAATGTTAACTCTGCCATGTGTGTATATACTTGTATACGTGTGATTTATATAGTAATAGTAATAGTAATATTTATTGAGATAGATTATACATTGTAACATTTGACAAATAAGTTAATAACTTGTGCTTGTCCAAGTCACAATTTTGATAGGTTTATCCAAATAGAGTAATCAAAACTTGTTAGGATGACATTGACTACTAAAATTTTGACATACCAAATAGTTCATTTTGCTTCCTTAATAAATCTGTTCATCCTCAACCCCATTCTGTGCATTTACTTCCCAAAGCTCAAAAACCATTTAGTAACACTTTCTGCATTGAATCATTCTTTATTTTCCTTGTTATATGAGAAAATCCAAATGCCAATTTAGAGAAAATTTTAAAACATTGTTTGACATAAACATGCGTTACTATATATAAAGCCAATAAAACATTATATTACAGCACATGAAATACATGGCTACCAGAAACAACGTCAACTTAAATATGTGCTATTCACGCATAACTAGCTGGCGCCATTTGTTGTCTTTATCTAAATGTTGTGATTTTATTGTCGTCAGTAACAAATGCTTGTTTGTTGTTGCTGTTGATTTGTTTTTTATTTTTATTTTTTGATGCTTGTTATATACGACAATTTTTATTTATCATATTGACTTATGCAAACATATTTTACATATATTATCACCAATAAATATTATTATTATTATTATTATCTTTGGTCTTCCACCTCGTATAGCATACTTGTATTTGTCCATCTACAGGTGTTCCAATTAAAAGCCACCTGGAAAATATCGGAATAACAAAAAATAAAAAAACCGAGCCACGTCCAATATATTTTCGAGGGCGACAACTGATGGCGTAAGTTTTGGTGCCTTGGAACCTAGGCAGGGGCGTAAAGTTTCCTTAAATTTTAATTGGCATCCTATGTTGAGTGACACCTCATTTTAAAGCATTTTCAATTATGCTCACGACAATATTTTAAAAATTTGGTCTGGATATGGCAGTAGAATCATGAATTGAAGAATAAGACCAAATCTCAATGAAAGAAAGTTACTTAATTAAATGTTCAAATTGTTTTCCCTCCACTTCCATACAATAATAAAATCTTTGCTCACTTCCTGACAAACATTTCGAAGCATTCCGGGCGTTATCTGACGACATTCTTTAACAATTCGCCGAAGAAGCTCCTCAAGCGACTATGGTCGTATTGTATTTATTTTAAACTTCAAGTGTCTCCATAGAAAAGATAAAAGGGTGTTGAATCTGGCGATCTGGGGGGTCACTCAATTGAACCTGTGCGTCGTATCCAATGGTTAGGAAAGTTCTGGTTAATAAAATCACTCACAGGTGCGACATAATGTGGTGGAGCACCATCCTGCTGAAACCACACATTCTCTTCTGCCAAAGCGTTGTCATTTTCCGATACTTCCACCATCGTAGGGTGGAGATGCGTTCCCAGTAGATCCAGATACATATTTCCATCCATATTTGCCAGTAGGAAGAAATGCCCTATGAGGGGTCTTCCAGTATGCCAGCCTAAAATTAAATTTTCCCAGATGCTGCGTAAGACTTTCACGAAAAAATGGATTTTGTTCACTCCAGTAGCGGCAATTATGGCGGTGGACTTGGCCATCCACTGGGAATGTACAATCATCGTAAAAACAGACTGAGTACAAAAAGGTTGGATTCCTTCTGGCACCATCACTCATTTTCTTCACAGAACTGAACGCGACGATCAGGATCGTATTCATTGGGTTCCTGTACCAAATGAATTATGTATGAATATTATTACTATTTAAGATTCGGGAGTAACTAGCTACAAAAATCCCCGAACTACTTGCAAGTTTCCTGAGGCTCAAACATGGTTCCATTGCGATGTGTCCCAGGTCAGCTACCTAATTACTCTAATACGTACGACCTACTTACGTTGATGCTTTCTGTTTGCAACCGATGGAGTGTCCCAAAATGTATGCATTAAATCCAGAACGTACCGATGCGAAGTGTTTTTCTCAGGATGACGCTCAATAAAAATCAGTGCTGCCTGTCGTGCACAGTTGTCATTCTTGAAGAACAAAATAATTATTTCCACTTTTTCAGCAATTGTATAAACCATTTCCACGAATTGGAATTCAATCGACTTTGTGATTATTTTACGGGATATTTACTTGTCTTGTTTAAAGTAAAACAGGTAGTAAAGTTTAATTGGAAGAACTTTTTAGAAGATAAACGAATAATCATAAAAGAAAATACTTTTATTGAGAAATTAAAAAAAAGTCATCAGATAACGCTCGAAATGTTCGTTTGGAAGTGGAGCAAAGATTTTATAATTCTACGGAAGTGGAGGGAAAACAATTTAAACATTTAATTAAATAGCATTCTTTCATTCATTAATATTTTGTCTTATTTCATGATTTTATTGCCATATCCAAACCATAATTTCAAAATCGTAGCTGTCGTGAGCAGAATTGAGAAAGCTTTAAAATGAGGTGACACTCAACATAAAATTTAAGGATACTTTACGCCCCTGTCAAAAGTGTAGATTCCAAAACATGCGCCACTACGTCTCCCCCCCCCCCCCCCTGAAACCAAAGTCGAGGTGTTTCGGCTTTTTGTTTCTTTTTTTAATTCCCATATTTCCCAGTTGGGAAGTTTTAATTGACACATCCTGCATATCACCTGCTACCAACATAAGTTTTTTTAAACAATCTTTAAGTTTGTAAAGTTTTAGTTTCTTTAAATAGTTATAATTCTAGACCAAAGAAGCACCACTTTACTTTTTTGATAGATACAAGATTTTCACATACTTTAATGCAATATTTGCTTCATATTAATGATTCCTGCATCAAAGTCATGGCTCGCATGATACGTAATAATCTAAAATTAACTTGAAGGAAGTAATAAACCATTTTAACATTAAAAACACACTCATTTGGCTATGGTTAGATGTGCAAACCAATCCTTAAATTTTTAGGACTACAATATAGTGTTAGGTGTGACTTTTGTTCCAGTTCCACCCCCGGAAAAGGAAACGAAGAAAATGGTCCTACTAGAAACTCCAACAACTCTGACTTAGTGAACTATGAAGGGGACCCTACGTAAGTACAATTTTATTTCTTCATACATCATTATTTTTATATATTACACTAATAATTAAAGTACCACAAAAAACATACTTGAAGAAGAGTCCTCGGAGGTTGGTTTTTAATCTCTTTTTATATGTATACACCTCTGTATTTTGTGCTTAAGAAAAAAGAAGTGTATTTTCTATTTCAACTTTTATGAAATACTTCCTGTATCTACAATTACTAGCTTTTGAAATAAACAACAGAAAATATACGTTACAATCAACAGCTGCTAAAAAAAAAAAAAATATTAGTATATTAATTTAAGTTTAATAGATAATGCAACATTAACTAATTATGTATCCTTAAAGTATGTTTATTAAGGTGTTTTCCTTGCTGCGTGCATTTTTTTCTCCCTCAGGGTTCGTCCGCGTTTTTGCTGCCCCGATAGCACCGCAGCCTTTGGCTTATTGTGCATGGCCTCCATTCCAAAATCACTGTGCCTTGAACTAGTCTGCACAGCAATTGGTAGGGTGAAGTTTTATATTGCTCTGTCTCCGGTCTAGGCTGAATGTAAATCAGTTGCCTTTTGCGATCCAGAGCTTTACACTCGCACAAGATGTACTGAGCTGATTCCTCCCCCTCTCCGCAGAGTCCCACTCTGACCGCCCCATTTTATGCAGGTGTTTCTTGACTGCCATGTGTCCCGTCAAGAGTCCTGTTATGTTTCTGAGCTGTCCTCTGCTAAGATTTAGCAGCTCCACAGCACTCTTTCAACTGGGACCCTCAATTACTGACTTCCCATGTCTGAGCCCTGGATAGTCTGCCCAGTACACCTTGTGTTCGCTTCTGACCCAGGACTTAATGGCTCCCCTGGCGGAAGAGACCGGAATTCCTTGCCGGCTCATGTTTTTCCTTGTCCTCCGAACCACCAAACCTTTAAGTCCAGAATTAACAAGTTGCCTCTTTCCTCCTTGTCGACACCCACGGTACGATAGTATTTAGGCTGTGGACTCTCGTGGTGTGTTATTGAAATTAAAAAAAATATTAAAAAAAGGTCATGAAATATATCTAGAATTTTTCAAAGGACCCAAAAATGCAATAATATAATAGGTGATCTACTTCAAAAGGTGACGTTGACGTGATGGTTAATTCATGCAACACCGTGTATATACTAGGATTAGCTAAAAACTGCATAATTAGAAACAAAAATTGACGTGTGCGAGCGTATTTCTTTTAAATTGACCTGTATACATATATTCCTATTATTCCAAACTGTATCACCACCTGTATACATTTTACTTAAAAAGTTTACCCATAAATGACAAGCTTACTTTATTCAATCGTTGACTCACCCTGTCCTGAGGTAGGTTTGTCTAAACCATAATATTTTAATGCTACTGATCTACTGCTACTCCGTGTATGATTACTTTTGAACCAGCCTTTATACATACATTAGAAGCATTCCACCGCAAATATCAAAAAATAAACAAGACATCTTATTAAAATTCGCTATTAGTGAATTTTTATTTTAAAAAATTCACTAATAGAGAGGTATCGATGGTGAGACTTTGCAAAAACTTTTTCAAATGAGCGCGAATTAGGACCCCTAGAACCCATATCCGGGGTCAGTTCGAATTTCTATATGTTTATATATATATATATATATATATATATATATATATATATATATATATATATATATATATATATATATATATATATATGTATCCATCTGATAACTCAAAAAATAATTAACCGATTTCTATGAAACTCGGCAAGTGCCTTTCTTTTATTAATGGCTTGGATGAGTTCGTGAGTCAGGAAAATCGGACGGGGTTTTTCGGAAAAATTTTGAGTTTTCTTTCAAAAAAAAATTTTTTCTCCGAAAATTACAAGGCTGTTCTAATGAAATTAAACGTATATATTGCCTTAGGAGGGACCTTACTACGTACCAAAATTCAACTTTCTAAGTTTATATAAAATTGAGTTATTCAAATTTTGAATTTTCTTTTGAAACAAATTTTTTTCTCCGAAAATTACAAAATTATTTTTATGAAATTTTGTGCATATCTTGCCTTAGGAAATACCTTACTACACACCGAATTTAAAATTTTTAAGTTTATAGAAAATTGAGTTATTGAAATTTGAAGCATTTAATAAAAATTCACTACCATAACGCACTTGCTGCGTCCCGTTTCGTTTTTATTTATATGTTTATATATATATATATATATATATATATATATATATATATATATATATATATATATATATATATATATATATATATATATATATATATATATATATATATATATATATATATATATATATATGTATCCGTCTGATAACTCAAAAAATAATCAACCGATTTCGATGAAACTTGGCAAGTGCCTTTCTTTTATTAATGGCTTGGATGAGTTGGTTACCCAGAAAAATCTAACGGGGTTTGCCGGGAAAATTTTTAGTTTTCTTTCGAACAAAATTTTTGTCTCCGAAAGTAACAAAGCTGTTTTAATGAAATTTACTATATATGTTGCCCGAGGAGAGATCTTACTACGCACCAAAATTCAACTTTCTCAGTTTAAAGAAAATTGAGTTATTCAAATTTTAAATTTTCTTTTGAAAAAAAAAATTTTCTCCGAAACTTACAAAGGTATTTTAATGAAATTTTTTGGATGTCTTGCCTTAGGAAAGACCTTACTACGTATTAAAATTAAACTCTCTAAGTTTATAGAAAATTGAGTTATTTAAATTTGAAGCATTTAATAAAAATTCACTACCATAACGCACTTGCTGCGTTCCGACTTTTATTTTAATATTTTCTATTACATCAGGCATGTTGCAGACATTTTTTTAATCAGTTAACACGGTTTTATTTTAGTAGAAAGCGGAGTTTTCAAGAACAGACTCAGGGGTGTATTTATAGTAGAGGACCTTATTAACATTTAAAATCCCCATTTCCACGGCTTACTCCTCATGAAATATTTTCGCGACTAAATCGTGTTGCTCATTGTATCTCCCAAATTAGCAACAATTCCAGACAAAGGTGCATGTTAATATAAAAGTCTGGACGTAGCAAGTGGGTTATGGTAGTGAATTTTCATAGAAATCATCTGGGATCAAATATATTTTTTTATAAATGCCTATAACTTTTTTCTTGTAACATAGGGGTCTAAATTTTGGCACTTAGTTTACTATTTATAACGTTAACGTTCCTACAAAATTCGGTACAGCTTTGTTATTTTCGGATATAAAAAAAAAATCCAAAGAAATCTCCAAATGTTTGCGGAAAACCTGGCCCGATTTTCTTGGCTAACTAACTCATCCAAGCCACTTACAAAAGGGAGATGTCTAACAAATTTCGTTTAAATCGGTGCATCATTTTTTGAGTTAATGGTGTGATACTACACACACACACAATATATATATATATATATATATATATATATATATATATATATATATATATATATATATATATATATATTGCCATATAAAAATGTTCACCATTAAAGTCCGCATCATATGGGAAATTTTTTATTACGTGATTTACGGAAATTTTAAGTTTAGGGACAGTTTGTGCCCTGAAAATAATGCAAAATGGCGTTAAAATTTTTCTTTTATTGATCGACTGTACCTGTCAAATTTAAACATTTTAAAATTAAATACAGAAAATGGGGTTATTTTTTGAAATTTCGAAAAATCACAAATACAAAAGTTATTTATTGTTTTTCTACCTACCTACCAATTTGAATAAATTTAGATTATCTTGAATGTTTTAATGTTTTATTAACCTAACAATTTGTTGGTTTATTCAAATTCATGAAAAGTCGAAAAGACCCGTTAAGATATAGTACGTTCACCTGCTAAAGTGGTGTTTTCTGTTTAAAAATGCTCCAAATAACACAAAATGTTATAAAATAGAGACTGTCTACAACCAACTAACAATCTTGTAAATTGTCAGTCCAAGCCAAATTCTTCCCTCAGTTAAGTTTTTGGATAGAATTGATTAATATAAAATATTGAACAGAAATGGAAAAGAACATTTATTAAATTAATAAATTATTAAACACTCTAGCAGATGCTCAAATTGTGCCCCATTTACTTACATACACCAAGCAGTGCGTCGCAAAAAAGATTGTCTTGCTCTAAAGAAAGCTCCAATATCTTGTCTAACCAGATTTACGGCTTCCAAAATTCGTGCCCATAGTTCCTGTCGAGTTTATACTGGTGTCGCATAAACTGTAGTTTTCATAAATCTCCAAAAATAAAAATATAAAATATTTAAGTCGGGTGATCTGACGGGCCAATTTACAGGTGCATCTTGGCCGCGACCAAGATGATAGCGCCGTAGCTGCTGTTCTTTTAATATGTTGTGGACTGTAGACTTGGAAACATCCACTTCAGCAGCAACCCTTCTTACGTTTGTATGTGGATTTTCTTCCGCGTTTAAAACAGCTTCTTCCATATCTGCAATTCTTACAGATCGTTGACGAGCATTCTCAACGGTATTGGGTAGAAAGGTACCATGTTCTCCAATGCTTCAGTCAATTGCAGTAAAAGTACTGTGGTAGGGAAGTTGTCGACCAGGAAACTTTTCAGCATATCGCCTTGCAGACTCTAAGGAATTACATCCACACTCTCCATATACGGAATGCGTGTCAGCGAATTCTTTTAAACTATACTGATTATAAGACATAATGTCGAATGACCAAAGCAAAAGATAATATTGTTTGACAAGTTATGACAATCTAAACTGCTGTTGACAACTTTTGCTGTAACCATGGCAACGTAAACTTTCAGTTTAAAAATCTAAATTAATACTTATGCGTATTTAGTGAACAAACAATTTAAACTTTATTTTTCTCGAAAACTGTACATCCTATGGAATTTCTACCAGGATACCTTATTTTTGTGTTAGTCGTTGAATTTTTTGAAACCATTGGAAAATTTCAGAAATTTTGGCTTTTGACATATTTTTTTCTAAATTATAACCCTCAAAGTGCCCACACGCGCGCAACTGCTTCACATAATAAATCGGGTTTTGCGTTTTTCTTTATATGCTCTTAATATTTACTCCTGTACAAATTTTGAAAATCTTATCCTTAGCCGTTTTAAAGATAACTAAGGAAAATCGCTTTAAGCAACTTTAACACCCTGTATCTCAAGATTACAACCTTAAAATGAAAAATTTTATACGATCTACCCACACTATTTCTTTAAGGGAAACTCACAGCCCAATTTTTTTTAAGTATAATTAGGACACCCTCTATATATAAGCATATAAAAATAGAAGCTGACCTCGGGTATGCGTTCTAGAGGTCCCATTTGCGCTCATTTAAAGAAATTTTTTGAATATTGAGAAGTGGGGACCTCATCGGTGAATTTTTTCTACGAAAATGCACTAAAAGATACAAAATCTGCTTAGATTCAACCTGAACCTAACCATATTACTAACGTTTGAGTTTCTAAGTTAGAATAGTTGTCAATTTAGAAGCTTTTGTGTAAAATGCGAGTACACTGATAATTTAATCTGAGTGCATATTTGCAACAGAAAGCTCACGGCTGCCGGATGAGTTTACCTCTGAACCAAGTCAAAATTTAAATAAGTTAAAATGTACGTTAGGATTTAGAACAGTTTAAATGTAGTTATGCATAAAATATATTTAGAGTTGACTGTCAGGGTGAGTTAGAGTAAACAGAGACCAGCCCGTGTTATATAAGACCTTAGTAGAAGGTTTTATTGGGTTAAGACAGTTATAGTTGCGGTGGTCAGTTATGCTATAGTCACGAGAAGTCTATAATATAAATGCACCAATGTAATTTTCTTCCTGAATGCAAACGTTAAGTGCAAAAGTTAATGTTCCAGTTTCTCTATGAGGTTCACCAGCCTGGGCACGTGGTATACGAGCGAGGAGCATCAAAGAAATTCCAGAATACTCTGTGAGAGAGCTAGATTACTCATTGACGGGAAACTCATTAATTGAACTAATAGCTTGTTAAAAGTCTGCCACACGATACTCAATGAGGTAATTTATTTAGCACACATAATGCAAGTAGACTTTCATTCACATTTTTAATTTCATTCATTACCTTTGATACTGTTTGTTTACTACAAACTAGGTTCCGGGACAATGGAACGCGCAGATAAAAAATGAAGAAATGTATTCGCTATCTTTGTGTGAAAAAAATAATTATAGTCGCCATTCTTAAAATAATTGGTTCTTCTAAATTAGAATATCTGACGCGGGAGGTGTGCTATGGTAGCGACTATTCATGAAAATGTTGCTTTTCTTTATTGTTTGAGTAAAACTTAATAGAAATATGGGTTATGCAGAAGTTGTCTTTATCTAGATTAAATTAGATTAGATTCATTGTTAGTGGTCTATTCCAGTCACTCCACTGTGACCTTGGGTCTAATTATTTAAATTTCACTCATCAATCCCAGCTTCCTGAGGGAGTCGATCTTTTTTTATGGGTGAAAGTTTATTTGGCAGGTGTACTACATCTGAGTAAAGCCGCTTGCCCATTTCGAAGCTCATAAGGAGATAACCTCTCTCCGAGTTCGTCTGGACCAGACATCCGTCAGTATTTGACTCGAGGCGGTCCCGCTCTCGAGCAGCATCCAATCTCCAGTTGTAATCCAACCCTAAAGATCTCAGCTCACCTCAGGGCTCGTCTAAACCCGAAACCCACCAGTGTTGACTCAAAGCGATATCCCATCGAGTCCCGCTCCCGACCATCACCCAAGCGAGGCCGTCCGTCCGTTTAAAATCACACAGTTGGGCCTCAAACTCCGAGTGTATACCACTCATCAGAGATCCCAACCCCCTCCGGGTCGTCTGGACACACGACACCCGCCAGTACTCAACCCAGAGGGGTATCATCTGGAACCCCGCTCCCGAGTAACATTCAAGCGAGGCCAATTGTCCATTTCTAATCCCGCAATGAAGGCTTCAAAATCTGGGTGCACATCACCCCCCAGAGTTATCCACCTCCCTCCAGGCCCACCTAGACCAGATCCCCGTCAGCGTTTAATTGACTCGAGGCGGTATCACCAAGTCCCGCACTCGAGCAGCATTCAAACGAGATCGTTAGCCCGTTTCGAAAGTCACCAAATAGGCCTAAATCTCCAGGTGTAATCCACACCTAGAGAGCTCAGCCCTCCTGCGACTTCGTCTAGACCCGATCCCCGCCAGCCTTTGCTTAAATTTCAACCAAGAAATCGAGCTCTCCGCAGACGATATCTGTGAGGGTGAAAGTTGGTTTGACAGGTGTGCTGCTATCTGAGCGAAATCGTTTGCCTGTTTCGAAGTCCAAAGAGAGGTAACCTCTCTCCGGGTTCGTCTGGGCCAGAAATCCGTCAGTGTTTGACTCGAGGCGGTATCATGAGGTCACGCAGCCGAGCAGCGTCCAAGTGAGCTCGTTTGCCCGTTTTGAAGCTCACAGAAGAGACCTCAATCTCTAGTAGTAATCCGACCCTAACGATCTCAACTCTCCTCCGGGTTCGTCTAGAGTCGACACCAACCAGCGCTAGACTCAAGGTGACATTTCATCGGGTCCAGCTCTCGAGCATCACCCAAGCGAAGCCGTCCGTCCGTTTCGTAGCACACAGTGGGGCTCTCAAACTCCGGGTATAGACCACTCAGATATCTCGACCACTCCGGGTCGTCTGGACACACAAAATCCGCCAGCACTCAACCCAATGCGGTGGTCGTCTGAACACACGACACCGACCTGCACTTAACCCAAGGCGGTATCATCTGGAACCCAGCTACCGAGTAACAACTAAACGAAGTCAATTGTACATTTCTAAGCCCAGAGTGGAGGCCTCAAGATCCGGGTGAACATCAGTCCCCAGAAATATTCGCCTCCCTCCAGGCTCACCTGGACAAGACACCCGCCAGTGTTTGACTCCGGTTAGTCGCATGTTACGACAGGAGTTACCTTGGGCCTATTCTTTTAGTTAGTCCCCAGACCCACAGGGCACTGTATTTATCTAAGAAATAAAGAAAATCGGAAAGAAGAAGAAACGTCACTTTGATCAGTTGTGAAAGTTTGTTAGGAGTTACAATTATATTTCAATTCAAATTTTGCAACCAGTCAATCATTTCTGCGTTTAATAGAGGACCCATTTTGCGCTGCACCGAACCTAGCTCCTTAGTATGATATGTATAGATAATTTTGTGAATTCTCGCACCGCTACGCAGATCAGATATATTCCTGAAGGACCTTCTCTACGAGTTTCTCTTGACTTTTTTTATTTCTTTATTATATTTCGTAAGATTCGACCTGTATTCATTACAGTTTCCTGAAGCTTTATCTTGGTTCAAACAGCCTGAAAACTTCTCTTTTCTGTGAGCAAAGTATTTTGTTCCACCGAGACGTAAGTGGCTTGGACAAGTTCGTTAGCCAGGAAAATCGGACCATTTTTTTCAGGAAAATTTTGGATTTTCTTTCGAAAAATTGTTGTATCTTTGAAAATAACAAAGCTATGGCTATTGCGTCTTCTTTTCTTTGGCTGTGCTATCTTTTTCTTAAATTTCCTTCTAATTCTGCGGAGTATATAGATAGCGGAAATGAATAAAATGGCTGCTACTATTGTGGTGGTCAGGCTCGTTACTACTGAATGATGCGTGACTGTGTGTCATCGATTTTCCTGGAGATGTTCCTCTTCTTGTGGTTCTTCCGGAACGATGTCCTTCAAATCGTCATATGGTCTGACCCTTGCTTCTTGGGGAACTGCCACTGAACTGTTAGTGCTCTTCATAGTGTTAAATTCGTTGGTACTGGTTTCGCGAATCCACCTATGATAGACACACCCTCTTTATATCTGAGAGTTAGCACCATAGTTTTTGTCTTAATGATACAGTCTTGGGATATGGATATTACTCCAGACTGCTTTATCTTAACTTCTTTCCTTTGGCCGTTACATATGACTGAATTTCTAGATTCTCTTGGGTTTATAAACATCCATGAGTTTATTGTGTAAATTTGCTTTCAGATTGTTGACTTAACTAGCTGGTGATTGATTGGACATGTGGTTTTGTCTTCTAGCTAGTATATTTCATCTATACTACTGGGGCTGCTTTCTATTCTATTCTTACCATGGCTGGTGAACACACATATAGGTTCTCGGATAAGGAAATGTTGTATTTTAATTCATTGTCGGCTATTTGAAATATTTGCTGCGTGTTGTAATCCACTCCTAGAATTTGATTAGGTACATCCATTCACCAATATGTTACTTAATATGGAATCGGAGTGACCTTTATTAACAAAAATTGCATTACCTCCGTCATCGTAAAGTAAATGTACAGATGAATATATATCTGTGACTGATTTCTGAACGTAGTATCGGATATAATATGATATCTAGATGCTGTGGCAGTTTTCTTGATGCAGCGCTTATTATTTCATCAATGTGCGCTGGTGAAAGAAAGTCGTGAATGCTGGCTTGGTTCACATGTATGTTTAGCAAACTTCTGTGATGGTGAGTGAGTTCATCTAGATATCGGTCACCTATCTGACATACACTCAGTATGTGAATATCTAATGAATTATTGTCTGCTGCTTTGTACCAAGGCTTCACGTTGTTGATGGGTTCTAGCCTTGGTTCAGTTTGGACTCGAACTGTTTTAGTGTGTGGTATATTATTTTCTCTGTATCATTGAACCTTGATAATGATTGAAGCATCAGTCTCATTTGATGATGAGATGCTGCAATTAGTTTCTGTTGATCTTTATCTAATTGGTTTATGTCCTTGTATAAGTCATCATTCACCCCAAATACGGATGTGAGGAGTTGTCCAAGGATTCCTCTTTTCTCCCTCTTCATAAGCGCAGTATCTAGCGCTGCTTTTATCCATGATAGTTCAACCTGTTTTACTTTAATTTGTGTCATTAATAAGGCACCTGTTTTAATAAGATATTGTTTCTGAACACTAATATTCACTTAAAACGATAAATCTTGAAGCCCCATACATGGGCCAGCTCGATTTTCTACCAATCGCTCGTTATATTTCGGATACCGGTGTATTCAACGAGGTTTCCAATCAAATACACGGGGGAGGAAAGGAGCTGATTGTAACATTTCTACTTATAATTTTTGCCATAGATGAAAATCGTCGACAATTTTTCGTAGAATTTAAATAGCCTTACACTAGAACCTTGCATTTTGAATTGTTGATCGCTTTTGAGTTTTTTTAAGTTATAATATTACGTGTACTATTATTAAGAACCAGGATAACCAGCACATATACGTCTTTTTGATCTAAAAAAAAATACTAAACAATATATTTTAAGTAAATAAGTATCCGCATCTTCCCTTTTAAACTTTTAGATGTATGTGAGAGATTCCGGTGTCGGTTCATTAGATTTTCATAAGTACAGAAGAGGCACGCAGCTGGGGCATTTCTCAGCAAATATCTGAAATATCGCCACGTTTTCCACTTTTAACAACATTTTATCCCTTTCTTGTGTCCTTTTAATTTTATTTGGCTTTATACAGAGTATCCCAGTTTTTCCGGTTCTTAGTAATGAAAAGCATTAGCCTAAAACCAACTTATGGACTTGATTTTAAAGACAGTTGTTATAAATAACTTGTTTTGTTTCCAATATATATATATATATATATATATATTAACATTGGGCACTTTAAAGAAATGTTCTTAATTATATTTATTACAATTTCTATGTCAAATTTATTGGTTCTGTAAACATTTGGTACAAATTCCTATCAGCAACGCATTAAATTCCTTTTACGATTTTAAAACGACAGAGCAAGCATTCAAAAAAAATTGTGACAAACTTGTGTAAAGCTTCTTCAAATGAGTGCAAATTAGAACCCCTGAAACACATAAGTATGCTTTATAAATTTATATATACAGGGTGATTCGCAACGCAATGGACACAGAACGTGTGCGTGTAGAAGACCTTAAAACATGCCGATTTTTTATATAACATTTTTCTCTGACGCCCATGGTTGGTGAGATATTGACCTCGGAAGATTCTTTAATAATTCAAGAAACAGGTGTATTGCAGCAGTGCTCTAACATCCAAAGTTGGTAGATGGTTTTATTTTATCAACATCGTCTTTTGACGAAAATTTAAAGTAGATATAACTCAAAAATAGGTTAATTAGGGATGGGTCCCCCTTTTCATGATTTGATGTTTTTTAAACCCTAACCTAATTAAAAGTTAAAGTTGATCAATTTAATAGCAAATTAAATTGTATATCCTTTTCTTCTCTTGTCAATTTTTTGACAAACCACCCGTTTTTTTTTCAATTTAGATTTTTAGAGTTGGGATCAAAACAAAATTATGTCCCTTGAAGACAATTAAAAACTCGGGACGCAGCAAGTGCATTATGGTAGTGAATTTTTTATTAAATGTTTCAAATTTAAATAACTCAATTTTCTATAAACTTTGAGAGTTTAATTTTAATGCGTAATAAGGTCTTTCCTAAGGCAAGATATCTACAAAATTTCATAAAAATAACTTTGTAATTTTCGGAGAAAAATTTTTTTCGAAAGAAAATTTAAAATTTGAATAATCTAATTTTCTCTTAACTTAGAAAGTTTAATTTTGGTACCTAGTAAGATATCTCCTGAGGAAACATATATATCAAATTTCATTAAAGCAGCTTTGTTACTTTCTGGGAAAAAAAAATTTTTCGAAAGAAAACTCAAAATTTTCTCGGAAAACCACGTCCGATTTTTCTGACTAACGAACTCATCTAAGCCATTAATAAAATAAAGGCACTTGCCAAGTTTCATCGAAATCGGTTAATTATTTTTTGGGTTAGCGGTTGGATACATATACATATATATATATATATATATATATATATATATATATATATATATATATATATATATATATATATATATATATATATATATATATATAAATTGAAACGGACCCAGGATATGGGTTCTAGGGGTCCTAGTTCGCACTCATTTGAAAGAATTTTTGCAAAGTCTCACCATCGATACCTCTCTATTAGTGAATTTTTTGAAATAAAAATTCACTAAAAAAACAAACATATCTGAAATTTAACAAACGCTATTAAAAACTAATAAATAAAAACACCATAAAAAACACCATAGATATTATTCAAAATGACTTCCATTTTCTCTCACACATAACTGCACCCTTCGTCGAAAATGAAGGTCGACTCTGTTAAGTAATTGGATGTCACTTTTAATAATGGTCCACTTATTATTAATGCCACTCCACATATCTTCCGCAGTTTAAACTGGTGTCAAATACATAGATAAATTGTTTTAAAGCCTCCCAGAGAAAAAAGTCACATTTATTCAAGTCTGGTAATCGTGCTGGTCAATGTTAGTTCCACGGCCTATCCATCGATTTGGAAACTGGTTTTTTTTTTGAGAGGGAGGGGAAAATCTTCAGAAGACATTCAGCCATCCACCGAGCTGTGTTGGATTCATTCTCTCTGGAGAAATGCCTTACCAACTAAAAATCACCTCCCGCAGTGCGAAGCAGGCCTGGAACTACCTTTCGGTATTACTTCAGACCCGCTTCTCCTTATGTAGTAGCTGTGCTATTTTGTTTCCTTTCCTGGTCTCTTTTCATCATTATTTCCGTAACCACACTTTCTATTGTTTTCCATTTTGTTTCTGCATCTAACATATGCTTGACTATGTTCTCTGCTGTCAGTTCTTCTCCAGTCTCCTTTGTAGCTCGTTCTCTTATCTCGTCCCACCTGATGCATTCTATAACCAAGTGCTGTGGTGTTTCATGTTCTCCACAGTGGATGCACGCCAGCCGGAATCTTGCCAAATAGGATCCGAAATTGCCCTGCCCAGTCAGCAACTGCGTTAAGTAGTATCCTACTTCTCCATATTTTCGGGTAACCCAGGGCCTTATTTCTGGCATTAATTTCTTTGTCCACTGTGCTGTCATTGTTTCCTCTTGCCATTCTTGCTGTCATTGGTTCATCGTCTTCTCCCATCTTCTGTTTTGATCAACTATCTGGTTTTCATCTTTCCCATATGTGCGCTCTGCTACAAGTAGATGTATAGGAATCACTCCTGCTATGACCTGCGCTGCCTTAGTTGAAACTGTTCGTTAAGCACTTGTTATTCTAATTGCCACCTTTCTCTGTATACTTTCTAATACTTTCCTTCATTTACTTGCCTCAATCAAATCTCTCCATGCTGGAGCACCATATAATATGATGGAGTTAACAACGCTTTACAGTATCTTTCTTCTACCTGCTCTTGGGCCACCGGCATTCGGCATTAAGCGGCTCAGGGCAGCTGCAGTTTTCTCTGCTTTTTCAGCAACGCTCTTACCCTCGAGTCTGTTAAGCGTTGGTTCGAGCAGTTCAGGTTTCTGTATTGCAACTATCCTAATCAATTCTGGTGGAATTCCGTCAGGTCCGGGTGCCCCCACCCCCTTTATTCTGTTTCCTGCATCTTTTATTTCTTCCGTGGTGAACGGCTGTATGTTGCCTTCTTCTACATCTATTGGCGGCCATTTCACTACCTTATGCTCAGGGAATAATTCCTTGGCAATCTTTAATTGTTGCTCATCGGAGCATTCAACAGGTGAGCGTATACCTATACGCTCAGTAACAATTTTGTACGCTGTGCCCCATATATCTCTGTCTATGTCCTCACATAGCTTGCTCCATGCTAGTTGTTTTGCTGTTGTGGTAGCTTTTTGTTGGTTTAAACATCCTCAAATATTTGTACTGAAATGTGGTGGCGCCCCATCATTCATAAATCACATTTTGCTGCTCAGTTGTAAGGGCAGCTCCTGCAATAGCTCAGGAAGAACATTTTGCTAGAAAATCAAATATGTTGCGCCATTTGAGCGGTTTGGCAAAATAAGCGGCCCAACCAAATGCCCTTCAACAATACCTGCCCACACATTTATTTTAAATTCTCTTTGGAAATGGTGGGTTACTGTAGCATGTGGAGTTACATCCGAATATTCGTGACAGTTGTGCACATTCCTAATCCCTCTCGTTGTAAAGCAAGCTTCACCCGTAAAAAGAGTAGTCTTGAGACAATCAATGTTCTAATGTAAGATGAAATTACAAAAAACAGTATTGCCTCTAGATCATGTGGTAGCAGTTCTTCCAGTTTTTGAAGTTGATAGGGATGGAGCAGATTGCATAGGATAATTCTATGGACCTTTGGCTGTGTTAGCCTGGATAGTCGTCTGGTGCTGGTTTGGGGCTCACTTTCAATACTGTCTAGAAGACGCTCCTCAGTTCGTGCGTTCACTGCATCAACGCGTCCTCCGGCATTTTTTTTTTTGAAATAGGAACCCATTTCCGCAGCTCTGCGTTCAACATTGGCAAACGTTTGACGATGTGGTATATTACGATTAGAAAGTATTCTTCGATATACCTCTACACTTCTGCAGGAATTACCCTCGCAAAACCCTAATACCATAATCATGTCAACTTGTTCGTTAACCGAGAATTTTCCAGCCATTTTGAGCAACACATTATTATCACCAAAGAAAAGAAGAAACACAAAACAATAATTATTGTCAAACTTAATAAATTTAAGTAATGTCAGATTTGACAACGACTGTAACCTAGCAACAGATGACTTGCAGAGAGCCCAAGGCATCCCCTATGAGACTTTAATGTTTAATAAAATCTTCAAGGGTCATATATTTTTTTTGATCTCAACTCTAACAAATCAATTTTCTCAAAAACGGCTGGTTGGTCGAATAATTGACAATAGGACAAAAAGATTTTATTTGCTATAAAATTGATGGACTTTCACTTTTAATTAGGTTAGTGTTTAAAAAAAATCAAATCATTAAAAGGTGACCAACCCCTAATTCACCCCTTTTTGAGTTTATATCTCCTTCAAATTTTTATCAAATAATGATTTTGATAAAAGAAAATCATCTATCAAATTTGGTTGTTCTATGTTAGGGCACTGCTGCAATACAGCTTTTTCCTTTAGTTATTAAAGAATCTTCCGAGGTCAACATCTCACCAACCATGGGCGTCAGAGAAAAATTTGATATAAAAAATCGGCAGGTTTTGAGGTCCTCTACGAGGAACCTCGGTGGTTCAGTGGTAAGATCGTGTGCCTCTGAACCGAAGGGTACTGGGTTGTATCCCAGGATACTCCTTTCACTTTTTCAGTACAAACTGTAACATTAACATCAACCGAAGTTCTGGCATTGTATTTGAGCAAGTTGAATGTCTGCACGTTCCGCCCTTCGGAGGTGGCGCAAAGCCGTCAGTCCCGTTTCCATGCGGTGTTGGGCACGTTAAAGATCCCTACCCTCCTTACAGAAAGGCAGGGGTTCGGCAAAATTTCCAGGATATTGAGGTGAAACGGCTCCCTGGCGTCGGTGATTGGCCGTAGTCGCGGAAATAGGCCGACGTTAAAGAAACAAAACACACACACAACACAGATCCTCTACGCGTAATTATTCAGCGAATTTTGAAAGAAAAATAACAAAATATTTAAATTAAGTTTGTTATAAAAAAATTAAAGAAATAATTAATTTCATAGGATTATCTATGTTTACATAATATGTAAATAATTGATACATAGTTTCCACGTAAATGTCAAATGAAGCTTTAAAGTGAGAAGCTTAAATAGCCTTTTAATTTCTGACAGCTTGTGATATAAAAACACGAGTATTTTTCCGCTTGTATTTCTCTTGACTTCCACGAGTTCAAATTTTCGTTAAAAGTTAATAACCTTTTTACATTTTCTTTTTTTTTTATTAACAGATTATATAATTTTTATTTTATGTATTTTATCAGAAATTTTTTGTGTGATTCAATATTTAGTCAGTTTTCGCAGAATTGTTTAGAGTTACCGTAGAAGTTACTTTTGTACATTTTTATGAAACGTTAGTAATTATTTATCAATGTTTAATAACGTATTGTAAAAAAAATATTTGCGAATTCCCGTAACAAAAAATTGTTTTAGAATTTTTGTAAAAAAAATGTTTAGCAGTCTTGTGTAAAAAAATTCGTATAAAGTTTTTATATAATTTTCGTTTATTTTTATTTTAGCCAATTTTTGTAAAAAAAAGAGGAAATTTTGGTGAAAGAAATTACTCGTAAGTTTTCATTCAAAAAATGTTTTCTGACCTTCTTGTAAATAATTATATCTCGGCAGGTGTAGGTATTGTTGGTGTAAATTGCTTAAATAGATTCGTTGGCCAGGAAAATCGGATCACTTTTTTCTGAATTTTTTTATACTTCTTCAAACAATAAACTTATTTTGATGAAACATGATGCATTGTTTCTACTATAAAGGTTATGCTATTGGCAAAATTTAATACCTTTTATTTTTAAAAAGACATTTGACATTAAAAACCTTTTGCGCTTTTGTCCCATTCAGGCTTCTTTAATTTCTCTTCGTCTACGTAGTGCTTATATAACAATTTTTTGCTCCACAAGTATTATAAGTATGTGATGTCTAAAAATACCTAACAAATCAATTATAATATTTCCCTTTATAACAGACGCATTCGAATATATACATTGAAGGTAAGATTAATATACGATTTTCCTTGAATACGAGTTTGCAGGTGGTAGATGGAGAATACTTTTCAGACAAGCTATCTGCAGCACAAATACTCTTTTTACCTCTGTCCAGTTTCCCCATAGTACGATACCGTATCTCAGTCATATAATCATAGTAAACACTCTGTGCAGTTGCTGGGTTCACCTGGTTCGATATGATTATGATTTTTAGGGCATAACTGAAACTGAATGTTTAGATGCTACATAACTAATAGGCCTTTTACAGTTTTGCTTTGACTTATTAGTGTTTACCACAGTTGCAATATATATATATATATATATATATATATATATATATATATATATATATATATATATATATTGTTATGATATCATAGATATATAATATGTTCTTCCATTATTCATTTTAAGCACAGTAGAAACAAAATGAAAATATAAACGAACAGTTAAGGTGGATGTAGGGGAATTATACCTTATTAAGTAAATTTGACGCCTTCGTGGCGCAGGTGGCTACGTGCCAGCCTGCAAAGCGAGAGGTCCCGGGTTCGATTCTCGGGCGAGCCAAGTTGACTTTGTCTGGAAAATTTGTAAAAAATATCAAATGATGGGAAAGAATGTGCTAATGGCCTGAGATGCCTCAGCCAATAATATTAAATAAAAAAATAAAAATAAATAAATTTGTAGGTGGAGTCTGTTGCTACACAACAGATAACATTAATGCAAATTTTAAAATATACACATGAAATTAGTTTAAAATTGTAAAATATAATAATTAAATTTGTGGGTTTTCATATTTGAGAAAAGCAGTCTAATATAAAGAAAATTCAGCATTTAGTTTTCAATTGTAAATTCCCATAGTTAAAGGACGAAATGTAAGCAAAACTTTTTAAAGTTTTAACTAACTGTATCTATAACGACAAGTCTGATAGTAGTAGTAAAAATGTGTGTGACGAGAATGAAAAGTTGTCAGAAAGGTGGACAAAATGAAATTTTTAGAGACAAATTTGAGAACATCAGCCGAAAAGGCATATACGAGCAGTATATTACATCATCAGAAAATAATACATCACTGTCAAGAGATAATTGGGAGATAACTAATTTGGCAGCGAATGAAAATATAGACAGAAAAATTTTGATATTATACATTAGTTCAAGTATCAAACAAATAATCCTGTTTAACATAACACAAAAAGAATACCGATAGAAAATATCTATTTTGAAAGGAAAAAAAAATAGTGCTTAAACTAATTAGAGACACAAGTATATCTTTATATTTTTTCCCTTAGGGCTCGTCGGCGTATTTGCCGCCCCGATAGCACCACAGCCTTTGGGTTATTGTGCATGCCCTTTGTGTTTTCTACTCCACCCATTCCAAAATCACTGTGCCTTGAACTAGTCTGTACAGCAATTGGTAGGGTGAAGTTTTATATTGCTCTGTCTCCAGCCTAGGCTGTCAGTAGATCAGTTGTCTTTTGCGGGCCAGAGCTTTACACTCGCACAAGATCTGCTGGGCTGATTCTTCCCCCTCGCCACAGAGTCTGCATGCCAGGTCCCCCTCGAACCGCCCAATTTGATGCAGGTGTTTCTTGACAGCCATGTGTACCGTTAAGAGTCCTGTTATGATCCTGAGCTGTCCTCTGCTGACATTTAGCAGCTTCAAAGCTCTCTTTGAACTGGGTGCCTCAATTACTGACTTCCCATGTCTGAGTCCTGGACAGTCTGCCTAGTACACCTTATGTTTGTTTCAGACCCAGGACTTAATGGATCCCCTGGAAGTGCTCTTCGTCACGCCCAGGACCGATTCTGGTCCCATAAATGGTTCTCCTGACCCTCTCTTCGGGAAACTGTCAGCTTCTTGATTGCCTTTGACCCCCAAGTGACCCGGCACCCAGATGAGGGTGACCTCATTCTGCCCAGCCAGGTCGCTTGTCTCGTCTAGGCATTCACTTACCAGCCTGGCCTTAAGGGCTGCCTGGCTGTCTGTGGCTTTGAGGATCCACTTGTTGGTGTAGTCCGTCCTCTTGTTCTCTCGCACGTAGTGCAAGATGGCGTACATTTCGCCCTGAAAGACCGTTGCATGAGCTCCGACATAAATACTGTGACTTACCCTCGGTCCTGCCAAATAAACGCCTGCACCCGTCCCACGCTCCCCGCCGGATCCGTCCGTGAACCAGACGAGCGCGTCCCGTAGTAGGCCCGGCGTCTCTTCTCGCCATGCCTGGCGGTCGGTGATTACCACTGTAAACTTGTTTTCCCTGCAAATATGCAGGCTCGCGAAGTCTGTCCTGATTTCAAGCATGGGCTCCTTCAGGATCTCCTGAATTTTGCAGTGGCCCCCGCAGCCTGGGTTGATCTTCAGTCTATCATTGCAGGCTAGTCTGATAGTCCTAGCAAACAAACCAAGAGCAACCAAATTTGGTACGCTGGTTTACATCAATACAGGTCAATTACCTACGAATATTTAGTTCTGTGGGTTAAAAGACAAAAAGTTATAGGCATTAAAGGAAAATGAATTTGGGTTTTCTTCAAAATGTCAAAATCGCGATTTAAAACGGCAAAATTAGCAACCTTCAGGCAAAGAATCTGAGACTAATATGAGATATGGAAAGAAAATATTTCAAGAAGAATGTTTTACAAAGCCTGAAGTCTTAGGTTCCACAGTCATTGTCCTTCATTTTACAAAGAAATTTCCAGAAAACTCATTTCAAATAGACCCTTTCTCTGATGCTTTGTCAGAAGTCTTAGCTATAGAGTTTATCGTTTAATGGCATATAATTTATGTCGAATTTTCGTAAAAAATCATAAAAGCTCAATATATCCGTTATTATACAAGGTACGAAAAAATTGGGTAGATTAATTATAGGGTTTCTTCAGCTACATCTTAAAAAATTTTCTACAATCACAGGGTGGCCCATAAATCATTGGTGATACATTTTTTTTTAATCAAACACGCTTTATGTTATTGCATTTTTGCATTTTCCATCGAAATATAATGCATGTTTGTAAGAAAAGAAATTCGCAAATTTAATCAAAATATATATATACAAACATATAAAAATTGATACTGACCCCGGATACGGGTTCTAGGGGTCCTAGTTCGCGCTCATTTGAAAAAATGTTTGCAAAGTCTCACCATCGATATCCCTCTTTTAGTGATTTTTTTTGTAATCAAAATTCAGTAAAAAGACATACTTATTTGCTATTAAAAACATTTTTATGAAAATTCACTGCCATAACGCACTTTCTGCGTCCAAACCTTTTTTTATTATGATCCCATATTCTATACCCTGTAAAAGTTTCATTGCATTTGAAAGTTCTCCTTTCACTTTTCACTTCATACTGTACAATTAATATCAACCGAAGTTGTGGCATTGTATTTGAGCAAGTTGAATGTCTGCACGTTCTGACTCTCGGAGGTGGCGTAAAGCCGTCGGTCCTGTGTCCATGCCATGTTGGGCACTTTAAAGATCCCTACGCTCTTTACAGAAAGGCAGGGGTTTGGCAACATTTCCAGGATAGTGGGGTAAAACTACTCCCTGGCGTCGGTGATTGGTCATAGTCGCGGAAATAGACCAACGTTAAAGAAACAAAAATACACACATATGATCGCCAAATTTTTTTGTACGTATGCGAGTATAGAAGGACCTAGGTATAATACACGGCGAGGTGTATTATTAGGGTACTCTGGATACTGGGACATTGCAATATAATGACGAGATGCAGGAAAAATACTTGATTTTGTTCAAACAAAAGGTATTTATTGAAGAATAAAATGAAACATATATAACACATTGTGATGGCAAATAGTAAAATACTTAGATCCCAACCAGTTAGTAATTTTGTAGCTTAAAATGTTAATATTTTTATTTTAATTAGTCTGAAAGAGTTTTATAGTCTCCGGTTGCTTGCAATAGCGATTTATGTGTTGTAAACAAACTGGAGTAAGCTGATGATGAGGTGAGTTTTCTGTTTACTTACTGCAATATCTAGGTTACTAAAACAGCTTACTATAGAAGGCAATCTATTCCCCTGCATTTGATGACCTCAGGTATTCATTCAACTGGGTTACGCAAGCCGGTGTGAAATTCCTTTGTTAACACTTTTATTACGTGAATTCTGAAACAAATAAGATATTTGAGTGCAAGATCGTAATTAGGACATAAACAAGACACTATTATTGTTCCTGTTTAAAGCGAGCAATATAACTTAAGAAAAAGCCTGGACGCAGCAAGTGCGTTATAGTGGTGAATTTTCATAGAAATTATCTGGCACAAAATATTTTATTATAACTTTATTTTCTTATAACATAGAAATGTAAATTTTGGTGTGTTGTAAACCTACCTACCAAATTTGGTTATCATACCTTTTTTATTTTTTGATATAAAATTTTTTCGGAAGAAAACTGAAAATTTTCCCGGAAAACCTCATCCGATCGTCCTGACTAACGAACTTGTCAAAGCCATTTACAAAAGAAAGGTACGTGCCAAATTTTATCAAAATCGGCCCATTATTTTTTGAGTTATCGGTGTGACACACACACACAAATATAACACACACACAAATATATATATATATATATATATATATATATATATATATATATATATATATATATATATATATATATATATATATATATTGTAACGAGGTCTTGGCTTGCAGACCGTTTTTCGGTGACACGGATTGACGGTTATTATCTGAGGATCTCGGGCGCCAGATTTTAAAGGGTTTACTCACTGTTGAAGATGTTTTCGACCTCTTCACTTAACTCTGACCGAGATAACGATGAAAATACCTGGGTAACTCTGTGGAGAAGGGTTCGGTTGCCTTTAGATGATGCAGGCTGAATTTAGTGACCCCCTAGTGAGCGGGCTTTATTCGCTGACTCAGTGTGCTCCGACCACTACTGGCTTATCGAAAGGTGTAGCAGATTTTGTAAATATAAGGGGTTAGATACAAATTAATTGAGCTCTTGTACTGACCCAACCCTATATTTTGGATAAGATAATATTGACAAAAGATATATACAAAACAATATTTACAAACTATGTACAAATAAAATATGCGGGTAATAACATTAATCAGAACTAGGCTTTCTCTAAAGCGACCAGGGCTAGTGTTGGATGAAGCGTACGAACTCAGCAAGATATACGGTACGAACGGCGTTCTACTAAATCACGTATACGGCAGACGGGCGGCACACAACGATAGACCAGTTCAAAGTAACATCTGTACCCTCTCTGTCAAAGTGCGGAACACCGGAAGCGCATAGGGCGGAAGGTGAGACGGGACGACAGTTCTCGGTAGGCCTATGCGGACAATGAATCCTCAATATCCCCGCTAGGGTCAAACCGGGACACAAACATCTTGATTACTTTAGCGAGCTGTGAATCCTCAGCGTCTTTACTAAAATAACACAAGAGCTTATACTGTATGGGGCGGAAAGCCTGGAGCCAGTTGAAGTGTACAGGGCTAATTAGAAAGGAGCGTATCACTTGGAGTGACCTAGATAGGCTGTAAATCCTCAGCGTCCATATCGGGATCAAACCAAGATGAATATATCTCGATTATTTAAGTGAGTTGTGAATCCTCAGCATCCTCACAAAAATAATGCAAGACAATCTAGCATACGGGAATTGTCTATAGGGACGGCGGCAGGTCAGGAAAAGCAGAAATAATTCACTTGCGAAAATTTGGACTGAGAAACGTGATAATTTTAAAATATGAAAATTCGCTACAAAATATGAATTACTTAGAACGGATAATTTCTCACCTATAACAATATTCTCGTGTACTGAAATCGACCAACCAGGTGCGCTCGGACGCCAAACGGAAACGGAATCGGTGCGAACTGGTGGCAACTCACTGTTCTCGGCTTATTAGCTGAATTACCAATACTGCCTCTGCCCCGTGTTGCTTCTCCTTTTATATGAATTTCACAGCAGGCCAAAAACTCCGCGATGCTTGGAATTTAATCACCTTATCTCAACCATATAAGATAACAAGTACGAAATACACGTTTAATTAAATATAAATCGCCTTAAAATATTTCATGGTGAAAAATATTGTAGCGAATATTTATACAGTTTGTATTTAATTATTTTCTATTTACTTAATTATCGACTTAGTAATTACGCGTTTTGTATCACAGACCGATAGGAAATGATATTTCATCACAATATATATATATATATATATATATATATATATATATATATATATATATATATATATAGTATATATATATATATATATATATATATATATATATATATATATATATATATATATAAACATATAAAAATTGAAACTGACCCTGGATATGGGTTCTAGGGGTCCTAGTTCGCGCTCATTTAAAAAAAATTCAAAATTCAAAAGTTGGGATCTCCCCATTAGTGAATTTTTTCTAGGAAAATTCACTAATAATATACAAAATTTGATCTAACCTGACACGTGTCTTTTTTGTAAATCTCTGGGACGAGTTAGTTAGTTAGCCCAAACGTACAAGTTTCAAAAAAAGAAGAGAAATGTAAAGTTATTTCAATAATATTTGCCACACTTTTACAGACTGGTCCCAAAGAAATGGTATACCGAGCAGAAGTAATTTATTGGCATTAAAATAATGTTACGATTTAGCCAAACTTGCCTCATTCCAAGAGTCAAAATGAAAAATAATTCGAGGTGCTAAGGTGGTAAATTAAATTTTACTTTTCCTTGATATTTAGAAAATTATTTGAAAATTGGTACCGATGACTTTTTCGTAGTGATAAAAAATATTCTATTCCCAATTTAACTTCAGCGGATAGACGGTGCTGGCTACAGTACCCTTCAAGTTTTTAAAAATACTTTTTTTCTTGGTGTCGCTAGGAATGTTTTAATTAAAAAGTAATATTATCAAGTTTTTTTTTAACAAAACATTATGCCGGGTCCAGACCAAGCAGACAAAATAACGACAAGACAAAGACATTCATGTTTCGCGACAAAGTGGCGACATATCCGATACATTTCTGCAACATTTTTATCTTATTTTTGTTTTGTTTCCAAATTCGGAGACAGTTGCAAGTGCCGTCTCGAGTCGGTAAAGATCAAAGGGTCTCTGTTTTGTCTGCATATTTTACAAGTTGTCGGCGCAGTGTGGACGGTGTGCGCTGACAAAAGTAGCAGACCAATAAATCAGTGGAAAATCACACATATTTAGTTCTGTTGTGTTGTTGTGTAGTGGAGTACTAGTGTCTCTGCGAAAAATGTCGGGGGGAAAAAATGGAACACAGAAAATACTTGCAAATTAATAGAATTGTACAAAGAGCATTGTTACACTTATAGCAATTCTGTAGTTAGTATGTCTTTTGGCAACTGCAGGACCAACAAGGCATATCAGATTCTCGAAATCTTCGGTGTACATTTTTAGAAAATTCTTAAAGCTTGAACGAATCTCACCACTTAGTCCAATACTATCCTCACGTAACTGAACTAACAATTTATTTATGGAATAACTTTCTCGCTGTTTTAAGCTAGGTCTCATCCAAAAACGTTTGCGAGGAGAGAAAGATATAACAACTGGCGGCTGGCAATAAATCTTCATGTTTTAAATTTTCTCCCTGGTGGAAACGCCACATGGTTAAACAACTGATTCGCAACAACTGAATTTTGTTGCACATTTGTCCTTGTGGTGTGGACAGTTTGTCTCAATTTTGTCTTGTCTGAATACTTAAAATTTTGTCTAGATTTTGTCGTGTTTTTGTCTCAAAATCGTGTTCACTTTTTGTCTGCTTGGTCTGGACCCGGCATTATACCTATATGCAATTTTAAAAATAGCGGCAACACATTGTTAGTAATGGTTTTCCGTTCACTTTTTATTTACTGCAAAGTAGGCCGTCTGTCATAATTAAATTTATTACCCTGTCCTTGTCAAAATTACTTCTTGGTGTCATTAGCTTTTATTTGATAAGTTTTTGTAAAAGATTGCCTAAAGTACATAATGGTCTACACAAAGCAAACTTTAATTAATAAGTTTCTAGTGTACGGAAACATGTCGCCAATGTAATAAACATAGGATCCACATAGAAGAAACTTTATTAGTGGTATTCAAGTTTATTTATCAATACATTATTAATTAATATTAATTGATAATGTGGAGTAAAGAAGAAGTATTAATAGCTGCTGCAGCTTTTATTTTGCTGAGTAAAAAACAAGCGAAAGCAAAAAAGAAATTGTTGGGTACGGCGTTCCTTACAGGAGACAGTTCAGAAAGGAGGCACAAACCTAATGATATGTTTAAGGACCGATGATATAATTACCCGTGGTGGTCAAAAATTATGATTGTCAACCAGCCACCTTGAGACATTACTAAACAAAATGTGTCTAAGGTGACACAATCTAGTGCCAAACAAAAACTAGTCAGGATCCAAAGGATGGCTTGCCTTGGCATCACAGGGGCCATGTCTTCAACCCCAACAGCCGCCATGGAGGTATTGCTATCTCCCCCCCCCACTTAATTATTATGGGGGAGGCCAGGCTAAGACTATACATACTAGCCTGCAGTGGTAGACTGATGATCAACCCAGGCTTCAGGGGCCACTGCAAAATTCAGGAGATCGTGAAGCAGCTTATGCTTGAAATTAGATCAGACTTCGCGAGCCTGCGAATCTGCAGCGAAAACAACTTTACAGTGGAAATCCCCGACCGCGAGGCATGACGGGAGGAGACTCCGGGCATACCACAGGACGCGCTCGTCTGGTTCACGGACGGATCCGGCGGGGAGCGTGGGACGGGGTGGGTGTTTACTCGGAAGGACCAAGGGTAAGTCATAGTATTTCCTTCGGAGCCCATGCAACGGTGTTTCAGGCCAAAATGTACGCCATCCTGCACTGTGTGCGGGAGAACAAAAGGAGGGGCTACACCAACAAGCGGATCCTCATAGCCACAGACAGCTAGGCAGCCCTTAAGACATTAAGTAGCCCACGGGTAAATTACTGGCTGGTGAGTGAGTGCCGAGACGAGACGAGCGACCTGGCTGGGCAGAATAAGAGGACCCCCATCTGGGTGCCGGGTCATTCGGGGGTCAAAGGCACTGTAGAAGCTGACAGTCTCGCGAAAGAGGGCCAGCAGAATCTTTTATGGGACCAGAACCGGCTCTGGGCGTTACAAAGAGCACTGCAAGGGGAGCTATTAAGTCCTGGGTCAGAAACAAACACAAGGTGTACTGAGCAGACTGTCCAGGGCTCAGACATGGGAAGGCAATAATTGACGAACCCAGTTCAAAGAGAGCTGTGGAGCTGCTAAATCTTAGCAGAGGACAGCACAGAAACACAGCAGGTCTCTTGACGGGACACATGGCCGTCAAGAAACACCTGCATAAAATGAGGCGGTTCGAAGGGGACCTCGCATGCAGACTCTGCGGCAAGGGGGAGGAATCAGCCCAGCACATCTTGTGCGAGTGTATAGCTCTGGACCGCAAAAGACAATTGATCTACGGTCAGTCTAGGCCGGAGACAGAGCAATATAAAACTTGACAGTACCAATCGCTGTGCAGACTAGTTCAAAGCACAGTGATTTTGGAATGGGTGGAGTAAGACTAAGGGTATGCACAATCAACCAAAGGTTGCAGTGCTATCGGGGCGGCAAGGCCGCGGAAGAGCCCCGAGGGAAAAAACAAAATGTGTGCTATTATCTTAAGAGAAGATTTAAACTGGAGACAGGCCATCTTTGCAAAATAACGCTTGTTGGTTACGTTAACATTTTTGGACACTCTTTCTTACCACTGCATGCTGCATCTTTTTTTAAATGTCAAAACAAGCAATTTCTTTTATAATACCAGAAGTTTGTGATTTTCTGTGTTTTGATTTTTCGGCCAAACTAAGTAAATAGTTAGAAAATAAAATACGACAGCAGTTTAATTAACCACAAAAATGCAACGACAAGCGATCAGCGACTGTTAACAAACCGTCCACACCAAACAAACATAGGTTTGTCGACGCTTCTTGCTTGATGTTTTTTTTTGTTGCTAGTATTGTTATTCGTAAACATTTTCTTACCTCTCCTCTGTCTAATACAACAATTTGTGGCCAATGGACTTAGTTTCCGAGGCCATCAGTATACAACAAAGGCACACAGGTTGCTCGATTTTCTTTGAAGTTTACCGCTCGGCCAGCGAAACACGCGAAGAAACAACTGAAACTGCAACAAACAAATATGGACATTCATCTAAAATCTGCAACTTTATTTCTAGAAACAAGTCAGTAATGACAAATATTGCTCCTGGTGGCTTCTGTGTGGACGTACCTTAAGATGTGCAGAATCTATGCTGAAAATCAATAATACAGAAGAGAGATCAAATTACTCAAAAATATTTATGACACACTCAGTAAAACTGGTTC
This sequence comes from Tillus elongatus, assembly GCA_964006375.1. Classification (NCBI taxonomy): domain Eukaryota; kingdom Metazoa; phylum Arthropoda; class Insecta; order Coleoptera; family Cleridae; genus Tillus; species Tillus elongatus. The sequence continues at coordinate 22,192,004 of OZ023269.1, read as the reverse complement.
GTTTCGTCCAAGACAAAATATTTCAGGCAATCCAAAAATATCGCTCAGGGATAAGAAGAATATTTCAGCTCGTATGGCAAATAATTCAAAAATTATTTCAAGAAGGACAAGAGCAGCTGCTGATATAAGTATATCATCGGTTCTGAAGATATTTCAGGACGAAAGTCGCTATCTATATCGCTTTACACCCGTCAAGAATATGTTGCCATTTGGGCTTGCAGCTAGACTACAATTTTGCTATTCCTTCAAAAACAAACAGAATGTAGATCCACTGTTTCTGAATAAAATAATATTTACAGACGAAGGCACGTTTAGTCGCCTGGATGTATTGAACTTCCGAAACATATATGTAGAAGTGAAAGAATTAAAATCCTCATGTAGAAGGAGAACGTTATTTCCAACATTAATTCAAAGTAAATTGCTATCTAAATTTTCTACAAAGTGGTTCGGTAATCTCGTTGATGATTTTGCCTAAAATTTAAAGCGGAATATACTTTATGCAAGACGGTGCACCGCCACACGTCTTTGCTCAAGTGCGAAATTGCCTATATGAAAGATTTCTCCAAAGATGAATGAATAGCTGTGGCAGCCAAATCATTTGGCCAGCCCTTAGCCCGGATTTTAACTCACTAAACTCTTGTCTTTGAGGTTGTTTTAAATCAGTTCTCAACAATGTTGCATGAGACACCAGCAAAGAATTATGGCAAAGATTTGTGGTTAATTTATTTTTAATTAGAAGTGATTAATTAAATTCGTCTGGTTTTTTTTTGTTCTTTTACAAGTCAAAAATAAAAAAAAATTGAACAGTATTTAAATGTATGTCATTTAGAGTTGATATATCATCACCAAGTTACAAAATGTGTTTTGTGTCCATATTTATTTCTGCTACTTTTTAGCCAGTGCAAAAATTTAATGTTGCTGGTATTACATGCTTCAGCTACTTTTAAATCTCAAATATGTCAAATATTTCTGCAAGAGCACGTTCCCACCTCTTGTCTCAGGGGACGAAATTGTTTCTACCGCCCTGGGCAAAGCTGAACTTTTTCCTCGTTGTTCGCCGGCAATTCTACTCTCAACCCACCTCCAAATGTTCAACCACCAACAGTCCCCAATCGCGCGCATAAAATGACGGATATCATTTTCAAAACTAGAAAGGTGCGAAAGATGCTCTCTTCTCTTAATACCAAGAAAGCCTCTGGCCTTGACGAGATCGCAGCAATTGTTCTCAAAAAATGCGCACCAGAACTTGCTCCTGTCCTGACTCGTCTGTTTCAGACATCTTACAATAGAGGCATATTCCCTAGTAACTGGAAAACTGATCGAGTACAAACCGTCCCCAAGAAAGGATTGAAAGCGCCTCCTAGCAACTACAGCCGTTTTCTCTCCATTCAGTCATCTCTAAAGTGATGGAAAAGTATATAAACACCGAATTACTTAAATTTCTTGAAAAACAGTCTAATCCACGACAGGCAGTATGGATTCCGTCAGCGTAGATCAACTGCCGACCTCCTTTTCTTTGTCACCCATACTTGGAACAAGCCTATGGAACTACAAGTGAATCTCAGATTGTCGCTCTAGACATATCCAAAGCATTCGACCAGGTCTGGCACGCAGTGCTGCTTAATAAACTACCGGCCTATGGCCTACCACCAAAACTCGGAGCATTTCTGTTGTCGTGGATGGACATTCCTCTAAACTGTATCCAATTAACGCAGGAGTTCGTCAACGTTCAGCTTTAGTCCCTACTTTGTTTCTTCTCCACATCAACGACCTCCTCTCTAGCACATCCAGCCCAGTTCACAGTTACGCAGACGACAGCACCCTCCACTCCAATATACAATATTCTAAGCCTGTCTCTTTAGCCCAACTAGATGCGGATCGCAGACTCATGGAGGGTTATATCTCCGTGGATCTCCAAAAAAAATTAGACTGGGGAAGTAGAAATCTTGTACAATTCAACCCCACCAAATCACAGTTTTGCTTTCTTTCTCATAAGAGATACACCAGTCCTAGACCCATCACAATAAACAACCAAGTTATTCAAAGTAATGAGTCTTTGTGGATCGAAATCTCAGTTGGCACCAACATGTCACATCAATTGCAGAAGCGGCTGCTGAGAAAATAGGTTTCCTCTTTCGGGCTCGCAAATACTTTTCACCAGCTAATCTCTATACTTTATATACTTCACAAATAAGACCAAACATCGAATACTGCTCCCACATCTGGGGTGCTGCTGCCGCTTCTACACTCGTTATCCTGGACTCCATTCAGAAGAGAGCTATACGTCTCATCGGTGACCCTACCCTCACCCAAAGGCTGCCATCCCTTGCACACCGACGTGCCGTTGGTGACCTCTCTCTCTTTTATAGATATCTGCACGGGCACTGCTTAGAGGAGCTTTCTTCCATAGTTCCTCCACCTGCTGCACCCAACAGATCTACCAGGGGAACAGAGCGAATGCACCCTTATACTGTCCAGGTCACCAGACATAGAACATCTTGTTATGCCCGCTCTTTTGTCCCGAGGACTTCCAAGTTGTGGAATTCCTTGCCGGCACATGTTTTTCCTTCTCCCCCGAACCTCCAAACCTTCAAGTCCAGAATTAACAAGTTTTCTCTTTCATCCTTGTCGACACCCGCGGTACGATAGTATTTAGGCTGTAAGCTCTCGTGGTGTGTTGTTGAAATAATAAAAAAATTAAAATAAATACTTTTCAAGATACAAGGAAAAAGCGAAAACAAATTTCTCCCTTCAACATCTCTTTTAATTTTAATTTTTGGACTGAAGTAAGTTTGTCTAAATCTAAATCTTAATATCCTAAGTGATGATTGGAATCTGTGGTGAGCACTGATAAGTACACTTGGAGAATCCTTGACCACCACAACACATCTTTTTAAAGACCTGACGAACGTATCATTAAGAAGATTAGCGTCATCAGAAAATTCTCAATTTTTCGTCCTCTGATGACGCTAACGAGGTATTTAAAAAGATGTGTTGTGGTGATTTGGGTTCTCCAAGTGTACTTATCGTAATATTCTAGTATCAAGAAACTACTGATACTTGGACCATTATTTTTGGACCAGCTGTAGATACTTTATTACGTACCAAAATTCAGGTTTATGAAGAATTAATTAGAAGTTGAAAGATTTTTTGTAAATTCTCTACCATACCGCACTTGCTGCGTCACGGTTATTTAAGCATAATATATACTATTTATAACATGGTAAATAAAAAATATGTGTGTTTTTTGAAGAAAGCAGGCATCAAATTTGGTTACCAGTATAACCTATATAGTAAAAACAATGTGCCATGTTTCATCAAAATAACTTTATTGTGTGAAAATGTACAAAAATTTCCAAAAGTAAATTTATAGTGTTCCCGAAAAAAACACGTTTCTTGGTCCACCTTATAGGTTAATAGCAAATTGAGCTATTCAAATATGAAACATTTGATCAAAATTAGCTACCATAACGCACTTGCTGCGTCCAGAATTTTTTTTCTTACAAACATGCATTATATTTCGATGGAAAATGCAAAAATGCAATAACATAAGGCGTGTTTGATTAAAAAAAATTCTGGACGCAGCAAGTGCGTTATGGTAGTGAATTTTCATAAAAATGTTTTTAATAACAAATATGTGTGTTTTTTTAAGAAAGCAGGCATCAAATTTGGTTAACAGTATAATCTATATATTAGAAACAATGGGCCATGTTTAATCAAAATAACTTTATTGTGTGAAAATGTACAAAATTTTCCAAAAGTAAACCTAAAGTGTTCCCGAAAAAACACGTTTCTTGGTCAACCTTATAGGTTAATAGCAAATTGAGCTGTTCAAATATGAAACATTTGATCAAAATTCGCTACCATAACGCACTTGCTGCGTCTAGAATTTCTTTTCTTACAAACATGCATTATATCTCGATGGAAAATGCAAAAATGCAATAACATAAGGCGTGTTTGATAAAAAAAAAAGGAAATTTGTATCACCAATGACTTATGGGCCAGCCTGTGATTGTAGAAATATTATTTTAAGGTGTAGCTTAAGACACCCCATAATTAATATATACAAATTTTTTTCATATCTTATATAATAACGGATATATTAACTTTATTGATTTTATATATCAATAAACGATAAACTCTATAGCTAAGGCTACTGCCAAGCATCAGAGACAGGGTCTATTTGAAATGAATTTTCTGGAAACATTTTAGTAAAATGAAGGACAATGACGGTTGAAACTAAGACTTCAGGGTTTGTAAAACATTCTTCTCGAGACATTTTATTTCTGTAGCCCGTATTATATTCAAGTTATTTGCCTAAATGTTGCCAATTTTGACATTTTAAATCGCCACTTTGACGTTTTGAGGAAAACCCCAATTTATTTTTCTTTAAATGCCTATAACTTTTTTGTCTTTTGACCTACATAGCTAAATTTTGGTAGGTAACTTACCTATAAGGATGTAGACCTGGGTACCAAATTTGGTTGCTCTTACTTTGTTATTTCCGGAGATATAATTTTTTTCGAAAGAAAACTCAAAATTTTCCGGGAAAACCTGGGCAGATTTTTCTGGCTAACGAACTTATCCAAGCCATTTGCAAAAGGAATTTTTTCACCAAATTTAATCAAAATCGGCCCATTATTTTTTGAGTTATCGGTGTGATACATACATATATATATATATATATATATATATATATATATATATATATATATATATATATATATATATATATATATATATATATATATATATATATATATATATATATATATAAACATATAAAAATTGAAACTGACCCCGGATATGTTTTCTGGGGGGCCTAATTAGCGCTCATTTGAAGAAATTTTTTCAAAAGTCGGGATCTCCTCATTAGTGATTTTTTTTAAAGAAAATTCACTAAAAGCTATGATATGCTTTATTCCATAAACATATTAAGCAACGGCACAAGCAAGCCTTAAAATATCGATTATTTGATCTCTAAAAGATCTAGAAGGCGGGTATCTATGCAATTAGTTGTGAAAACCGCATGTGTGGGCGTAATAGACAGGAGGATTGACAGTTGCAGTGACCTTGAAACAGATGCTGAATGAAGCAAGAAGAAAGCATGAAAGATCAGCGCTCTATCGCCCTAAAATGTTCAAGTATCTGGAAAGGAACAAACGAAACGATTCGTGTCCAAACACAGTTAACGCTTAACGCGTGTTATCTGGACTGCTAAAGGCTGAACGGCTGAAAGCTGAAAGAAATGGAGTAATGGACTCGATTACTCGCTATGCGGCCCCACTGGATACACTGATTAAAGCAGCTGATATGCCTACCGACCTCTCAGTGGTTTACTTGCACAAAATTGACTCTTCTTGATTGACAGTCTGTTACGTATTGATTAATGTCTATGTCGGCATTAGCAAATAAAAGGCTTTTAAGTAAAACTAATTATGAAAGCGATTTGAGCTCAGCTTAATTTTATTTATTTCTTGCAAATAAAATTAATGATCCAAGGTTTTACGTATACGCTTTAAGTAGCATATTTCTCTCAGAATAGTTGCTTCTTAGAATACAGTTGTTCAACAATTCTGCTGGCTTTCTCTGAAAAAGGTCCTTAATTTTTTTATGACAGTGTATTTCCGCGACTATGGCCAATCACCGACGCCAGGGCGCAGTTTCCCCTCTCTACCCTGAATATTTTGTCAAACCCTTGCTTTTCTGTAAGGAATGTAGGGATGTTTAACGTGCCCCATTTCATTTTAGTGAATTTTCTTTAAAAAAATTCACTAATGAGGAGATCTCGACTTCCGAATTTTGAAAAAATCTCTTCAAATGAGCGCTATTTAAGACCCCTGAAACCCAAATCCGAGGTCGGTTTCAGACTTTATATGTTTATATATATATATATATATATATATATATATATATATATATATATATATATATATATATATATATATATATATATATATATATATATATATATATATATGTCTTTTGACCTACAAAGGTGGTACGCACCTCACCTATAATGACATAAACCAGCGTACCAAATTTGGTTGCCCTTACTTTGTTAATTCCGGAGATATAATTTTTTTTTGAATGAAAACCCAAAATTTTCCGGGAAAACCTGGGCCGATTTTCCTGACTAACGAACTTATCCAAGCCATTTGCAAAAGGAAGGTATTCACCAAATTTGATCAAAATCGGCCCATTATTTTTTGAGTTATCGGTGTGATACATATATATATATATATATATATATATATATATATATATATATATATATATATATATATATATATATATATATATATATATATATATATATATATATATATATATATATATATATATATATATATATATATAAACATATAAAAATTGAAACTGACCCCGGATATGTGTTCTGGGGGGCCTAATTAGCGCTCACTTGAAGAAATTGTTTCAAAATTCAAAAGTCGGGATCTCCTCATTAGTGAAAATTCACTAAAAATAATGGACCGATTTTGATAAAATTAGGTGAGTACCTTCCTTTTGCGACTGGCTTGGATAAGTTCGTTAGCCAGGATAAACCGCCGAGGTTTTCCCGGAAAATTTTGTGTTTTCTTTCGAAAAAAATCGAAAAAAAAATATATCTCCGGAATTAACAAAGTAAGGGCAACAATTTGGTACACGGGTTTATATCATTATAGGTAAGCTACCTACCAAAATTTAGCGCTGTAGGTTAAAGTTACAGGCATTTAAAGAAAAATAAATTTGGGTTTTCTTCAAAACGTCAAAGTCGCGATTTTAAACGTCAAAGTTGTTAATATTTAGACAATGAACCTGAAATTAATATGATCCATGGAAGGAAAATGTCTCAAGAATAATGTTTTACAAAGCCTGAGCTCTTAGTTTCAATCGTCATTGTCCTTCATTTTACTAAAATATTCCCAGAAAATTCATTTCAAATAGACCCTTTCACTGATGCTTTAGCAGTAGTGTTGGCTATAGAGTTTATCGTTTAATGGTATATGATTTTTGTCGAATTTTCGTAAAAAATCTTTAAAGCTCAATATATCCGTTATTATGCACGATACGAAAAAAAGTTGTATACATTAATTGTAGGGTGTCTTAAGCTACATCTTAAAAAATATTTCCACAATTACAGGGTGGCCCATAAGTCGTTGGTGATTCAAATTTTCTTTTTTTAGTGAATTTTTTTAATCGAACACGCCCTATGTTATTGCATTTTTGTATTTTCCATCGAAATATAATACATCTTTGTAAGAAAAGAAATTCTGGACGCAGCAAGTGCGTTATGGTAGCGAATTTTCATTAAATGTTTCAAAGTTTGAATCAGTGCTATTAACCTATAAGGTTGACCAGAAAACGAGTTTTTTTCGGGAACAATTTAAGTTTACTTTAGGAAATTTTTGTACATTTTCAAACAATAAAGTTATTTTGATGAATGAAACATGGCACATTGTTTCTAATATATAGATTATACTGGTAACCAAATTTGGTGCCTGCTTTTTTAAAAAAAGCATATTTGCTATTAAAAACATTTTTATGAAAATTCACTACCATAACGCACTTGCTGCGTCCAGAGTTTTTATTTGTATGCTTTGATTTGTGTTGTTGTTTTGTATGCATATGTGTGTTTGTATATTTATGTATGTGCGTATGTACTATTTTATATATATATATATATATATATATATATATATATATATATATATATATATATATATATATATATATATTGTTCTTTGGTTTTTATGTAAATTTTGTTTGCACCCATTATATAACTTTGACCTGTATAAGGCACCCCTGTATGAATACATCAATAAACATATTATATACTTTTAAATACTCCAGATATTATCGTAATTGGCACAGTCAATAGGATAAATCTGGTGTACTTTCTGTCAAAAGTAAACCAGTTTTCTTCATAAGCTATGATTTTTGAAAGCTTTATTCCACCTTTTAACGTGCTGAGCAACCGGATTCGCCGGACGGGTAACCTGTAGAGTCCGGACTATAAGGTTGAGCGTTCGAGTCTTTTATTTAGACAGATTACGATTTTAAGGCCTTCTCGTCTGACTTTCTGTCCGAATAGTTTATCTAGATAATCGGTCTTTTTCACTTAAATGCAAAATAGCCGGATTCTAATATGCTATGGGTGATGTGCTTTGTTTAGATATGTGTATGTGAGCTCCCATCATACAAGTCCAAGATTTCAGAGTACGAATATTGCCGCTGTGGTGTTATTATTATCTAAACAAAACACCCTATTTAATGCAGATGTCTTACTTTCAACCTTTAATATATTTTCTACTTGAGATCAAAAATTATTTATTGGTTGTAACACCCATTGCATTTTTTGATGATGCTTGTTGTAACGATGTTTATTGTGAATTGCATCTCCATGAAAAAAAATAAAGGAATGCAAGCTCAATCGAATCTCTTTTACGAAATCTCATGAAACCAGATACTTCCCTCTAGGAAATTTGAGTTCGGTTACTGGCGCACTGAACTCTTGTTTATTCACTCTTAAATAGGCCATCATGCTTGACTGTTATATTTAACAACGTATAAGTATAAAGTTACAAAATACATCTTTCTTGAATTTCCTGAGTATAAATCTGAGCTCAAGGCTTACCTCGTTAAAGCTCGTGTTCCATTACAACCAGTAAACGTCTTAATTAACTATACATGCTTAGCTTGGAAATTCGTCGTGTAATTGTACCTCAACACTTAGGAAAGGTACACTCCCGAACTGACAGAGTGACAGACCTCAGAGATGATGTCTACTATTCACCACAGCGGCTGCATTTGCTCGTCAACTCATCATCACCATTCAGCGCTTACAATTCACCATTGATGATTAGACAAGTAGGTAATCAGAGGTGTTATTCAAACGGATCATCTCGTAAGACATTATTAAACACTTAACTCTACCAACAATTCTCGTTTCAGATGAGCTTGCCACGATTCCACCATTCGTGACTACTCCAAACTTAATAATCATGAATAAATAGGCTTTTAGCATTAGCTTGATGAAATGCTTCAGGGGCCAAGCTTATGCCAAACGTGACGCCTTCTTGTTATTCTGTTCGTGCAAATGAAGGGTTTATTATTTGTATTGCTGTTAATGTCTACACTACACGGAACTGGTAAAAATAAGAGATTTACATCGATTTGAGGCATTTAAGCCATAACCATAGACACGTACTTCGTAGTTCTGTCACTGAGATACACCATATATATATATATATATATATATATATATATATATATATATATATATATATATATATATATATATATATATATATATATATATATATATATATATATACTGGGTGGTCCATTTCGCTGGAAACGCTCATTTTTGCCCATTAATATCAGTTTTATGAAAATGTGTGTTGAACAAAATTTGTTGACACCAAATCACAGCACACCCTGAAAATATTTTCAACTGTACAGGGTAATCACTTTTCCCGTGGCAGACTGAACATGCATTTTTTTAAATAGAACGCCCGGTATATTTTTCATTTTTCAAACTCGTCTCAACAAATGCTACAAATTGATATAACATATGATGGGTCTAACTTGTCAAATTTTCGTGTTATTCAGTTTTTTGTGTAAAAAAGGTGGTGTTTTGAGTGGGCTGTGGATGAGTTATTTAGAGCTCCCAACAAAGTTTGTTTAATGGAAAATGAAATACCTCGGACGGACTTTCTAGTGCAGTCAACAGAAGGCGCACTTGCCTTAACAGTAGATAGTGTGATCACTTTTTGAAAAAAACATTCCAAAATTTTAAATGGCACCCCCTTCTTTTTCACAATTGGATCAACAATATAAAAAGTTATTGAGCACACATGGCACGGTAAGCTCATAGTTTTCGAGATATTACGATTTAAACTTGTAAAATACAGATTTTGTATGTTATACTTAAATTAAAAACGATTCAGTTATTACTGAAACGCTAAACTAAGATAATATCTCTATTAATTTAACGCAAGATGTAAAGTAGATATGTATAATATCAGTGTCGTTATGCATTATTTTTGATGGGTAGCTTCTTATTACGATATTGCATCATGCGGTCTTTTTTGAAAGACCGTATTGACGTATTCGCTTTTTTATGTCGTTTGTTTTCGTTTTATTAAATAAAAATTTTCAAACATTTATCAACCCTACTTTTGATGTTCATAAAGAAATCTGTGACATTGATTGTGCTGTTTCCTCTTTTTTTTTTAACTCATTAGAGTGCTTTTTTTGAGGAAGGCTAAATGAGCACTATTAATGTATTGTATTTTCCAAGTTTAAATCGCAATATCTCGAAATTTTTTTTTTGTTACATAATTGTTGATCCAATTGTGAAATAAAAAAAGGGGTGCCATTTAAAGTTTTGGATTTTTTTTTCAAAATGTGATCACACTATCTACTGTTAAGGCAACTGCACTAGAAAGTCTGTCCGATTTATTTCACTTTCCACTAAACAAACTTTGTTGGCAGCTCTAAATAACTCATCCACAGCCCACTCAAAACACCACCATTTTTACACAAAAAACTGAATATCGCGAAAATTTTACAAGTTAGACCCATCATATGCTATATCAATTTGTAGAATTTGTTGAGACGAGTTTGAAAAATGCAAAATATACTGGGTGTTCCATTTAAAAGAATGCATGTTTAGTCTGCCACGGGAAAAGTGATCACCCGGTACAGTGAAAAATATTTTCAAGGTGTGCTGTGATTTGGTGTCAACAAATTTTGTTCAACACACATTTTCATAAAACTGATATTAATGGGCAAAAATGAGCGTTTCCAGCGAAATGGACCACCCAGTATATATATATATATATATATATATATATATATATATATATATATATATATATATATATATATATATATATATATACTGTGTCTATAAAGTAACGCATAAATTAAATAAAATTGAAAGTGACCATTACTAAGGAAAATTTAAAAACAGGTCAGGAGTTTCCAAAAACTCATTTTTTGATATAATAAATCTCATTCCTATCATTATCCCTCTTCAAGGCGATAGCTGCCCTTTCGAAATTTTGAAATTGTATAGTGGGTAGTGTGATATCAGTAGCGGCTCGTGCCTTAATGCATTGGGGGTTCGCAAAAAAAGTTTGGGATGCAGCAAGTGCGTTATGGTAGTGAATGTTAATTAAATGCTTCAAATTTTAATAACTCAAGTTTATACGACCTTAGAAAGTTGAATTTTGGTGTACAGTAGGGTCTTACCCAGGGCAACATATCCACCAAATTTTATTAAAATAACTTTGTAATTTTCGAAGAATTTTTTTTTAATCAAAATTTGAATAACTCAATTTTCTTTAAATGTAGAAAGTTTAATTTTAGCGTGTAGTGAGGTCTTTTACAAGGCAACATATCCACCAAATTTCATTTAAATAGCCTTGTATCTTCGGAGAAAAAGATTTTTTTTTAAACAAAACTCAAAATTTTCCCGGAAAACCTTATCCTATTTTTCTAACCAACAAACTCATCCGAGCCATTTATAAAAAAAGGCACTTTCATCGAAATCAGTTGCTTATTTCTTAAGTTATCGGTTGGATATATATATATATATATATATATATATATATATATATATATATATATATATATATATATATATATATATATATGATCATATAAAAATTGAATCTGACCCCGGATATGGGTTCTATCTAGGGGTCCTATTTTGCGCTCATTTGAAAAAGTCTCTCCATCGATACCTTCTATTAGTGATTTTTTTAAAATGAAAATTCACTAAAAATGAAGAACTCGCCTATGTTTTCCCCGAAAATGTATTATAAGAAAACCTATAAAATATTATCCACTGAATTAATCACAGTATTACAATTATTTTGTCCACTTATTAAGCAACCCGAAGTAGTAGCCATCATAATAATAATAATTGTCTTGTTAGAACATGTAAACAACAACGCTATGATCTAATTAAAATCAATCCGACGCGCAGCACTACACGAAAATTACTAAACACATGCTAGACACAGACACGCTCTGCCAAAATTCCACTGCAAACTGCAAGTGTGGAATTTGAGAGCGCACACCAGATTGCTTATTCGGTCGTTTTCGGCGATGATATTCGATCATTTCGCATTGAAGTATCGCATTTGCTCAGAGCGCCGAAAAATACGCACCGGTGATGTATATGGATATTTGGATATGGATGTATATAACTATAACGTCTGCAACCGTTAACACTATACTTATTCTGATGCTGTATTAATGGCTGCCGACTCTGCGATCCTCGATATACTAATTTTGTTTGTTGAATGCAGGAATGCAGGAGGTAAAAAAGCAAATAAAAATTTATTAAAACAAAGCATAGCAAAAACATTATTTTTTCCACGGCAGGCGGCAGTGCGCGCGCACAGGCGCACTTATTGAGGAGCCGCCCCTGTGTGATACACAACAAAAGTGAAGCCTATATAGAATTATATAATTCAGTTTTATCTAATCAAATGTTCAAAATGTCCCCCTTCTTGTGCCTGACAATATCCCAAACGGTCAACTAATTCTTGCTGACTCTATTTATAATCTCTGGAGAAATGTTGGTACATTCACTTGTAATTCTCGTTTTTAATCCGTCGATAGACTCTGGTTATCTTCTGAACACCACATTCTTCAAATGACCCCACCGAAAAAATCTAAGAAAATTGGGTCAGGTGATCTTGCTGGCCACTCAATTCGACCAAGCCTGGACTATGTTATTTCTTTACAGGTCTCACTTGTGTCCAGTGCTACTCATAATAAAAATGTTAAGACTAACTTTATTTTATTCCTACCAAAAAAATGGTGTTGCTGAATAGAGAATTGGGTTAGCTTTAAAAAGATGTATCACACTACCCACCATCCAATTTTAGAATTTCGAAGGGGTAGCTACCCCATGAAGAGTTTGACGATAATGGTGAGATTTTTAGATCAGCAGATTAGTTCTTGACAATAAAAATTGACCTGTTTTTGAATTTTCCCTAATGGTTATTTTCAATTTTATTGGATTAATGCGTTACTTTATAGCCACAGGGTATATATATATATATATATATATATATATATATATATATATATATATATATATATATATATATTATATATATATATATATATATATATATATATATATATATATATATATATATATATATATATCACAATACAAATTTGTTTACGTGAATATAACCATGGTTTACAGAGATATGACGCCTTATTTAACAAAAGAATTGAGATTTGCACTATATTATTAATACATGAAATAGTGGCGAAACAGCTCTCTGGTGGAGTTGAATTGTACAAGATTTCCACTTTCCCAGTCTCATATTTTTTGGAGTTCCACAGAGACAGAACCCTCCATGAGTCTGCGATCCTCATCTGATTGGGCTAAAGAGACAGGCTTAGAATATTGTATATTTGAGTGGATGGTGCTGTCCGCGTAACTGTGAACTGGGTTGGATGTACTAGATAGGATGTCATTGAGGTGGAGAAGAAACAAAGTAGGGGCTAAAGCTGGACCTTGAGGGACTCCTGCATTGACTGGCTACAGTTTAGAGGAATGGCCATCCACGACAACAGAAATGCTCCGGTTGGAGAGGAAATTTGCTGTCCAGGTACAGAGTTTTGGTGGTAGGCTACAGGCTGGACGGATATTAAGCAGCGCTGCGTGCCAGACCTGGTCGAATGCTTTGAATATGTCTAGAGCGACAATCTGAGTTTCACCGTGTAGTTCCACAGACTTGTTCCAAGAATGGGTGACAAAGGAGAGAAGGTCGGCAGTTGATCTGTGATGACGGAATCCATACTGCCTGTCGTGGATTAGACTGTGTTTTTCAAGGAATTTTAGTCATTCGGTGTTTATATACTTTTCAATCACTTTAGAGACGACTGAAAGGAGATAAATAGGCCCATAGTTGCTAGGAAACGCTTTGGATCCTTTCTTGGGGACGGGTTGTACTCGAGCAGTTTTCCACTTACTAGGGAATATGCCTCTATTGTAAGATGTCTAAAACAGACGAGTCAGGACAGAAGCTAGTTCTGGTGCGCATTTTTTGATAACAATTGCTGGGATCTCGTCAAGGCCAAAGGCTTTCCTGGTATTAAGAGAAGAGAGCATCTTTCTACCTATTTAGTTTTGAAAATGATATCCGTAATTTTATGCGCGACATTGGGGACGGTTGCTGGTTGAACATTTGGAGGTGTGTTGAGTGTAAACTTGCCGGCGAACAACGAGGCAAAAAGTTGAGCCTTGCCCAGGGCGGTAGAAACAATTTCATTCCCTGAAACAAGAGGTGGGAACGTGCTTTTGCAGAAATTATTTCCAATAGATTTAGCAAGAGTCCAGAAGGGTTTGCTCCCGTTGGAGCTTGAGAAGGCTTTGTTTTTGATGTGGTTATTAAACGAAGTTTTTTGCCTCAGAAAAAATGCGGACATAGCGGTTTCTTGCGTCGTTAAATGCTTGAAGGGTTTCTTGACTGGGATTGTGTAGAATCGTTTTGTGAGCTTTGACCTTTTCAAGTCTGGCCTTGTCACAGGATTTAGATAACCAGGACTTTTGAGTGGCTGAAGAGGTTTTCTGTGTACGTGGAATAAATAAATCCATGCCAGCTTGGATACTTTCGGTGACGTTTTGTGAGATATCAGAAGGGCCAGGATGAGAGAAGCAGACAGACGCCCATAGAAATGAGGAAAAGTAATTCCACATTTCGTCCCAGTTCGCGGAGTTGTAGTGCCAAACGATACGTGTGTCTAATGACTGTGTGACCTCGGGTTGCATTGCGCAGGAAGCAGTAACCATGCTGTGGTCTGAGCGACCAAGTGGGCGGTGACTGATGTCTTATATCATTGAGGTTTTGTAGTGAGAAGGAGATTCAAGGGATTTAATCTATGTGTTGGGATGCGAGGAAAGTAAGTAGCTTGCTGAACCATATTGGCTAAAGAATTGCTGACTGCAAAGGCCTCCGCTGCTCTTCCTTGTGGATCGGTTTGTGAAGATCCTAGCCGTTCCTTATTATGGACATTGAAGTCACCAAGAATAGTGACCTCGGAGGAAGGATATTCATAAATCAGATGGTCGGTTTTTTCAGAAAGGTAGTCGAAGAGCTGGACAAAGTTGTTGTCAGAAGATGACCGGTAAATGCAACAGATCAATTTAGTTGCAGCCCTGAGAAAGAGTTTCATCCAAAGTATGTCTTTTTTTAAATTTTCTAAATTGGGGAGTCTGGTGCAGCATAGATTACTACGGACGTATGCGCACACGCCTCCATTATATCTAAAGGAAGTAAGGAGCACATACCCCGGGAAATTAAGGTGATTAATGGTTGTTTTGGCACTGATTTGGGTTTCGCTGAGTAAGAGGAATTGGGTCCTATTAGCCTGGAGGAAATGGTGGACGGAGTTGATGTAGAATTTAGGCCACATATATTCGAGAAGGATATGTTAAATCTCGATGCCGACGCCACCTGCACACCCCTCTCCCGGAGATCCGAATGGAGGCTGTTTTATCTCCGGAATCTTTTGTACAAGGAGGAGCCATTATCATTTTTATTTATAAGGGAAACCTAGTCATACACCAGAACCAGAAACGCCCATTGGGACTTTACCGGCCCCTTGATGTAAGGGGTGGTACCTCCTCGGGCGTGAAAAAATCTTTGACTATCACGTAAAGGAAAAGTCCACTACCACCTGCCAGATACATAAAAAATATTTTTTTAAGATTTCCCTTGATTTCCCTGTGATCCCATCATCAGATCCTAAGTTGGTAAAATGGAGCATACCCTTTCAAACAAACAAACATATTTTAAAATGGGGCCACAATTGACAAAAATATCGGTGAACATACATAAAAAATGATTTTGAGAATTTCCATTGGTTTCCTTGCGATCGCATCATCAGACTTGGTGAAAATGAATCCACCTCAAGAGTTCAAACAAAAAAAGATTTTTTAAAGCTGATCGACAATTGACGAAAACATCGGTGAACATACACAAAACATACAAACCTTCTTTTTCGAAGTCGGTTAAAAATACAAAATATTTCATTAATCTGTTTAATCAAATATTTGAAAATGGATTTCCATCAGGTGTCAGCCACAATGATGGCACAATTCATTTCTACCGGTTTTCTTTTAATAGCAGTTTTAAATTTTCTGTGTGGAATTTCAATGGTGCTAAAAGCGTTTAATTCACTTTTCAATAACTCCAAATTTGTTGACAAAATTATCAACTGATGGAAAACATTTTACCGCCACTTCGGTTTTACGGAAACCTTGACCTTTACGTTATCTCTGTAATACGTAACAAAAAAAGCTCACAATGAAAATCTATTTTCGTCTCTTTGATTACGAGACTGCTCTGTTCCATTTGCCAGATTATTTTTGTGATCTCGCAATGAATTTACAACATCAAAGAGAGCATATTACGCGAGTTGATGAATGAAAAAATATATTTTTGAGTTTATAATTATTAAGTAACAATTTACGCCTCTTGGGGACATATTGGACGTTATTCAACAACCAGGGAATATTTATAGGAAATTTACATGGGCCAGAATTTGCTGTTATTGACAACAGATATAAAATTTTTAAAAAATATTCGTTAAATAAGCTTGATTTAAGTTTATATTTAAAGTCCATTTAACTTTTTACGTATTTATATATTATTTATTTGTTTGCCATTTTATATATGAAATCCACATAGTTAATATCTACATGTTATATATATATATATATATATATATATATATATATATATATATATATATATATATATATATATATATATATATATACAGGCTGTTTCAAAAATTCTGATCTATGTTACAGGTGCATATTCAGCACAAAAAAATAAGACTATTTTTTCATATAAACGTGGGTCCGCAAATGCTTAGTTTTTTTTAATACAGCGTGTTAAAGTTATTTGTTTTTGTCAGTTTTTTACGAATAAATCTGAGTCAATTTAAAATTTTGGCGTGAAAGTTGGCATGCGGGGGTTTTTGAGGGCAAGAAATTTAAATATGTTATTGTTAATAACACGGCTGGTAGAGGGCTCCACCTGTAAGATTATGCTTGCATTCAATTGGCTATAATTGTTTGACACCCAGTAATATTGCCGTACCCTATAGCTACATAGTAGCCCTTATCAATTGTAAGCAAAAAATATATATTTGATCCAAATCTCTCAGACACACCATTTTCGAAATATTTCAGTTTTTGTATGTCGGTGACGCTCAAAAATAAATTTTTCTGAAGTAATTAATTGTATTGTCTGCAAATTTAACCAGCAAATAAAAAAGCTTATAACATTGTATGATACCTGATTACACTAAACTCAAAATGGCCACCCTCCACTCAATACACTTTCGTATTCTGCGGAGAATACAACGTCGTACTCTGTGAAATATTTCTGGTGTATTTCTAATTTGTTCGCATTCAAGTACAATTCTTTGCTGCAGATCATCAACATTTTCAACATTTGCCTCATAAACAATACTTTTGAGATGCCCTTATAAATAAAAGTCCATAGGATTTAAATCAGGGGATCGAGCCAGCCATGGCTGAGGTCCACCGCGTCCGATCCATCTGCGTCCAAAAGTATTGCTTAGGTAATTTCTGACAATTAGGGCGAAATGTGGGGGGGTGGCTCTGTAATGAATAAACCACAGGTTATGTCTTATGTCAAGCCGTACATTTTCTAATAACCCATTTAGTTGGTTTTGCAGGAATTCAAGATAAGTTGTGGCATTAAGTCTGTGAGGTAAAAAAATTGGTCCTATCAAATTACACCCTACAATTCTAGCCCATACATTGAAGGAAAATTGCTGTTGATGATGTCTTTTAAAAACTGCGTGGGGATTTTCGTCAGCCCGATTTTCGTCAGCCCAAATATGGCTGTTGCGAAAATTGACGACCCCGTCGCGCCTAAATCTAGACTCTTCAGTGAACAATACACAATTCAACAAGTTCTTTACATTATTATGTTGAAGAAACTATTCGCAAAATTGTAGGCGAGGTATAAAATCTCTCTCAGGCGATAGTGCCTGCACCCGTTGGATGTGATATAGACGCAATTGTTGCTCGTGAAGAACTCGCCATATCGTTGCGTTGGATGCTCCCAGATGATTGGCCATTTCCCTAGTACTTATTTTTGAATTTTGTTCAATTTCATCCAGAACAGCCTCTTCCAAATCAGGATTTCCTGCACATCGTGGTCTGCCTCGATCAGCAGTAACTTTATTAAGGGTACCTGGTAAAAAAATATATATTCGAAAGAGACAGATCGATCTATTAGATAATGTAAGTATGTACCTGTTTTTCGCAGACGGATGTCAAACCGTTGAAACATCCTTCTGTCTGGAATTCTCCGATTTGGGAGGGCTTCTTCATACAGTCGTTTCGCCTCATAACAGTTACCAAAAGCCCGTGAATACATAACATGCATGTCTGTTAGTTCATTGTTGGTAAAGACTTCAATATTTAATTAGAAAAATTACGGACAATACAATTAATTACTTAAAAATAGTGAGTAGTCTCAAACGTAAAGGTCAAATGTAGTATATGTCACGACGAAAACCCAAAAGTCAAGTCCCGTAACGATGGAAACCACTTTGTTAAATGGTTTGTTCAAAGTTTGTTATCATGGCTTTTTATTTTATCTTCATGATTGTGTCTTGCCCGTTCTTTTTCCTGGTAAGATTTTAATCTTTAACTAGAGAATAAGAAAATTAAGTTTAAACATACTGATAACAATTAAAAGGTGAAAAATGTATTCCTATGATTTGTCTCAGAATTAATTTTTGAGCGACATCGACATCAAAAATTGAAATATCTCGAAAATAGTGTGTCTGAGAGATTTAAATCAAGTATACATTTTTTTTGCTTACAATTGATAAGGGCTGCAATGTAGCTATACGGTAGGTCGATATAACTGAGTGTCAAAAAATTATAGTCAATTCAATTGAAGCCATGTCTTACAGGTGGCGCCCTCTGCCAGCAATGTTATTAACAATAACATATTTAAATTTCTTGCCCTAGAAAACCCACACATGCCAATTTTCACGTCAAAATTTTAATTTGACTCGGACTTATTCGTGAAAAACTGACAAAAACATATAACTTTAACACGCTGTATTTCAAAAACTAAGCATTTGCGGACACATGTTTATATGAAAAAATAGTCTTATTTTTTGTGCTGAATGTGCACCTGTAACTAGACCATCATTTCTGAAACACCCTGTATTATATATATATATATATATATATATATATATATATATATATATATATATATATATATATATATATATATATATATATATATATATATATATATAAAGGAATATATCGCTAAATAAGCCTATATCGAAATAATTATAAATTAAAGGAATAAAATTCATAAAACTCAATTGAGAATGTTTTAACGCAATTTCTAACACTCTGGATTAACATGAATATAAAAAAATATATATAATAAGTTACATCAAAACAAAAATGCTAGCCGAATTTTAGAACTCTACCCATATGATAAGAGAAAAATTTGCAGATACAACGGTAAGTAAAGAAATATTGGCAATAAAAATAAGTACTTTATAAGAAAGAGGAAAACCCATAATAATTAAAATTCTCATGCTCAACAATTAAAAGTGCAATACCATAGCAATATATATATATATATATATATATATATATATATATATATATATATATATATATATATATATCCTATGACAGATTCCTAAGGCTAAAATATGAGGATCTAGCTCAATTTACCTTAGTCCAAAATTTAATAGTTTTCGAAATACAGGGTGTCGAAGTTATTTTTTTAAATATCTATCTTAGTAATAACAGAATTTGCATGAAATTTAGTACTTAGAGGTTTTTCAGAATGAGCAATCCATGTTTGATCATAGTTTTGATGTTCCTTGCAGAGGGCGCCACCAGCAGCCCTTTGTCTACATTTAAAGCTCAATAACTTTTTTCTGCCTCGGTATATCAAATTTCTTATCAGAAATTGTTATCACCTGTTATATGTTATCTACCAAAAAGGGGTACCTTGTAGATTTTGATTTGAGGAGCCGTTTCTGTGATAATCGAATTTAAGTGTTTCATTGCGTTCAAAAATTCATCATAGGAACGACTACACATTATTAAATATTGTCAGTAGTTACAAAATAGTACTGTCAAACATTTAAGTCTGACAAGTTGTCACTGTGGTTTTAAAAGTTATCACTTATTTCGTCAATTTCTCGCTATGGCCGTACCCTACACTAACACAGAACTGACCGATATGATATTAGTTTATGGTTATTGTCAAGGAAATGGTCGGAAATCGGTCAGGGAATATCAAGAAAGATTTCCAAATAGACACGTTCCAAACCATCAAAGATTTGCCGCTGTTGAAAGGCGTCTACAAGAAACCGGTATGTTTGTTCCTGCTAAGTTTGATTATGGACGAAATCGGGCTGTTATAACAGCAAATGCCGATGAAGAAATTTTAGAACAAATTGAAGAATATCCAGGTTTAAGCACCAGACAAATTGGTTTGGAATTTGGAGTTTCTAAGGATACGGTGAACAGGACTTTAAGAGAACAGCAGTTACATCCAGTTGACCTCCAAACAGTGCAAGAACTTTTACCTACCGACCTTGAATCAAGACTACGCTTTTGTCGTTTTATTAATGAACAGATTGAAAATGTTTAAAATTTTCATAGAAATATTTTATTCACCGATGAGTGCTGTTTTACAAGAAGGGGCATGACAAATTTACATAATAAACATATTTAGGCTGACAAAAACCCGCATGGAATAAAGGTTTTGCATTATCAACGTGTGGGCAGGAATTATTGACAGATTTATCATATGTCGTGTCATCTTACCACCTCGCTTAAATGGTTTAAACTACCAAGAGCATTTAGTTAATTTGCCAAATTTGTTTGATGAACTCCCAATAGATGAAGTCAAAATATGTGGTTCATGCACAACGATACACCACCACATTTCACGCTGAACGTCAGAAATCATTTAAATGACAGATTTTGGATTCGATGGATCAGCAGAGGAAACAATGCTCCTGTAAATTGGTCACCTCGCTCACTGGATTAGTTTTTATGGGAAGCAATTGGTATATTCTAGACCAATACCAAAGAAGAATAGAACTTGAGGGTGCGAGTGCAAAATTCAGTAAACATTTTACGGTTAGATGCAGTGATGATGGATAGGGTACAGTTCAATTTTCTCCATAAAATTAATCTTTGTGCAGACGAAAACGGGTGTCACTTTCAGCGTTTACTTAGAATGTTATACAGCAATTAATAATTTAACAAAAGTTTGCTGTTTTGGTTTGTTATTGAATTTGTATCCTACTCCTCTTGTTCTTTGCCAGTAAAGTTTTAGTGTTGTTGGTCGATTGGTCCTTAAACATGCTTCAATGGAAATTGTAAGTGTTGTTGGTCGGTTGGTTCTTAAACATGCTTCAAACTTCTTGGACCAGTCCTAAACCTGGATAAAGTGTGTTATTGTTCCTATGATGAATTTTAAAACGCAATGAAACACTTAAATTCCATTATCACAGAAACGGCTCCTCAAATTAAAATCTACAAGGTATACCCTTTTGGAAGATAACATATCAGGTAATAAAACTTTCTGATAAGAAATTTGATATACCGAGGCAAAAAAAGTTATTGATGTTTAAATGTAGACAAATGGCTGCTGGTGGCTTTGCAAGTTACATCAAAACTATGATCAAGCATGGATTGTTCATCCTGAAAAACCTCTAGGTACCAAATTTCATGCAAATCCTTTTATTACTAAGATAGATAATTGAAAAGGAGTTTCAACGAATAATAACTTCGACACCCTGTATTTCGAGAACTATCAACTTTTGGAATATTTTAGCCTAAGGAATCTGTCATAGCATTTTGTGCAGACCTTTTAGAGGCTGCCTGTATATGCATCGAAATTAACGAGAACCAGCATACATAGTTTTATATTAATATGGAAAGATAAATGTAAATTGTGTCATGGGTTAAAAAAATCAGAAAATAGTCGTGATTTTGAAACACCATTTACCATTAACGTTTTAGTGAATTTTTTCCAAAAAAATTCACTCATGACGTGATCCCGATTTTTGAATTTGGAAATAGTTTCTTCAAATGAGCACAAACGAGGGCCCCTAAAACCCATATCCAGGGTCAATTCCAATTTTAATATGTTTATATATATATATATATATATATATATATATATATATATATATATATATATATATATATATATATATATATATATATATATATATAGGGTGGCGCATTGAAAACGAAACAGACCGATTTGCATCCAGTGAAATTTTTTTTCTAGAAACGCTGAAACAGGTCAATTTTAATATTGAGGAGGACATGTTTTGACATAAAACACAACTTTGTCACATCAACCCCTTAAGGGTGGTGATAACAACCCTTATATTTTAAATGAGGAACATGGGTCGAGTGTTACATCATTTGAAAGCTCTTTCTTTTATGAATTCAGCACACTAATTTTTTGGAAGTTTTATCAACTCGTTTAAAAATTATTCACAGTTAGAGCTGCAAGAACGTATTTCATTCATTGTAATAACAAATGCACTAATTAGTCAATTTTTCGTTAAAAAAACCTAAAAAACAAAACCAAACGTTCAAAAATGTTTATTCAGTTAAGTAAGTGTTTAAATTGTTGACCACCAACTTCCATACAAAAGTACAAATTTTGTTCAAAACGAGCTCTTGCATTC
Organism: Tillus elongatus; assembly: GCA_964006375.1. Classification (NCBI taxonomy): domain Eukaryota; kingdom Metazoa; phylum Arthropoda; class Insecta; order Coleoptera; family Cleridae; genus Tillus; species Tillus elongatus. The sequence goes on along the minus strand of OZ023269.1, from coordinate 22,169,207 downwards.
TGGAGCATTTGCGAAGTTATTAGACAACATTCTTCAACAATGCGTGGTCGTAATTCTTCCAGAGACTCCGGTTCTGTTGCGTAAATTCTACTCTTTAAATGGCCCTATAGAAATAAGTCTAAAGGAGTTAAATCCGGTGATCTAGGGGGCCACTCAATAGCACCTCTACGACCAATCCATTGTCCTGGAAACTCTCTGTTCAAAAACTCCCTAACACGTTGTGAAAAATGCGGAGGAGCTTCATCTTGTTCAAACACTAATTGATTTTTTTGATAGCGATCATCATTTTCAACAATGTCAATTAGTAGAGGGTAAACGATATCTTCTAGTAACTCCAAATACGTTTCACCACTCAAATTGCCATCAAGAAAAATTGGTCCGATAAAACGGTCTCCAAAAATGCCAGTCCAGACACTCAATTTCTGTGGAGTTTGAGTGTGGACTTCGTGAAAATTTCTTGGATTATTATCTGCCCAATAACGACAATTATGACGATTGACTGTAGAGTTTAATAAAAACGTACACTCGTCTGAAAATCAGATATTGAACAAAAAGTTCCCGTCATCAGCTATTCGTGCAGTCATAAATTCACAAAACTCCAGCCTCCGATCAAAATCATCTTCATTCAGTTGTTGTACCAGATGAATTTTAAATGGGTGAAATTTATGATGCTTCAATATTCTCTGAATAGTTCTTCTTTTGATGTTTGAAACAGTGGCCAATTTTCTCGTGCTCAAAGTTGGTTCTGTAGCAATTTGTCCTAAAACTTCAATCTCAGTAGTCTCATTTCTAACCGAAAATTCACGTTCAGGATCCCGTTTTTTGTTGGCTACTGAACAACTTTGTTGAAACTTTGCACCTCACTACAAAATGTATTTTCTGTTAACATGTCTGTTCGGATGTCGTTCATTAAACAAATTTGCGGTACGGTTGGCACAGTCATCGTTTTTGAAAAAAAAAAGAGTAATTATTTCAACTCTTTCTTCTACGGAATACACCATTGTAAAAATAATTTTCTGTAGTACTATCAAGTATCAAACCGACCGATAAACTAAAATAATAAACCGCATATCTCTCATTCCGATAAGAATTGTTCTGATAGTCAATTTTTTGTTTACAAATCAACAGAACATTGACTATCAGCACATTCCTTATCGGAATGAGTGAAATGCGTTTTTGCATCTTCAACTGTGAATAATTTTCAAACGAGTTAATAAAACTTCAAAAAAAATTAGTGTGCTGAATTCAGAAAAGAAAGAGCTTTCAAATGATGTAACACTCGATCCATGTTCCCTATTTATAATATAAGGGTTGTTTTCACCATCCTTAAGGGGTTGATGTGACAAAGTTGAGTTTTATGTCAAACATGTCCCCCTCAATATTAAAATTGACGTGTTTTAGCGTTTCTCAAAAAAAGTTTCTCTGGACGCAAATCGGTCTGTTTCGTTTTCAATGCGCCACCCTATATATATATATATATATATATATATATATATATATATATATATATATATATATATATATATATATATATATATATATATATATATGTGTATCACAGCGATAACTCGAAAAATAATGGGCCAATTTTGATCAAATTTGGTGAGTACCTTCTCTTTGTAAATGGCTTGGACAGGTTCGTTATTCAGGAAAATCGGACAACGTTTTCAGGGAAAAGTTTGGGTTTTCTTTCGAAAAAAATTCATATCTACGAAAGTTAAAAAGCTATGGTAACCAAATTTAGTACGCTGGTTTCTGTCATACAGATTATCCTTTGTACCAAAATTCAAAAGACAAAGAAATTATAAGCCTCTGATTAAAAAAAAAAAGTTGAAACGTCAGAATTGATAATTCTGGTAGTCGTACGTTAGTACACATTAGCGCTTTATGGGTTAGAAATATGATTCGATATGACTAACAAGCTCCTATATCTGCGTCTCAGTCGTCACTTCGTTAAAATATGAGAAAAGAAAAACAATTTTAAATGAAAATTGTATGGTGTAAATAATTAAAGTATATAAGTGTTAGTAGATAGATTTGTTATGTTAAAAATGGCCGAGAGGTAGAAGATGCAGGCTGATTTAATAATGGACTGATATAAGACGCGTTCTAATCTCAGTTAGTGACTTCACTTTTTTTTTCTTAGTCTTATTTCATTTTACCGTTATCTGATCAGATTGTGCAACTCCGATGAATTTTTTAGCGAGTTTTTGTATGGCAAATTCAATTAGGATGAATACAACCGTAGACTTTTCCCGTGGCTTCACAAGTGCTTGTTCTTTTCTGCAACCGATTTCACTTTTGACTGGTCGCAGCCAGTGCGTTAGGGTAGCGAATTTGTTTAAAGTTTCAAATTTTAAGTTTATTTTCCGAAAATATTTGTACATTTTCAAACAATAAAGTCATTTTGATGAAATATGGTATATTGTTTCTACCAAATTTGATGACTGCTTTCTCATCATATATAAGTACATAATCTAGTTCTTTGGCCCTGTCTAAATCAAAACTGTCTGTTGATTTTCAGACATAATAATGCTGTGTTAAAACGTGATGTGTTTGCCAGTTTTATTTAAAGTGTATGAACAGGCTTTATATGTGACACAATATTGCATTTTAACTGAATAATATTCGAAGTGTTAAAGCAATAAGCAAACAAGCTTCCACTTCCATTAAATCACGCCGCTATAAAAGGAATTCTGAAAAGAGGCGTCTGAAAGCAGCCATCCCAACCGCCAACCGTAATTAATTAATTATGAAATTTCACAGCATTACAATCACTTTGCAGCAAATTCATAGAGGTATACTAATTTAAACGTATTATAATTACAGATGGCAGGCCCTGAATCATCTCAAGGATATTAAAAACTATGATGCAGGATATACGTTATGGTAGCGAATTTTCTACCAAATTAAAATTTACAATACATCAAACATAAGACAAGAAAAATTAATTGTAGTTCGCTTTAGAATCAAAGTTATTCTTGGGCTATAAGAACTTTTTATTATTTACATTTGGACAACCTTAAGGTTATATGCATTCTTCAATTTTACCATCCGGCAACTCCGTATAAAAACCAATGTATTAGCGAATTTTCTTTAAAAAATTCACTAATGAGGAGATCTCGACTTTTGAAAAAAATTCTTCAAATGAGCGCGAACTAGGCGCCCTAGAACACTTATCCGGGATCAGTTTCAATTTTTATATGTTTATATATATATATATATATATATATATATATATATATATATATATATATATATATATATATATATATATATATATATATATATGTATGTATGTATGTATCACACCGATAACTCAAAAAATAAAGGGCCGATTTTGATAAAATCTGGTGAGTAAATTCTTTTTGCAAGTGGCTTGGATAGGTTGGTTAGCCAGGAAAATTGGACTGGTTTTTCCGGTCAAATTTTAGGTTTTCTTGTGGAAAAAATTCATATCTCCGGAAATAACAAAGCTATGTCAACCACATTGGACAGGCTGGTTTAGTTGCAAAAAAAAACTCTGCACCAAAATTTAGATCTCTATGTTGAAAGAAGAAAAATGCACTTAGTTAAGCAAAATTTTAGTGTCATTAAAAGCCAGAGAAGACGCAATACCAAAACATTGGATATGTTAAACAAAATCTATTAAATATTACAGACAACGTTTATCTGTTCATCGCGCAAAAAGTTCAAGAAGTACCAGAAAAATTACCTTGCAAATTTTATAATTTTTCTCCTGTAGATGTCAAACTTGAGATTTGAAACGTGAAACGTCTCATTACGATTATGGTTTAGTGTGTGTTGTCTTCTTTCATGGCTGCGGTCGTCAGACCATTCGCAAGTTTGTTCCGGCTTCTTGGTTTGGATCCCATCTGTATGCTACTTTTCTTTTGATGTATACATATATACACATATATACATACATATATAACAGAGATATTAGTTTACATTTTGTGATACTTTTTATATATTTTCGTACTATACTTCTGTGTTTTTGTTTGTTTTAAATATGACGGATATTCTGTTTTTTTTATTATGGTTTATGATTGGTAAATATTGCACAAAATGTATATTAGAATGTTTTACATTTATGATACACTTCTCATATGTTAAATTAGTTGCAAAATATGCCCCTAAAGACATTACATATAACAAATAAATAACTGAAGACCAGTACATGTTGCCTACCTTTTATTGCACAATGTTCTCCAAGTGTTGCGGTGGGCGAATCGTTAGATGGCTGGCTGATAAGCAAAGGGACGCGGGTTCAGATCTGACCGTAGACTGAGTTTCTCTTTCACCTATTTTTTTTTTTACTTTTTTTTTCATCTTTAATCCAATTTTAGATTTCAGATTGTGTATTTACAATGTTTTTAGCGACTTTTTGTTGAAAAAATCACTAACCACTAGCCCTTACTTGGTAAAACCGTTCCACAGTTAACATAGACGTAGAAATTTGTGACATCAGAAGATGTTGTTTTCTTCTTTACAAGCGGATTCAATTTTTACAGCCTCCACAGGCAAATTAATTTCCTCCGTGGTCACAGAATAAGTATCTAGTTCTGTGTTTAGATCAGATTTTGAATAATTTTTAATTAATTTAATTTATTTCTGTTGGCTAATTTTCTTTTACAAAATGTTATTTTAATAGCAAATTTTCTCATAAATGAATTTGATGAATTTTCTTTGAAGAAGCATTTGCTGCGAATTTTTGTATATAAAATTATTTAATTGATGGAACATTTTTTAAACGAAATTCGTGGAAAATAAGGTTTTAATGGATTTTCGTGCAGACAAATGATTTTATTTTCAATTTTAATTGCAGATTAGGTACATAATTAGAATTTTATGTATTCTTTTAGCAAAACTTTATGTAAAAAATATTTAGCCAGTTTTTGCAGATATTTTTTGTGCTTCCGTAGAAATAACTTTTTCTCAAGTTTTTTTGTGAAATTTTGGTAATTAATGATAAATGTCTAATAAGTTATTATAAAAAAATGTTTTCGGATTTTCTTCAAAAAATTCTTTGCGAGTTTTCATGATTTTTTTTGAAGTTTCGTCGAAAATGTTTTTGTGAATAATTATATTTTGATAGGTGGGTAAATAACTTGAAGAAGTTTGTTGATCAGAAAAATCGGATCAGTTTTTTCGAAAAACTTTTAAGTTCATTTTCGGAAAATTTTTGTACTTCTTCAAACAATAAAGTTATTTTGATGAAATATGGTACATTGTTTCTACTATATGGGTAACTAAGTTTGATGGCTGCTTTCATTAAACAAAGATATATTTCACTATGTGAAAACTAGAGCCTGTGATGAGCACTAATAAGTACACTTGGAGAACCCACATCACCACAACACATATTTCAGAGACCTTACGATCGTTTCGTTGACCATGTCAACATCTTCAGAAGAAGAAAAGTTCTAAAATTAAACTACTAGCTACCGTATATTTATATCGCGTCTAGGTAAACGAACTAGTCCGAAGTAAAATTGTCGTTGAAGACCCATCGTTTGTTTATTGTGTAGTGAAACTACGAGGTCGAAGCCCTGCTTTAATCTTCTGGTCGACAAATTAATGAGCCCTTATCTAATATAAGGATAATAGGCTTAAAAGGAACGGTACCGAGTTATTTATCAATCTGCACCTTCCCTTTCGATCAAGTAAGGGAACGTACAGATTCCTTAAATAACTTAAAAGCTTAAAAGGAACGGTACCGAGTTATTTAAGGAATCTGCACGTTCCCTTTTGATCTAGAAAGGGAACGTGCAGATTCCTTAAATAACTCGGTACCGTTCCTTTTAAGCCTATTATCCTTATATTAGATAAGGGCTCATAAATTTGTCGACCAGAAGATTAAAGCAGGGCTTCGACCTCGTAGTTTCACTGCACAATAAACAAACGTAGGGTCTTCGACGAAAATTTTACTTCGGGCTAGTTCGTTTACCTAGACGCGGTAGCTAGTAGTTTAATTTTTAAATTTTTCTTCCTCTGAAGATGTTGACATGGTCAGCGAAACGATCGTAAGGTCTCTGAAATATGTTTTGTGGTGATTTGGGTTCTCCAAGTGTACTTAAAGATATATTTGCTATTAAATTTTTTTTTTATCCAACACACCTTAGATTATGATATCTTTGCATTTTCCATCGAAATATAATGCATGTTTATAAGAAAAGAGACTCAGGACGCAAGAAGTGCAATATGGTAGCAAATTGTCATTATGTTTCAAATTTCAATAGCTCAATTTGCAATTAACTTAAAGTTCGTTGACTAGGAACCCATTTTTTTCGGGAACATTTTGAATTTTGAGTTATCGGTTGGATACACACACCCAGATACATACACACACACAAATATATATATATATATATATATATATATATATATATATATATATATATATATATATATATATATATATATATATATAAATTCAAACATACCTTGGTTTTGGGTTCTAGGGACCAAAATTCGCGCGCATTTGGAAAAAATTTAATTCTCACCATCGTTACCTCTCTAGTCGCGACCTTTTTAAATAAAAACTCCCTAAAAACTATCTGGTAGATTTTAAATTTGTAGCTAGGAATAGAGAATCAAACGAGCTTTCCAAAAATGTGTCAGTCGAACTACTTTTTATATTTAAAAATTAAAATTAAAAGGAGGCAAAAGTCACCGCCGCTAGGGGTTGAATGCCAGAAATTCTGTTCTGGTTGAAAATAGTTATAGTTATATAAATAGTCTCAAGTTAAATCAACGTATTTTAGGTTTTTTAAAATTCCCAGCAGTTCTCGGGAAAACGCTGGTGCAAAATTTTACAATGGATACCTATCTAATCAAAACGGAAGTTAAGCAGAGCAAATTTTTCAACATTCACAGTCATCATCTGATGGAATATTTTTCTTTAATAACAACATTCGCTATATTTCACGTCACAGTAGGTAACATGGATGAATTTTATTTTGTTCTATTTTGGCTTTAGTTTTACGTATTTGATGGTAGATTCATACACCCGATAGACAATACCCAAAAGAACAAAGTTACGTGCGTTTTTAAAAACAACTCAAAGCATTCCATTTGCGCATCAAGAAGTTTTGCTACCGAAATGAAAAAACTTATACAATATTATGCTGTGCAGTGAAAACCGTAAAGCTAAATGTATAGTGTACTAGGAAGCACAACTGAATAAGCTTTTAATATTTTGCATGTTCCATTTAGAGCTCGTGTCGCAGAAAATAATTCACGAGTATGGTGACCTCTACAGCACTATTCATCTATGATAAATTCAGCTGCACATCAGTATCACATCAGAAATCTTATTCACAAAATAAAATGCCAAGTTCTTTGAATCTGTCCATAAATTTTATTCGTTATTACTGTACCGTTTGCCTAAACAGAAGATTATTTCACTAGATGTTTTTCCATGATATATTGGATTATTTAAAACTTTAAGCTGATTTTCTTTTTCGCGTTATTTTAACATTGCAAAGGAAAATTTTGCCAGCGAAAAAACTAAAATTGATTAGCGAACTGCATAAGCCATAAAATTATTTTTTGGCAGTATATATATATATATATATATATATATATATATATATATATATATATATATATATATATATATATATTTCAACAACACACCACGAGGGCTTACAGCCTAAATACTATCGTACCGTGGGTGTCGACAAGGAGGAAAGAGGCAACTTGTTAAATCTGGACTTGAAGGTTTGGAGGTTCGGAGGAGAAGGAAAAACATGTGCCGGCAAGGAATTCCACAACTTGGAAGTCCTCGGGACAACAGAGCGGGCATAACAAGATGTTCTATGTCTGGTGACCTGGACAGTAAAAGGGTGCATTCGCTCTGTTCCCCTGGTAGATCTATTGGGGGCAGCAGGTGGAATAAAGCTCCTCTGAGAAGTGCCCGTGCAAATATCTATAAAAGAGAGAGAGGTCACCAACGGCACGTCGGTGGGCAAGGGATGGCAGCCTTTGGGTGAGGGTAGGGTCACCGATGATACGTATAGCTCTCTTCTGAATGAAGTCCAGGATAGGAAGTGTAGAAGCGGCAGCGGCACCACAGATGTGGGAGCAGTATTCGAGATTTGGCCTTATTTGTAAAGTATATATGGTATAGAGATTAGCTGGTGAAAATTATTTGCGAGCCCGGAAGAGGAAACCTAATTTCTTAGCAGCCGCTTCTGCAATTGATATGACATGTTGGTGCCATTTGCGATTTAGATCCACAGAAATGCCAACAAGTGAAAAGGACTCATTACTTTGAATAACTTGGTTGTTCATTGTGATAGGTCTAGGGCTGGTGTATCTCTTATGAGATAGAAAGCAAGACTGAGATTTTGTGGAGTTGAATTTCTACTTCCCCAGTCTAATATTTTTTAGAGATCCACAGAGACAGAACCCTCCATGAGTTTACGGTCCTCATCTAATTGGGCTAAAGAGACAGGCCTAGAATATTGTATATTTGAGTGGAGGGTGCTGTCGTCCGCGTAACTGTGGACTGGGTTGGACGTGCTAGAGAGGAGGTCATTGATGTGGAGAAGAAACAAAGTAGGAGCTAAAGATGAACCTTGAGAGACTCCTGCATTAATTTAATACAGTTTAGAGGAATAGCCATCCACGACAACAGAAATGCTCCGGTTGGAGAGGAAATTTGCTGTCCAGGAACAGGGTTTTGGTGGTAGGCCATAGGCCGGTAGTTTATTGAGCAGCGCTGCGTAGCAAACCTGGTCGAATGCTTTGGATATGTCTAGTGGGACAATCTGAGATTCACCGTGTAGTTCTATAGACTTGTTCCAAGAATGGGTAGCAAAGGAAAGGAGGTCGGCAGTTGATCTGCGCTGACGGAATTCATACTGCCTGACGTGGATTAGACTGTGTTTTTCAAGAAATTTTAGTAATTCGGTGTTAATATACTTTTCCATCACTTTAGAGACGAAAGAAAGGAGAGAAATAGGTTCTTTAACATCAGTCTATCTCCGAAGCTATGACCAATCACCGAAACCAGGCAGTAGTTTCACGCCACCATCCTGGAAATGTTGCCGAACACTTTTACTTCTGTAGGGACGGTGGAAAATTTTTGCGTGCCCAGTATCAGATGGTTAACAGCATCGACGGCTTTAAACAACTCCCCACACCACCACCACCACACGGGGTTTGTCAGTATATCAGTGTGTCAATATTATTATTATTATTACTATCTGCATTTTTTAACGCCAGAAGAATATATGTGTTTTAGTTACAAAACTTTCGGTGTTAAAACGCACTTAAAATTAGAAATTATCAAGAGATGATTTCTCTCTTTCGCCCACTGTCGCCCTTTGGGGATGCATCGCCAGATAATTTAATTTATTACTTTTTCCAAGGTCACTTTGCCAATGTTAATAGCTAAAAAATAATTAACCAGTCCTCGTATATTAAATGACATTGCAGATGAAATTTCAAATTAAACTGTGGCGACAGTGATGTGTTTGCAGTGAATCTCCCACGCAGAAATGCATTTCAACTATCACTATCGTTTGTTGTAATTATATATATATATATATATATATATATATATATATATATATATATATATATATATATATATATATATGTATATATATATATATATATGTGTGTGTGTGTGTGTGTATGTGTACCTATTCCTAAACGAGTATATATAATACGAGACACATTTCCACGCAATATCTAATAAAATGAAAGTTGATGATGTTTATATCCACTTGTAGAGTTTACAATTTACAAATACTATCCCAACTTCATTGATGTCGCTTTCCGCTTTCAAGGATTTTTCATCTACGAGAGTGTTTTGCTATGTAAAAGCTACTTTTACGTAGAAATTAAATATGTTGAATCGATAACTCTAATAAAACCATCACTCGGGACTATGCACGAAGCCGTTTCATTAGCATTTTTCACCACGAAATGTAATAATGTTTGACCAATTTAGATATGCTAAACTTAGAAGTGATTATAAACAAAATCTGGACGCAGCAAGTTCGTTATGGTAGCGAATTTTTGATAAAAATATTTTTAATATCAAATATGTGTTTTTCAATAATACATCAAATTTGGTAGATTACACAATCTTTATAGTGGAAACCATGTATTATATTTAATCACAATAGTTTTGTTGTTTAAAAAAATATAAAAATTTTCTGAAAATAAACTTAAAATTTTCTCCAAAAGACTGGTCCGATTTTCCTCGCCAACGCTCATTTTCAAGCAATTTACACACTAACCAAGATATAATTATTCACAAAAATATTTTTGATAAAAATTCTATATAAATAAAATTTACATGGAAAATGCAAGCAATAATTTCTTTCACGAACATTTCTTTATAAAAATTGGCTTAGCGACTATTATATAAAATCTTCTTAGTAAAACTTGCTATACAATTTTATTAAAATTGGCTAAAAATTACAGACTATTGATTCATACACTCTATAACTAAATCTACTGGCATAGTATCAGAGAAAGGGTCGATTTGAAGCGATTTTTTTGCAAATATTTTAGTAAAATTAAGGAGAATGACGGTTGAAGCCGAAACTTAAGGCTCTGTAAAACACGTTTCTTGCAACATTTTCTCCACATACCCCGTATTTGTTTCAGGTTCTTTGTCTAAGTATTGCCAGTTTTGACGTTTCAAATCGCGACGCGACGTTTTAAGAAAAAAAAACAACACAATTTTGATTTTTATGGCATTTTTTGATATTTTGCGCCAAGAAAACTTATTCCCAGCCAGTGGAAACATTTGTTTAATCTATATAGATAAAATCTCATACACTTTTTTTATGTTAAAAATTATGTTTCCCATAAAGAAATGACATCGGATTTGGGACTTGCTATAGTTTCTGTATAGGCTGCTACTTACGTATTAAATGTCCGACTGTTTTTAGTGAATTTTCGTAGAAAAAAAATTATATGTTTATACATATACATATATATATATATATATATATATATATATATATATATATATATATATATATATATATATATATATATATATATATATATCATCGATAACTCAAAAAATAATGGGCTGATTTTGATGAAATTTGGCATTTCCTTTCGAAACTTTTTTTTATCTCTCTCCGAAAATCACAAAGCTGTAGCAAGCAAATGTGATACGTGGGTTTGTGTTATAAAGGTTAAACCACGTAACAAACTTCAGATCTTTATGTTGCAGGAAAAAAACATTATAATCATTTAATTTTTTTTAATTGTTGGTTCCAGATCTATGGTTGGTTCCAGTTTCTATGAAAATTCACTAGGATAACGCACTTGGTGCGTTCAAATTATTTTTTTTTTTGATAATGCTTTAATAAAAAAATGGTTATTGGAGTTTGAAAAGATTGCTAATGAAAATGCGCTACCATAACACACTTGCTACTTCTTGATCTATTTGCCCCAAGAAAACTTAATCTTTGTCTGTAACATTCAACAGATTTTGTTAACCACACAAAATATTTTGTTATACTGCCTTTCTCTGATAACCACAGGCACAGATTTTTTTAAATGCTTATACTTTTTTGAAATTTTAACCTAGAGATCAGAATTTTTGTATGTAGGATACGTTTTATAGCAGAAACTTGCGTACGAAACCTGGTTACCATAGCTTTGTTACTTTCGCGGATACAAAAATTTTCCCTAAGGCAACCTAAAATTTTCTCAAAAAACTGGTCCGCTTTTCCTGGATAACAGAGTGATCCAAGCTACTTACAGAGGGAAGGTACCTACCAAATTTCATCAAAATCGGCCGATTATCTTTTGAGTTATCGAAGTGACACAAACACACACACATGCACACACACATATATAACTCATAAACTACATAGCGAGTGTAGAAGCGGCAGCTACACCCCAGATGTGGAAACAGTATTCGAGGTTTGACCTTATTTGTGAAGTATATAAGGTATAGAGATTAGCTGGTGAAAAGTATTTGCGAGCCCGGAAGAGTAAACCTAATTTCTTAGCAGCCGCCTCTGCAATTGATGTGACATGTTGGTTCCAATTGAGATTTCGATCCACAGAAATGCCAGCGAGTGAAAAGGACTTATTACTTTGAATAACTTGGTTGTTCATTGTGATTGTTCCAGGGCTGGTGTATCTCTTATGACAAAGAAAGCAAGACTGAGATTTGTTGGGGTTGAATTGTACAAGATTTCTATTTCCCCAGTCTAATATTTTTTGGAGATCCACGGAACCCGAACCCTCTATGAGTCTGCGATCCTCATCTAATTGGGCTAAAGAGACAGGCGTAGAATATTGTATATTTGAGTGGAGGGTGCTGTCGTCCGCCTAACTGTGAACTGGGTTTGATGTGCTAGAGAGGAGGTCATTGATGTGGAGAAGAAACAAATAGGGGCTAAAGCTGAACCTTGAGGAACTCCTGCATTAATTGGATACAGTTTAGAGGAATGGCCATCTGCGACAACAGAAATGCACCGATTGGAGAGGAAATTTACTGTCCAGGTACAGAGTTTTGGTGGTAGGCCATAGGCCGGAAGTTTATTAATGAGCGCTGCGTGCCAGACCTGGTCGAATGCTTTGGATATGTCTAGAGCGACAATCTGGGATTCACCGTGTAGTTCCATAAACTTGTTTCAAGAATGTGGGATTCACCCTGTAGTTCCATAGACTTGTTCCAAGAATGGGTGACAAAGGGAAGGAGATCGGCAGTCGATCTGCGCTGACGGAATCCATACATACATTCCAGCTTCTAAATTAAGGAGTCTGGTGCAGAGTAGATTGCTACGGACGTATGCGCACACGCCTCCATGCAATCTAAAGGAAGTAAGGAGGTCATATCCCGGGAAATTAAGGTGATTAGTGGCTGTTTTGGCACTGATCTGGATTTCGGTGAGGAAGAGGAGTTGGTGCCTATTAGCCTGAAGGAAATGGTGGACGGAGTTCAGGTTAGAATTTAGGCCACATATATTCGAGAAGTATATGTTTAAAGAGTACTTAACATCTACATACTTACAAATATTCAAAAACTGTTAGTATAGACTACTGGATGTAATTCGTAATGTTAGTAGCTTTAATAAAATAAGTTGTCGGTATATTCATATAGGATCTTGCCAAACTTCAAGGGATAATGGCTACGGGTGGAACGCAAATATTTTAAATGCACCACGATATCTTGCGTCACCTCATTATAAAGTCCTTTAAAAAAAGCAACGTCGTGCCAAAAATCCGTGTGTAAAACGGCGAATCGGGTTACAGCGAAGAAAATAAGCAAATGTGAAGCCAGAGAAAAAGTATCGACGTATGTATTTAGTATGATACGGTTTGAGCAAGTAGGAGCAACAACAATCAATAAATCTAGTGTTACCTTAAATTTCGACATGTAATTTTTTGACTTGGCCAATAAAGTTAGTCTAGTATAATTATTATATAGGCATAATTTTAATGCAGAGCAGTATAAACATACAAGGGCGGGTCAATAAGTCCGTGACTTTTTGAATTTCACGCCTCTTCACAGGAAGGGCAACACTGCTCCTGTCAACAAGCATCTGTCAGTTGACTTCTGACAAATTTTGAACAAGCTGCATCATTTACTTTGTGTAAGATAGCCATTGAGAGCAAACAACCTCTTGAGTTATAACGAAATTGGAAAAAAGTGAATTTCGTTTGCTCATAAAACATTTTTTTGCGGAAAAAAACCATCACTCAAACCAAGGTTAAGCTTGATAAATACTATGGCGACTCTGTACCATTAATTTCTATGGTAAAAAAGTGGTTTACTGAATTTCCTTGCGACCGTACAAGCATAAATGACGCTAGCGTTCTGAACGCCCAGTTGAGGTCGCTACACCCGTAACAATGAAAACAATTCACGATATGGTCTTGGCCGATCGGAGATTGAAAGTGCGGAAGATTGTGGAAGCCATAGGCATATCACATAGCTCAGTGGTTTCTATTTTGCATGATTACTTGGGTATGAGAAAGCTATCCGCAAGATGCGTGCCGCGTTTGACCACAAACGCAATCGTGTGACACCTTCGAAGGAGTATTTGGCGTGGTTCAACTGCAACACGGACGAGTTTTCGCGCCGTTTCGTAACCGTCGACGAAACATGGATTCACCACAACACACCAGAGACCAAACAGCAATCAACACAGTGGATTTCTCCACGCGAATCGGCGTCGAAGAAGGCCGAGGTGGGTTTGTCTGCCAATAAAGTCATGGCGACGGTTTTTTGGGATGCACGCGGTATAATCCACATTGATTACCTTCAAAAGGAAAGAACAATCATTGGCGAATGTTATACCAACTTATTGGACCGATTCAATGAAGATTTGAAGAAAAAACAACCGCATTTGGCTAATAAAACAGTTATTTTCCACCAAGACAATGCAAGGGTGTACACATGTGTAGTTTCCATGGCAAAATTGCATAAATTGGGCTACAAATTGCTCCCTCATCCGCCCTATTCTCCGGATTTAGCCCCAAGTGACTATTTCTTGTTTCCAAACTTAAAGAAATGGATCGGCGGAAAGAGATTTGACTGCAATGATGAAATCATCTCACAAACAAATACCTATGTTGAGAACCTCGACAAATCTTATTTTTTTGGAAGAGATAAATAAATTGTAGAAACGTTGGACGAAGTATATGGAGCTCAAAGGAGACTATGTTGGGAAATAAAATGATTTTTTGTCAAAAAACCTGTGTTTCATTCAAAAAGTCACGGACACCCGCCCTCGTATTTAAAAGAACCTGTATAAGACCTGTTCTAATTTGAAAGCACTCGGTATTTAAAACCGCCTTAACTATTAAGTCAACTTGACAATATAACTAAATTGGGTCACAATTCATATTCATGACTATACCACAATGTTTCAATTTAAATTTCTAATCACTTCAATCACGTTTTGTAAAACTGTTTGCGAATTCGCATGAATATAAGTTCTACATTTTTTTATGCAAATTAATACATTCTTCGAGAAATTTGAATAAACTTCACTGCTTGTACCGCATTACCTCTACTCGGATGGAAAGTTTTATATTTTCCAAGAAAGTGGGAGAATCTAAGAAGGTACGAGTATTACATAACTGACCAATGAGAACAATCGATAAGAGAGCTACGCGACCTTCAAGTTCATAAAAAAATCGAAAGACCAAACAGATTGGTTAACTCACGTGACTGTTAGTTGACGATGCTAATCAAGAAATTAAGCTTTATTTTTTATAATTGTTAGTTTTAAACATAAAGTAAGGTTTCGTAGATTGAAACGTGTTTAATTTTATTTTTCTGTTTAAAAAATTTGCCATAAATAAATACAAATCCTTTATTTAAGTAAAATCAAACACCATTCAAGTTAACATATTAGGTTCTTAAATTGACCTCCAGTCTCATTTGGACCTCTAAGCAAGTTCTAGAACTAGTCAGCTCTTTAATGGCTGGCTGGTGTAGTATACTTGCAATATGGTAGGTGGTAGTGGACTTTTCCTTTACGTGATAGTAAAGGATTTTTTTCACGCCCGAGGCAGTACCACCCCGTACACCAAGGAGTCGGTGAAGTCCCAACGGACGTTCCCGGTTCTGGTGTATGAGTCGGTTTCCCTTATAAGCAAAAATGATGATGGCTCCTCCTTGTACAAAAGATCATGGAGGTAAAATACCCCTCCATTCGGATCTCCGGGAGAGGGGTGTACAGGGGGCGCCAACATCAAGATTTAACATATCCTTCTCCAATATATGTGGCCTAAATTCTAACTTGAACTCCGTCCACCATTTCCTCCAGGCTAATAGGCCCCAACTCCTCTTCCTCACCGAAACTCAAATCAGTGCCAAAACAGCCACTAATCACCTTAATCTCCCGGGGTATGAGCTCCTTACTTCCTTTAGATTGCATGGAGGCGTGTACGCGTACGTCCGTAACAATCTACCCTGCACCAGACTCCCTAATTTAGAAGCTGGAAGAAAAGACATACTATGGATAAAACTCTCTCTCTCAGGGCTGCAACTAAATTCATCTGTTGCATTTACCGGTCACCTTCTGACAACAACTTTGTCCAGCTCTTTGATTACCTTTCTGAAAAAACCGACTATCTGATTTCTGAATATCCTTCCTCCGAGGTCACTATTCTTGGTGACTTCAATGTCCATAATAAGGAATGGCTAGGATCTTCAAAAACCGATCCACAAGGGAGAGCAGCGGAGGCCTTTGCAGTCAGCAATTCTTTAGCCAATATGGTTCAGCAACCTACTTACTTTCCTCGCATCCCAACACACAGCTCAAATCCCTTGGATCTCCTTCTTACTACAAAACCTGAATGCTATAAGATATCAGTCACCGCCCCTCTTGGTCGCTCAGACCACGGCATGGTCACTGCTTCCAGCGCAATGCAACTCGAGGTCACACAGTCAACACACCCACGTATCGTTTGGCACTACAACTCCGCAAACTGGGACGAAATGCGGGATTACTTTTCCTCATTTCCATGGGCGTCTGTCTGCTTCTCTCATCCTGACCCCCCTGATATCTCACAAAACGTCACCGAAATTATCCAAGCTGGCATGGACTTATTTATTCCACGTACACAGAAAACGTCTTCAGCCACTCAAAAGCCCTGATTCTCTAAATCCTGTGACAAGGCCAGACTTGAAAAGGCAAAGCTCACAAAACGCTTCTACACAATCCCAGTCAAGAAAACCGTTAAGCATTTAACGACGCAAGAAACCCATATGTCCGCATTCTTTCTGAGGCAAAAAACTCGTTTAATAACCACATTAAAAACAAAGTCCTCTCAAGCTCCAGCGGCAGCAAACCCTTATCGACTCTTGCTAAATCTATTGGGAATAATTTCTGCAAGAGCACGTTCCGACCTCACCTCTTGTCTCAGGGGATGAAATTGTTTCTACAGCCCTGGGCAAGGCTGAACTTTTTGCCTCGCTGGAAATTCTACTCTTAACCCACCTCCAAATGTTCAACCACCGACAGTCCCCAATGTCGCGCATAAAATGACGGATATCATTTTTAAAACTAAAAAGGTACGAAAGATGATCTATTCTCTTAATACCAGAAAAGCCTCCGGCCTTGACGAGATCCCAGCAATTTTTCTCAAAAAATGCGCACCAGAACTTGCTCCTGTCCTGACTCGTCTGTTTCAGACATCTTACAATAGAGACATATTCCCTAGTAACTCGAAAACTGCTCGAGTACAACCCGTCCCCAAGCAAGGATACAAAGCGCTTCCTAGCAACTACAGGCCTATTTCTCTCCTTTCAGTCATCTATAAAGTGATGGAAAAGTATATAAACACCGAATTACTCAAATTTCCTGAAAAACACAGTCTAATCCACGACAGGCAGTATGGATTCCGTCAGCGCAGATCAACTGCCGACCTCCTTTCCTTTGTCACGCATTCTTGGAACAAGTCTATGGAACTACACGGTGAATCCCAGATTGTCGCTCTAGACATATCCAAAGCATTCGACCAGGTCTGGCACGCAGCGCTGCTTAATAAACTTCCGGCCTAAGGTCTACCACCAAAAATATGTACCTGGACAGCAAATTTCCTCTCCAGCCGGAGCATTGCTGTTGTTGTGGATGGCCATTCCTCTAAACTGTATCCAATTAATGCAGGAGTCCCTCAAGGTTCAGCTTTAGTCCCTACTTTGTTTCTTCTCTACATCAATGACCTCATCTCTAGCACATCCAACCCAGTTCACAGTTACGCGGACGACAGCACCCTCCACTCAATTATACAATATTCTAAGCCTGTCTCTTTAGCCCAATTAGATGAGGATCGCTCATGGAGGGTTCGATCTCCGTGGATCTTCAAAAAATATTAGTTTGGGGAAGTAGAAATCTTGTACACTTTAACCCCACCAAATCACAGTCTTGCTTCCTTTCTCATAAGAGATACACCAGCCCTAGACCCATCACAATGAACAACCAAGTTATCCAAAGTAATGAGTCCTTTTCACTTGTTGGCATTTTTGTGGATCGAGGTCTCAATTGGCACCAACATGTCACTTCAATTGCAGAATCGGCTGCTAAGAAACTAGGCTTCCTCTTCCGGGCTCGCAAATACTTTTTACCAGCTAATCTCTATACCTTATATACTTCACAAATAAGACCAAACCTCGAATACTGCTACCACATCTGGGGTGCTGCTGCCGCTTCTACACTCGCTATCCTGGACTTCATTCAGAAGAGAGCTATACGTCTCATCGGTGACCCTACCCTCACCGAAAGGCTGCCATCCCTTGCCCACCGACGTGCCGTTGGTGACCTCTCTCCGTTTTATAGATATCTGCACGGGCAGTGCTCAGAGGAGCTTTCTTCCATAGTTCCTCCACCTGCTGCCCCCAACAGATCTACCAGGGGAACAGAGCAAATGCACCCTTTTACTGTCCAGGTCACCAGACATAGAACATCTTGTTATGCCCGCTCCTTTGTCCCGAGGACTTCAAAGTTGTGGAATTCCTTGCCGGCACATGTTTTTCCTTCTCCCCCAAACCTCCAAACTTTCAAGTCCAGAATT
This sequence comes from Tillus elongatus, assembly GCA_964006375.1. Classification (NCBI taxonomy): domain Eukaryota; kingdom Metazoa; phylum Arthropoda; class Insecta; order Coleoptera; family Cleridae; genus Tillus; species Tillus elongatus. Next base: position 22,150,682 of record OZ023269.1, on the reverse strand, counting down.
AACAAGTTGCCTCTTTCCCACTTGTCCACACCCACGGTACGATAGTATTTAGGCTGTAAGCCCTCGTGGTGTGTTGTTGAAATAAAATATTAAAAAAAAAACAAAAAACCAAGGAATAAAATTGACAAAATAAAAATTTTAACAAACAGTACTATTACCCAAATACAAATCTAAACATATGAAAAAAACTCTGTTAATGTAAAGTCATTGCAAAAATAGTGTTCGAGAACGATCTAGGATGCTTTGAGCGGGATAATAACACATTGCACTAAGTTTAAAACTGAACAGCATAATCAACGTCCAGCGGTTAGCAAGCAGTAGTAAAACGATGAAGACATGTCATTTCTATTAGGGATGGGAAGAACAATACTTTTTTATAGAAGTTAAAGGTAAAAATGTATGTTTGTTACGTAATACTTCCGTCTCCGTTGTTAAAAAATTAAATATTGACAGGCATCATAAAACTGTACATTCGAATTTAGAAAAATCATATCCATTACATTCCGCCACCCAAAAGGAAAAACTGAAACAATAAAAAACAGTTAACTAGACAACAGTCAATATTTTTGAAAACAGTCGATAAAAATAAGGCTGCAACTGAAGCCTCATACCGTGTATCCCAGATAATTGCCCAAATAAAGAAACCTTATGAAGGCGGGGAAATAATAAAACAGGGGGTTTTAGAAGCTGCAGATTAGTTATATGCCAACTTTAAAATCAAGATGAGATAGTTTCAGCTATAAAATCTATTAAACTTTCTGCTAATACAGTGATGAACCGAGTAGAAGTAATGAACGGTAATATTTTGTTACAATTAAAAATTGACTTAAATGTTTATTTTTGACTGCAACTGGATGTATCAACAGATGTATTAAAATCCCCCACATGGCCGTTAGTGATTTAACGATTGAAGAAGAATTTTTGCCACTGAAATAACATACTACTGGGCAGGGGTTGTTTCCTCATTTCAAAAATATAATTTCTTCTAAGAACATTCCAATATCGAAAATGGTAGGCTTGACAATCCCTGGCGCTCCAGCCATGCTGGGTTTTGATACGGATTTGGTGGTGTTATGTCGCAAAGATGAAAATTTTTCGCCATTCCTTTGTAACCACTGCATTATCCATTAGGAAGCATTATCTAGAAATTTTCTAAAACTAAACAACCTTCTGAAATTGGTAGTAAACATTGTAAACAAGATTAGAGCCCAAGCGTTACAAACAAAAGGATTCAAAACCTTGGCCGATGATTTTGTGGGTAGTAGACGTTGAGACACCAGTTCGTCTCTGTACTTTCCGCGGCGAGGTACCAGGTTCTTCGATAACAGCGCTGTTAGAATGCCTGGCATCGATCGTGTCGATCGAACTGGACGACCGGGAACTGCAGACGAGGATGATGTCCTGGATGCTGTTATCGAATAACCTAGTACCTCGACGCGGAAAGTACAGAGACGAATTGGTGTCTCGACGTGTATTACTCATAGAATTTTAAAAAAAGGTATGGATACCATATTCAGACGGTCCAAATTTTAAAACTGCGTGAATACGCAAGGTGCAAGCGATTTTGCGAAATTATGCTTAAATAAATCATACAACATTCCAATTTTTTTGATAAAGTTTTATGGAGTGGCGAGTCAGCATGAACAAATGATTTGTTACATGAACCTCCATAGCTTTGATAGTTGGAAAATTGAAGATCCACATGAGTTCAGAGAGGATCGGTCCCAGCATCAATTTAAGATAAATCTCTGGGCCGGTATTTTTAACGGAACACTCTTGGGACCAGTGGAACTGGGCCCTACGTTAAATGACCAAAGATATTTGCGTTTTTACAAAACAATTTGCCAGAACTGCTGGAAGATACCCCATTAGAACTTCGGAGAACAATGTGGCTTCAAAATGATGGATTCCCAACCCACTCTACCTTAGCAGTAAGGCAATACTTGAATCAGACATACCCGGGACATGTGGACGTCAAAGAATCAGAACAGCAGCTCAAGAAATTTCACGAAGCAGTCTAAGAAGACTAAGAGGGTCGTTCCTGAGACGATGTCGTTTATGTGTAAGACAGAATGGCAGTGAAGTAGAGCATCTGTTATGAATAGAATATTTTTGTAAATGTCACAATCTGTTTATTTTTATTTATTGGCTACCTGATTTCACTTCCAAATTTACTTTCAATCGTTGACAGTGAATTACTTATGAGATATTGATAATGTTTTATACCATTTTAAAATCTCCATAAAACAGGGAAGTTTTTGAAATCATCAGCCAGTAAATTTTACTAACCATTTTTTTTTCAGTACGGAGGTTTATTCCAAATTTTAAAAAAATTGGGGACAAAGAGTCCGATTTTAATTTTGTCAAAGAAATACCTTAAAATTTGACAATTTTCATTTTTTTCACAAAATTGTCAATAATTTGAAAACCGTAAACTTTGTGATAAGATCATATAGGGTTTTTCTGAAAAAGCTTGAGCTAGCCTATCATCGTGTGATGTTGGATTTACGACTTTTGGGACACACACACACACACACACACACAGATATATATATATATATATATATATATATATATATATATATATATATATATATATATATATATATATAATATGTATTTAGACGTGATGAAAATTTGAAAATGAGTGTTCCTTTATTTATTTCCCTTTCGTTAGAAGTTACGTTTTACAGAACAGCACCTTTTGAAGTGGCAAACGATTTCACGATTGAATAAATGGCCTTTGAAAAGAAATATGAAACATTTACAGTAGATATTGTATGAAAGAAATTATATAAATCGCTAACCTGTCTCATTAATACATTAATGTAGTAAAGGCAATCACTCAAGCCAATGTGCATATGGTTGATAAAGGCGTCATAACATTCATTAAATACTTCAAGCGAATTTACTTATCAGAAGCGTAATATTAGAGTTGTATAAGCTTCCGCTATTTTCTGTTCGTATGTTCTACATTAGGAAGCTAAGCAAAATAAATTACCAACAGTTTCTAAATATTAACTATTTATTGCTCAAAACTTGTTAGATGGTACGTTTTTTCGCGATAGCTATAGTAATTATAAACTTTATTTACCATTAAGATTCAAGTGACTTTTAAGGTGTAGCTTTGTAGTGAATTTTCTGAGAAAAAGAATTCACTAATAGGGAGACTAGACTTTTGAATTTTGGGAAAATTTCTGTAAATGAGGGCAAACTAGTACCCCTAGCACCCAGGTCCGGGGTCAGTTTCAATTTTCATATGTTTATACATATATATATATATATATATATATATATATATATATATATATATATATATATATATATATATATATATATATACAAGGTTTTTCACGTTAGCCGTGCACTAGGGGTTTATGAACTTCCCTGATATCCTAAATTTTGAAATTTTGGCAGCGGTCACAATTCGTAATTGTATTTTAATATAAAATATTTTCAAGGTCACATGGCTTCCGGTTAAACCGTAAGTAATCATCAACTTTGCTAATTTAAATAGAATGCCCTATTGTTTATTGCCTATTCGAATTCTCCATAAAATTTTGTGAAGATTTGTTTCAGACTTTCCTATCTCTATCTTCAACTGTTCCAAAGATATTGTGATTTTTTATTTATTTTGCGGAACTTCTATCCTCATTTATAACACTTTGTATTTCACATGTTTTTAAAGATAAAAGGATGGAATTTAGAATACTATAACTTCCAGGATGGAGCCTTCATATTATGTACCTAAAGTTTACCTGTATCATAAAGAGTATTTTAAATTTAAAGACCAACTTACACATATTCAATGTTGCAAAAGTCCTTTTTTTAAATGGTACACCCTGAATACTATTGAAAATTCGAGTTCTAAACTTAATTCTACATCGGTTTCATATAAGATTTCCTATACCTATCTTGTACGAGTAACTTGCTACCAGAGTTGTTAAGTAAGACACTCCTTTTCTACAGAATATACATTACGCTGCACAATAAAGGCAGCTGTGGCTGTCAGAAAACAGAATTTTGACAACACATTAAATCTAAAGCGTCATTTATATTTTAAAGTTAATCTGAGTGTGTTTGTATTACTCACGTTATAAAAATAATAAGCCAATAAAAATGCAGAATAGTGAAGGGTACTCTAATATGGATATTTTAAATTTATTGTATATTCATGGGGAATGCAATCGGATTGTAAGCACAACATGAAGGATGTTTAACGAGAGGTATCAGACTTTATCGGCAATTACTAGATGAAAATTCGCAAGGATAGAGGAACGATTTAAATTGATTGTAAGTGTCAAAACTAGACGACATGATCCAAAGTCAGTAACTGAAAATGAAGATAATGAGATAAACGTTTTGGCTTAATTTTAAGTTTACCCACGTAGCTCTATTCCTGCAGCTACTCGAGCTTTGGGAATATCAAGTTCATTAAGGGGTTCTGTCCGTAATTTTCCGGCAAGGCTACCACTAGATATAAGGCAAAGCTGCTGGTATCAGCTAGACGGCACGCCTGCCCACTTCACTGGTGAAGTTTACTGGCACTTAACGCAATTATTTGAAGACAGATGGATTGGGCCCAACGGTCCTTGGAGATTGATTTAACGCCTGCCAATTTTTATCTCTGGAGTCGTATAAAAAGTCAAGTGTATGACACAACAGTGCAAAGTAGAGATGATCTTTTAAATCGTGTAATTAGAGCTTTTAGAGATTTGGATCCAAATCAAAAAAGCTACTACGAATGAGTTGAACCATAGAATTTTGCAGTGCCTTGACCAAGATGGTGGTCACATATATACTGATCGTAGAATTTAAATTTGAATTACCTTTTCTTTTATTTGTCTTTGTTCAGTTTTTCGTTTGTTGTTAATATTTGTTTTTAATTAATTTTTTAAATAATTACATTAAACATTTATATGAAATCATATCACTTATGTTATCTGACTGACAATTACAGTTGCATTTGTTGTGTAGTGTGGTGGTGGTGGTAAAAAAGATGGTATGGCCTCGACGGAATTGTCATTAGCCACAGTGTTGTGTAGTCTAACGTGTACTTTTTAGAAGAGGAGGTTGTTACCAAAAAATGCTACTAACAAGCAACATATTGAAGATAGGTATAGAAAAACTTATATCAAACCAGTGTAGAATTAAATTTAGAACTCGAATTTTTAATAATATACAGGGTGTTCTATTTGAAAAAAAAATACTTTTGCCACGTCTAATATGTCTAAGTTAGTAACTAAATTTAGGACACTCTGTATGACACAGGTAAACTTAAGGGACATAATATAAAAGCTCCCTCCCACAAGTTACGAAATTATAAATTCGAGCCTCTTATCTTTAAATACATGTGAAATACAAACTATTATAAATAATGTTGCAAAATCACCGAAATACAGAGAAATCACAATATCTTTGGAACAGTTGAAGATAGGGATAGGAAAGCCCAATATAAATCTTCACAACATTTTATGAAGAATTCTAATATGCAATAAAAAATGGGGCATTCTATTTAAATTAGCAATGTTGATGACTACTTCCGGTATAACCGGAAGCGATGTGACCTTGAAAACATTTTAGAATAAAAGACAATTACGAATTGTGACCGCTGCCTAAATTTCAAAATTTATGATATCAGTGAACTTCATAAACTTCTAATGCAAGGATATCGTGAGAAACCCTGTATATATATATATATATATATATATATATATATATATATATATATATATATATATATATATATATATATATATATATATGTTTGTGTGTCTGTAGGTATATATCACACCAATAACTCAAAAAGTAATGGTCCGATTTTGATAAAATTTGGCCTATACCTTCCTTATGTAAGTGGCTTCGATAAGCTCGTCATACAAATCAAAACTGGTCTTCCAGGAAAATTTTGGGTTTTCTTCCGGAAAAAAAAATTTTCTCAAAAAAGTGAAAAGTTATGGTAACCAAATTTGGTACGTAAGTTTCCGATATTAAAAGGAAACTATATACCAAAATTTATACTTCTATATTACAAGAAGAAAAATTATAAAAAAATGTTTGGTGCCAAATAATTTCTATGAAAATTCACTACCATTACGCACTTGCTGCCTCCAGACTTTTTATTTATTTGTTTATTTTAATTATACAATATACAAACGCATATTAAGCTAAAGCTTGTGCTTACTTCTCAGTGCAATTTAGAAGAAGAGTTATATATATATATATATATATATATATATATATATATATATATATATATATATATATATATATATATATATATATATATATATATAATTTTACAAACATATGATTTTTTAAATATATCTAATTAAAAAAACATAGCCTAACTGTGACAATGTTCTCACATTGCCGTGACCAGGATTCGAACCTGGGTTACTACGGCCACAACGTAGGGTCCTAACCACTAGACGATCACGGCTGTCGAAGCTGTATTTCACTGATAAGCTATTATATTCATTAACAATATTTACGCTCTGATAATCACCAATATTTTCTAAGCCAATGATCTTCACAACAGCTCCAACGTCTAGTATACCAGCATAATATATTCTATAAGAAAGACAATTTATTTATCTCTCACTACGCTGCTGCTTCTGCATATATTATATGACAAATGCTCTGCCATTTAGATTTTTTGGAGAAAATATAAAACATATACATACATTAACAGGTCGAATAGCATAGTTTGCGAGGTGAGTAGCGTCTAGAATTCTGTATAAGAGGTCGCGGGTTCGAGTCTTGTATTCAGTCTGAAGTTGAGAATTTATCTCATGCAAAGCTTTAACATATCTGTTGATTTTGGTTGCAGTATTTTTTATTGTCGTCCTACATGTGACTGGATACTATTTTCTATTCTGCAGGAGTCCTCTTACTTCTCGTAAATAGCTCTAAAATCTTAGATTTGGTAAAACCATACCATACTTAATACAGTCGTATAGGCTTCTTTTGCGGCTACACAAGTCCCCGTTTTCTTCTCTGCAACCGGTTTCGCTTTTACGGCATCATCAGGCAAAAGGAAGTTTTCCCTGTGGGTCCACAGAAGTCTCTATGTCTGTATTTAGATCAGATTGCATAAATATTAATTTACTTCATTAGCGAATTTTCATCTACAAAATGTTCTTTTAAAAGCATTTTTGTATTACAAAATACAAAATTTTTAGCGAATTTACATGAATGAAAAATTTGTTTCTAATTGTTTTGAAAGAAAAATTGGTTTCAAATTTTTGTGTGAAAGAATGTTTAGCAAAGTTTTGATAGGCCGTTTTACTAACAAAGTTTTGCAAAATAAAGTTAGAATGAATTATCGAACAAAAATAGCTGTTTACAGAAATTTTTTTGAAAAATATTTGATCGAATTTTTTTCGTAAAATCTTTTCAAATAATTTTAGTACCACATTCTCATGGATTTTGAAAATCTACAACGGTAGGTGCGAACACACCTAACAAAATCCAAAAAGCATTGCCCCCGTAGTGCTATCGAGCGAGTAACCCTACCTAGACACCAAGGTGGAAGAGGAGTGTTGGATATTGGTAACCAGCAGATAGTGAACCTGCGTACATATTTCCATCAGCAGGCGCTTACTTCTTAACTACATCGTGCAGTATGCGAGGCAGATGATTTAACACCGCTACAATTAAAAGCAAGTGAAAAAAAAAGTCACCATCGGATTGATCAGGACAAGCTGCAATCTTGGATGCAGAAATCTCTCCATGGGCGACACCTGAATGAGACCTCCCAGGAACATGTCAACAAACTGGCGTCGAACTAGTGGTTGGTGTCCGGACATATATTTCCAGAAACAGAAGGGTTTTTGCTGGCCATACAAGATCAGGTCATCCCTACAAGAAACTACCTGAAGTATATAGTTAGAGATAATTTGGTCCAAGATGACCAATGTAGATTTGGGTGTGTCATCAGAGACTATCCAGCAACAGGGTATAAAGAGGAGCACCACGCAGTTGTTAAAATACTTTATCAACGACTGACTCTGAAAGTGGGACTTTCAATGCTTAGTAAGGTGCCCTACTATGGATACACTCCTCAGCCTGTTCTAGAGAACTCAAGATACAGGTTGTACTGGGATCGGACCGTGCTCACAGATCAACGAGTTGCCCACAACAGGCCAGATATAATAATAGTGGATAAGTCCTGCAACCAAGTGACGCTAATTGATGTGGCCATTCCTAATACTAATACTAGAGATAAAGTACAACGAAAAGATCATTAAGTACAGAGACCTCGAGATACAAGTAAAAAGACATCGGAGGTCAGATAGTGTACGAGTGATTCCAATAGTCATGTCGTCAACTGGTGTGGCTCCTAAGAATCTTCGAGAGAACGTTAAGAGACTGGGCCTTGGAGAGCATCTTTATAAAGTTATGCAGAAGGCAGTAATACGTGCAACTGCCCACGCCGTGCAGAGATTCCAGGGAAATGAAGATGTGTCGCGTTGTCGGTCAGGGCCCGATAACTTGGAAAGGGCTCCATCTGAGCTCAGTTCCTTTGGTATCTGAGATACCTGGGATGAGTGAATGTTCCCCTTTGAGGGAGTGTGAAAGCCCTTCAGGCTAAAGTCGATAATAATAATAATAATAATAATAATAATAATAATAATAATAATAATAATAATAATAATAATAATAATAATAATAATAATAATAATAATAATAATAATAATAATAATAATAATAATAATAATACCAGAGCTACCACTCACACTCAAGTACACTCTTGCTTTACATTTAAAAGAGAACGCATACATCACCATGCAAAATTCAGTTCTGATTGATACATGCCTCCTGGCCCGTGCTTTTCTCAATCAAAGACAATAGAGATAAACTTAAGGGTCCTTGGATACTTTATTTAGAATTGGCAATGAACCCACATTGAAAACGAAACAGACCGATTTGCGTCCAGAGATTTTTTTTAAGAAACGCTGAAATACATCAGTTTTAATATTGAGGGGGACATGTTTTGACATAAAACTCAACTTTGTCACATCAACTCCTTAAGGGTGGTGATAACAACCCTTATATTCTAAATAGGAACATGGGTCGAGTGTTACATCATTTGAAAGCTCTTTCTTTTCTGAATTCAGCACACTAATTCTTTTGGAAGTTTTATCAACTCGTTTAAAAGTTATTCACAGTTGAAAATGCAAAAACGCATTTCACTCATTCCGATAATAAATGTGCTGATAGTGAATGTTTTGTTGGTTTGTAAACGAAAAAAAATTGACTATCAGAACATTTCTTATCGGAATGAGAGAAATGCGGTTTATTATTTCAGTTTATCGGTCGGTTTGATACTTTATAGTACTACCGAAAATTAGTTACACAATGGTGTATTCTGTAGAAGAAAGAGTTGAAATAATTACTCTTTTTTTCAAAAACGATGACTGTGCCAACCGTACCGCAAATTTGATTAATGAACGACATGTTAACAGAAAATACATTTTGGAGTTAGTTGCAAAGTTGCGACAAAGTGGTTCAGTAGCCAAAAAAAACGGGATCCTGAAAGTGAATTTCCGGTTAGAAATGAGACTACTGAGATTGAAGTTTTAGGACAAATTGCTGCAGACCCAACTTTGAGCACGAGAAAATTGGCCACTATTTCAAACATCAAAAGAAAAACTATTCAGCGAATATTGAAGCATCATAAATTTCACCCGTATAAAATTCATCTTGTACAACAACTGAATGAAGATAATTTTGATCGGCGGCTGGAGTTTTGTGAAGTCATGACTGCACGAATAGCTGATAACGGGAACTTTCTGTTCAATATCTGTTTTTCAGACGAGTGGACGTTTTTATTAAACTCTACAGTCAATCGTCATAATTGTCGTTATTGGGCAGAATGTAATCCAAGAAATGTTCAAGAAGTCCACACACAAACTCCACACAAATTGAATGTCTGGACTGGCATTTTTGGAGACCGTTTAATCGGACCAATTTTACTTGATGGTAATTTGAGTGGTGAAACGTATTTGGAGTTACTAGAATATATCGTTTACCCTCTACTAATTGACATTGTTGAAAATGATGATCGCTATCAAGAAAATTAATTAATGTTTCAACAAGATGGAGCTCCTCCGCATTTTTCACAACGTGTTAAGGAGTTTTTGAACAGATAGTTTTCAGAACAATGGATTGGGCGTAGATGTGATATCGAGTGGCCCCCTAGATCACCGGATTTAACTCTTTTAGACTTCTTTCTATAGTGCCATTTAAAGAGTAGGATTTTCGCAACAGAACCGGAGTCTCTGGAAGAATTACGACGACGCATTGTTTAAGACTGCCGTCTAATAACTCCACAAATGCTCCAGAATGTCAGAGCTCGTTTTGAACAAACTTTGTACTATTGTATGGAAGCTGGTGGTCAACAATTTGAACACTTACTTAACTGAATAAACATTTTTGAACGTTTGGTTTTGTTTTTTAGTTTTTTTTTAACGAAAAATTGACTAACTAGTGCATTTCTTAACGCAATGAATGAAATACGTTCTTGCAACTCCAACTGTGAATAATTTTTAAACGAGTTGATAAAACTTCCAAAAAAATTAGCGTGTTAAATTCAGAAAAAAAAGGCTACAAAATGATGTAACACTCGACCCATGTTCCCTATTTAAAATATAAGGGTTGTTATCACCACCCTTAAGGGGTTGATGTGACAAAGTTGAGTTTTATGTCAAAACATGTCCTCCTCAATATTAAAATTGATGTATTTCAGAGTTTCTTAAAAACATTCTCTGGGCGCAAATCGATTTGTTTCGTTTTCAATGCGCCGCCCTGTATATATATATATATATATATATATATATATATATATATATATATATATATATATATATATATATATATATATATATATATATATATATATATATTCAGAAAGATTTCCGCGGTCTTTAATGTGAGAGATGCTTGGTTCTCGGGTTAAACCGCGTCCAGAATTTATGGAAACTAGACGTTTCGGCTCCTGTTTTGGAGCCATTTTCAAGAGGTGAAGGAAATATGTAAGGACACTCTAAGGCCTAAATCTGCCTACTCCTTAGAGTGATGGACAAATGTGGGTAAAGGAAATATGTAAGGACACTCTAAGGCCTCAATCTGCCTATTAGAGTGGTGGACAAAGGTGGGTAAAGGAAATATGTAAGGACACTCTAAGGCCTCAGATCTCTCTGAGGCCTAGGGTTGAACACACTGAGACCTCACAGACGATCTCCGGCGAGATTTGGGGAGTAGGCAGATTGAGGCCCCGTAATGGAGCTACAACAACCCAACCTACCTTTATCCACCGCTCTAAGGAGTAGGCAGATTGAGGCCTTAGAGTGCCCTTACATATTTCCTTTACCTACCTTTGTCCACCACTCTAAGGAGTAGGCAGATTGAGGCCTTAGAGTGTCCTTACATATTTCCTTTACCCACCTTTGTCCACCACTCTAAGGAGTAGGCAGATTGAGGCCTTAGAGTGTCCTTACATATTTCCTTTACCCACCTTTGTCCACCACTCTAAGGAGTCGGCAGATTGAGGCCTTAGAGTGTCCTTACATATTTCCTTTAACCACCTTTGTCCACCACTCTAAGGAGTAGACAGATTGAGGCCTTAGAGTGTCCTTACATATTTCCTTTACCCACCTTTGTCCACCACTCTAAGGAGTAGGCAGATTGAGGCCTTAGAGTGTCCTTACATATTTCCTTTACCCACATTTCTCCATCACTCTAAGGAGTAGGCAGATTGAGGCCTTAGAGTGTCCTTACATATCTCCTTTACCTCTTGAAAATGGCTCCAACAGGAGCCGAAACGTCGAGTTTCCATAAATTCTGGACGCGGTTTAACCCGAGAACCAAGCATCTCTCATATATATATATATATATATATATATATATATATATATATATATATATATATATATATATATATATATATATATATATATATATTTGTTTAGTATATTTATCTGTTGGTAATAACAATAAAACAACAATAATTTCACGCATCTATTTAATTTAACATAACCAAAAGTGTATATTGAATACTCGTATATCATCCCAACATGATTACTTTAGCAAGGTTTATTTTAATCGGGTCAGCCCACACTCACCCCCCGTTACCAGATAGTAACAATACCTTGTTCAGTGGTGACAACTTCTTAACATGCTGCCAACTTCTTAGCATGCTGCCATAATGTCTGCTACAAAATAGTTCTATAATCGGTAACTTCGCTAATTAACAAATTTAATTAACTTCTCGCTTCATACTTGGCCAAAGATAGTTCATCTAATAACAATAAACACGCTGGGTAATTCAGTAAAAAGTTTGTTGCTTTATTTCTCAGAATGGTTTCGGGTTAATAAACATTCACAACCATTTGTTAGTTATCTTTACAGAGTGTTCTTAAACTGCCGACGCGATCTTTTACCATAGATTAAGATCTTACTTAAATTAGAATTATCATCGCAGTAAAATCGCGATGTGGTCTTGTCGTCCTAACCATGGCAGTCTGTCTCCAGCAACTTGTTTTATTTCATTGTAGCTTTCGCAATCAATTCGGCCGGGGGTTCCATCAGCTGTTCTCTTGGTCTACAACTTTCAATTTTTCAAGTATGTATCTTTTAAATAATTTGGTTAAAAGCCTTTATCTCTCAGAATATGTGTGATAAATTTTGCCTTCTCCTGTCAATTTTTTAAGCAAGTCTCTCGCATTTTCTGGCAGAGTTTTATTCGCCTTTTTATCATAATGTATCTTGTTATTCTCATTTTGCTTCATGCCTACCTTTCAGAAGCTTTTATTTTCTTTATGTGTATGTGTCTGTATCTCAATTACTGGCTTCAGGGATATGATCCACTAGCTACAGATTTTTATATATCTTTATATGCAACTGTTAATTCTATAAAGAAAACAAAATTAAAGTATTTTTTGCGAGGCGAAACTTTATTTATAGACAATCTATTCAAAAATTACCTTTAAACCAAATTGTTCTTAAAAAACAAAGCAGAATCACTATTCTTGGTGACTTCAATGTCCATAATAAGGAATGGCTAGGATCTTCAAAAACCGATCCACAAGGAAGAACAGCGGAGGCATTCTCAGTCAGCAATTCTTTAGCCAATATTGTTTAGCAACCTACTTACTTTCCTCGCATCCCAACACATAGCTCAAATCCCTTGGATCTCCTTCTTACTACAAAACCTGAATGCTACAAGATATGAGTCACCGCCTCCCTTGGTCGCTCCGACCACGGCATGGTGGCTGCTTCCTGCGCAATGCAACCCGAAGTCACACAGTCGTCACACCCACGTATCGTTTGGCACTACAACTTCGCGAACTGGGACGAAATGCGGAATTACTTTTTCTCATTTCCATGGGAGTCTGTCTGCTGACCCCTCTGATATCTCACAAAACGTCACCGAAATCATCCAAGCTTGTATGGAATTATTTATTCCACGTACACAGAAAACCTCTTCAGCCACTCAAGAGCCCTGGTTCTCTAAATCCTGTGACAAGGCCAGACCTGAAAAGGTCAAAGCTCACAAACGCTTCTACACAATCCCAGTCAAGAAAACCGTCAAGCATTTAACGACGCAAGAAACCGCCATGTCCGCATTCTTTCTGAGGCAAAAAACTCGTTTAATACCCACATCAAAAACAAAGTATTCTCAAGCTCCAGCGGCAGCTAACCCTTCTGGACTCTTGCTAAATCTATTCGTAATAATTTCTGCAAGAGCACGTTCCCACCTCTTGTTTCAGGGGATGAAATTGTTTCTACCGCCTTGGGCAAGGCTGAACTTTTTGCCTCGTTGTTCGCCGACAATTCTACTCTGAACCCAGCTCCAAATGCTCAACCACCAACAGAGTCCAATGTCGCGCATAATGACTGATATCTAAAAAGGTACGAAAGATGCTCTATTCTCTTAATACCACCCATTCCTGGAACAAGTCTATGGAACTACGCGGTGAATTCCAGATTGTCGCTCTAGACATATCCAAAGCATTCGACCAGGTCTGGCACGCAGCGCTACTTAATAAACTTGCAGCCTATGGCCTACCACCAAAACTCTGTACCTGGACAGCAAATTTCCTCTCCAACCGGAGAAATTCTGTTGTCGTGGATGGCCATTCAACTAAACTGTATCCAATTAATGCAGGAGTCTTTCAAGGTTCAGCTTTAGCCCCTACTTTGTTTCTTCTCGACATCAATGATCTCCTCTCTAGCATATCCAATCCAGTTCACAGTTACGCAGATGACAGCACCCTCCACTCAAATATACAATATTCTAAGCCTGTCTCTTTAGCCCAATTAGATGAGGATCGCACACTCATTAAGAGTTCTGTCTCTGTGGATCTCCTAAAAATATAAGACTGGGGAAGTAGAAATCTTGTACAATTCAATTTCACCAATCTTAGTCTTGCTTTCTAGCTTGTAAGAGATACACTAGCCCTAGACCCATCACAATCAACAACCAAGTTATTCAAAGTAATGAGTCATTTTCACCTGTTGGCATTTTTGTGGATCGAAATCTCAATTGGCACCAACATGTTACATCAATTGCAGAAGCGGCTGCTAAGTAATTAGGATTCCTCTTTCGGGCTCGCAAATACTTTTCACCAGCTAATCTCTATACCTTATATACTTCACAAATAAGGCCAAACCTCGAATACTGCTCCCACATCTGGGGTGCAGCTGCCGCTTCTACACTCGCTATCCTGGACTCCATTCAGAAGGGAGCTATACGTCTCATCGGTGACTCTACCCTCATCCAATGGCTGCCATCCCTTGCTCACCGACGTGCCGTTAGTTACCTCTCTCTCCTTTATATCTATCTGCACGAGCACTGCTCAGAGGAGTTTTCTTCCTTAGTTCCTCCACCTGCTGCCCCCAACAGATCTACCAGGGGAACAGGGCGATTGCACCCTTTTACTGTCCAGGTGACCAGACATAGAACATATTGTTATACCTGCTCTTTTGTCCCGAGGACTTCAAAGTTGTGGAATTCCTTGCCGGCACATGTTTTTCCTTCTCCTCCGAACCTTCAAGTCCAGAATTAACAAGTTGCCTCTTTCCTCCTTGTATATATATAATAATAGAGAGTTATCCACTAGATACGTATTTTGTCAGCGAAGTTGTCTAATTAGTAGTTGTCGCTAAACTAACTGTATGGGCAAAATTATCCTATTTAGATACCTCAACTATACACTAAAATGATTTTATCCAGGATGATGATGCAATACCGGTTGATGATGCAATACCGGATGAGGAAATACCGGATTATGTAACGCCGGATGAGTAACACCGGGGGACGTAAGTCAAGGACTATTCTTGTGTCAGTGGATACGCCCAATCGGTTTTGTCGCTGTTAAAAGCAACCATGGATTATTCCGTGCTATTTCAAAAAGTGCTGAATTGACCGCACCCATGTCTGAATTCACCAAATTATGCGGATTCACCTTGCGGATTTCCCAACTTTCCAAAACATCTATCTTGCGATAATCCGTGGTTGCCTGCAACAAGTTAAGATTACTATCGCCTACCTTATGTTTCTTTCCTATAAATGTCAACTTCTATCCTATCTATCGTCGTTGTTCTCCATTTCGTAAGTAGACTTGATTGGAAGGAATCCACTGTTCAACTTATTAATAAAATTATTGGTGTTATCTTTACTGAGATCAAATATGGCAAAAGTATGATCGACATATCTCAACCCTGCGCTCGAAAAATACTCCACCACCACCCCCACCCCCACCCCCACCCCCCCAGCAAAGTCACTTTTAAATCAGCTCATAAAGAGTTCGGCAACGAAGGGACACAATGGGTTTTCCATTGTGGTGCCGTCCGTCCGCCAATCAAACTTCCCGCCAACTCGAAATAAGCTCTCAGACATGCGTAGTGAAGTTAACTTACTATATTCCCCCACCTGCATGTCCGATAGCTGGTTATCATGAAGCATGGCCCGAAGATACTGAGGAGCTATAGCGATAGGAATTCTGGGAACACCAACTTGACATCAAAAAAGTTCAGTACTTCATTTGGTTTTAATTTAATATCTTTGATTCTATTAATAAATTTAAAGGAATTTTTCGCCGAAAAACTAGGAGGTTGAATTTCCAATGTACAGCTTTTCTTCTCAAATACACTCATACCAAGTTTCATAAGTTCATCTTAGACAATACGGAGATATTTGAAAAAACATTTCGCCAAGGAAATAAAAGAAAAGAAGTAATCTATGCAAAAGAACTGAAAACAAGAACTTTATTAAACATAATTAACAAAACAACATTAAGCTATAAATATTGTTCGAAATGCAAACCGTTTTTATTAATGCACGTTTGACACCTTCTTAGTACACCTCGGGCTGCATTTAAAACCATTTTGGACTAACATTTTCGCAAGCGTTTTCTATTCTTGTTTTCGAGATGTCCATATTTTCCGGAACTGTGGTAAAAACTTTTTTTTATATAAGCCCAAAAAAATCCAAATGCGTAAGGTCAGGTGACCTCGCAGGCCATCGAATTGGCCCTTTAGTACCCATCCAATCCCCTTGGAACTGCTCGTTTAGGTATTCAACATTAATAACAGCGTTATGCGCAGGTACACCGTCTTGTTAAAAAATAATGCTGCGTAACTGAGTCAGAGGGAATTCCTCAATATAATTTTTCATTCAGTTCAAAAGCAGGTCATTATATCTATCTTCGTAAGTTGCCCGTCAATGAAAATAGGGCCGATAGTCTTATTGCCAAGAATACCACACCAAACATTCACTTTAAAACGTATTTGAACATTTCTTTCAATTACGTTTCTATGATTTTCAGAGGCCCAATGAAAGTGATGATTTCGATTGAACATTCCGTTGTTCGAAAAAGTACATTCATCGGTCCATAAGATTTTTGTAAAAAACAAAGGATTCTGTTGTTGTCTTGAAATAGTTGCAGAATTCCAGTCTTCTATGACCATCTTGCTCTTGCAATTGTTATACTGGCGAATCCTTATAGGTTCTTTTATGATGTTTTTTGAGAATACGATGAACAGTGGTCGCTGCTATACCAGTATTAAATGAAATTTCTCTCACCGAAGTTTTAGGATTTTCTTCTATGCACAATAATACATTAAGTTCAAAGTCGGGTTTATTTATTTCATGTTGGCGCTTCGCCTGCACGAAGGATCCAGTCCGCCTCAAGTCTGCTCAAGTTTGCTAAATATTCTTCTGTTGGGAAGTCGCCTTGCACCAAATTGATCTCTATACAAACGCAACGCCTGATAGCTATTCCTTCCCGATCATAAATACACATTATACATGTCAATTTTTTCCTCCAAGGTACATATTTTATTTACATAAAAAATACTATAGTTGTAACTATCATAAAACAATCACATTCATCAATAATAACGTGCACATAATTAAATATTGGAACTGTCAAATTTAAATCGTATAAATATGATTGTTGTTTAATTTGCATAGGCGCCAATATCTAGAAATCTTTTTTCAAATATCTCCCTTGTTTTTTTTTATTATTATTTCAACAACACACCACGAGGGCTTACAGCCTAAATACTATCTTACCGTGGGTGTCGACAAGGATGAAAGAGTCAACTTGTTAATTCCGGACCTGAAGGTTTGGAGGTTCGGGGGAGAAGGAAAAACATGTGCCGGCAAGGAATTCCACAACTTTGAAGTCCTCGGGACAAAAGGGCGGGCACAACAAGATGTTCTATGTCTGGTGACCTAAACAGTTAAAGGATGCATTCGCTCTGTTCCCTTGGTAGATCTGTTGGGGGCAGCAGGTGGAGGAGCTATGGAAGAAAGCTCCTCTGAGCACTGCCCGTGCAGATATCTATAAAAGAGAGAGAGAGAGAGACAACCAACGGCACGTCGATGGGCAAGGGATGTCAGCCTTTGGGTGAGGGTAGGATCACTGATGAGACGTATAGCTCTCTTCTGAATGGAGTCCAGGAGAGCGAGTGTAGAAGCGGCAGCAGCACCCCAGATGTGGGAGCAGTATTCGAGGTTTGGTCTTATTTGTGAAGTATATAAGGTATAGAGATTAGCTCGTGAAAAGTATTTGCGAGCCTGGAAGAGGACACCTAATTTCTTAGCAGCCGCTTCTGCAATTGATGTGACATGTTGTTGCCAATTCAAATTCCAATTCACATAAATGCCAACAAGTGAAAAGGACTAATTACTTTGAATTGGTTCTTCATTGTGATGGGTCTAGGGCTTTTGTATCTCTTATGAGAAAGAAAGCAAGACTGTGATTTAGTGGGGTTGAATTGTACAATATTTCTACTTCCCCAGTCTAATATTTTTTGGAGATCCACGGAGTTAGAACCCTCAGAATATTGTATATTTGAGTGGAGGATGCTGTCGTCCGCGTAACTGTGAACTGGGTTGGATGTGCTAGAGAGGAGGTCATTGATGTAAAACTGAACCTTGAAGAACCCCTGCATTAATTGGATACAGTTCAGAGGAATGGCCGTCCACGACAACAGAAATGCTCCGGTTGGAGAGGAAATTTGCTGTCCAGGTACAGAGTTTTGGTGGTAGGCCATAGGCCGGAAGTTTATTAAGCAGCGCTGCGTGCCAGACCTGATCGAATGCTTTGGATATGTCTTGAGCGACAATCTGGGATTCGCCGTGTAGGTCCATAGACTTGTTCCAAGAACGGGTGACAAAGGAAAGGAGGTCGGCAGTTGATCTGCGCTGACGGAATCCATATTTCCTGTCGTGGATTATACTGTGTTTTTCAAGAAATTTTGGTAATTCGGTGTTTATATACTTTTCCATCACTTTAGAGACGACTGAAAGAAGAGAAATAGGCCTGTAGTTGCTAGGAAGCGCTTTGGATCCTTTCTTGGGGACGGGATGTACTCGAGCAGTTTTCCAGTTACTAGGGAATATGCCGCTATTGTAAGATGTCTGAAACAGACGAGTCAGGACAGGGGCAAGTTCTGGTGCGCATTTTTGGAGAACAATGTCTGGGATCTCGTCAAGGCCAGAGGCTTTCCTGGTATTAAGAGACCTACGTACCTTTTTAATTTTGAAAATGATATCCGACATTTTATGCGCGACATTGGGGAATGTTGGTGGTTGAACACTTGGAGGTGGGTTAAGAGTAGAATTTTCAGCGAACAGCGAGCAAAAAGTGCAGCCTTGCCCTCCCCTGAGACAAGAGGTGGGAATGTGCTCTTGCAGAAATTATTCCCAATAGATTTAGCAAGAATCCAGAAGGGTTTGCTGCCGTTGGAGCTTGAGAAGACTTTGTTTTTGATGTGGTTATTAAACGAGTTTTTTGCCTCAGAAAGAATGCGGACATACCGGTTTCTTGCGTCGTTAAGTGTTTGACGGTTTTCTTGACTGGGATTGTGTAGAAGCGTTTTGTGAGCTTTGACCTTTTCAAGTCTGGCCTTGTCACAGGATTTAGAGAACCAGGGCTTTTGAGTGGCTGCAGAGGTTTTCTGTGTACGTGGAATAAATAATTCCATGCCAGCTTGGATAATTTCGGTGACGTTTTGTAAGATATCAGAGGGGTCAGGATGAGTGAAGCAGACAGACGCCCATGGAAATGAGGAAAAGTAATCTCTCATTTCGTCCCAGTTCGCGGAGTTGTAGTGCCAAACGATACGTGGATGTGACCTCGGGTTGCATTGCGCAGGAAGCAGTGACCATGCCGTGGTCTGAGCGACCAAGGGGGGCGGTGACTGATATCTTATAGCAGTCAGTATTTGTAGTAAGAAGGAGATCCAAGGGATTTGAGCTGTGTGTTGGGATGCGAGGAAAGTAAGTAGGTTGCTGAACCATATTGGCTAAAGAATTGCTGACTGTAAAGGCCTCCGCTGATCTTCCTTTTGGATCGGTTTTTGAGGATCCTAGCCATTCCTTATTATGGACATTGAAGTCACCAAGAATAGTGACCTCGGAGGAAGGATATTTAGAAATCAGATGGTCGGTTTTCTCAGAAAGGTAGTCAAAGAGCTGGACAAAGTTGTTGTTAGAAGGTGACCGGTAAATGCAACAGATGAATTTAGTTGCAGCCCTGAGAGATAGTTTTATCCATAGTATGTATTATCTTCCAGCTTCTAAATTGGGGAGTCTTGTGCAGGGTAGATTGCTACGGACGTACACGCACACGCCTCCATGCAATCTAAAGGAAGTAAAGAGCTCATACCCCGGTATATTAAGGTGATTAGTGGTTGTTTTGAGTTTCGGTGAGAAAGAGGAGTTGGGGCCTATTAGCCTGGAGGAAATGGTGGACGGAGTTCAGGTTAGAATTTAAGTCACATATATTGGAGAAGGTTATGTTAAATCTTGATGTTGGCGCCCCCTGTACACCCCTCTCCCGGAGATCTGAACTGAGGGGTATTTTACCTCCGGAATCTTTTGTACAAGAAGGAGCCATCATCATTTTTGCTTATAAGGGAAACCGACTCATACACCAGGACCGGAAACGTCCGTTGGGACTTCACCCCTTGATGTACAGGGTGGTAATGCCACGGGCGTGAAAAAATCCTTTACTATCACGTAAAGGAAAAGTCCACTACCACCTACCATATTGCAAGTATACTACACCAGCCAGCCATTAAAGAGCTGACCAGCTATAGAACTTGCTGCCTAAGATAAACCCATGAAACTTGGCATGAATATATTTGGGATGAAACGCTGTATTTAAATTTTATTTTAACACTGTAAGTTTCAACTCGATGCCACAAAAATGTCCAGAGATATGGGAGCAGACCCGTTTTTGGGAACAGACGATATATATATATATATATATATATATATATATATATATATATATATATATATATATATATATATATATATATATATATATATATATATATATATATATATATATATATATATATATATATATATATATATATATATATATATATATATATAAATTGAAACCGACCCCGGATATGAATTTTAGGGGTTCTAGTTTGCGCCCATTTGAAGAAATTTTTTTAAAATTTAAAAGTCGGGATCCCCCTAACAGTGAATTTTTTTTAAAGAAAATTCACCAAAAAATAAAATGACTTCAAAAGTTTACTTTAATTATTTTCTGAGTTATAGTTAGGATCATCCTGTGCGTTTTCTTGCATCTAATTAAATATATCTCCTCCTACAAATTACGTGTATAGGCTTCTTCAAATAAAACATAGTTTCCGTTGTTTCTATTAACTTCCTCATGATTTACGTAATAAGTCCAACAAAAGACAAATTGAGAAGACCTAAGGAAACAGGCAAATTGGCAAATGCATTGTAAATATCAACACGATGTCGCATGCAAATTACTGTTGCAGTCAAATCTTATAAGTGCCAGAATAATATGGTGACGAAGCAATCGCTGCACGTAAATAGACCGAGTGCAAAACAATGCAAGGTTTTATTCTTTTTGGCAAAGTCTTTAAATATTTAGATCTCTAAATAGAGCAGGGTTTCAAGTTACTGTTTAATTTTTGATCTTACCTATTTTCGTCCTAAATGCAGAGCTCTTATACTGGTAATGCGCTTAAGAGGATAATGGAAGAGATAAATATATAAAAAGTCTGGACGCATCAAGTACGTTATGGTAGCGAATTTTCGTAAAAATGCTTTTAATGGCAAATATGTCTTGTTTGTAAAAGAAGGACATTTGGTTGGCAGTGTAACTTACATATTAGTAACAATCTACCGTATTTCATTAAACTAGCTTTGTTGTTTCAAAAAGTATAAACATTTTGCGAAAATAAACTTTAAAAATTCCATAAAAAAACTGGTCCGATTTTCCTGGCCAACGAACCTCTTTAAGCCGTTTACACACCTGCCAGGATATAATTATTCACGAACAGCTTTAGGACCAAAATTGAAAAAAAAAATGAAAATTTCCAAACATTTCTTCTACAGAAAATCTCCATTTTTTTTACAGAAATTGCCTTGAGTTATGTTACACTAAATTATATTTTTTACAAAAATTCGACAACTTTTTTTTTTACAATAACTTACTAAACATTTATTATTAATTCCCAATATATCACAAAAATCTTACAACAATAAGTTCCATAGAAACACTAAAAACAACTTTTAAAATTCAACCACTATTTGAGCGTGCCCGTATACGGCAGCTCGATTTTTTCGACGAGTAATACAAGCAAAAAGCTCTCTGAATGCGTCATTTTCATGGGGCTCCGCTATCTATTGATAAAAACGCCTTTTCACAATTTGTGATATGTGTTTGAAGTATCTGCCAAAAACGTGAAAAGTTGCAAAACAATTGAAATAATTCAAAAACGATGAACGATAAAAAAAATTCTTACAAATATGCATTATAATTCGCTGGAAAACACAAAAATTCAATAAAATTAAAAAAATAAAGTGTAAATCACCAACGACTTATGGGCCACCCTGTGATTGTCAAAATAAGTTTACAAGGTGCAGCTCGAGATACCCTATAATTAACGTAAATACTTTTTTGTCATATCTTGTATAATAATGGATGTATTGAGCTTTGCCGTAAAAAAGCGTCAGCCTGTATATGTCTAAATAGACAAAAACCGAAACTGACCCCGTATATGGGTTTTTGGGGTTCTAGTTCGTGCTCATTTGAAGAAATCTTTTTAAAATTCATAAGTCGCGGTCTTCTCAATAATAATTATTTTCTACAAAAATTTGCTAAAATATAGACTATTAACCATAAACCATATAGCTGAAACTACTGCCGAAGCATCAGAAAAAGGGTCTATTTGAAATGGATTTTCTGAAAATATTTTAGTAAAATGAAGGACAATGATGGTTGAAGCTGAATTTTAAGGCTTCGTCAAAGACACTTCTACGAGATTATTGTCTACATAATCCGTATTTGTTCAAAGTCGTTGTCTGAAAATTGTAAATTTTGGCGTTTCAAATCGCGACTTTGACGTTTGAAGAAAAAAAATTATCAAATTTGCAAAATATCTGTTATTTGCGGAGATAAGAAAATTTTTCGAAGGAAAACCCAAAACTTTCCCGGAAAACTTGTCCGATTGTCCTGGCTAACGAACTTATCCAAGCCACTTACAAAACGAAGGTACGTACCAAATTTCATTAAAATCGGCCCTTTATTTTTTGAGATATCGATACAATATATATATATATATATATATATATATATATATATATATATATATATATATATATATATATATATAAACACAGATCTCCCCATTAGTGAATTTTTCGTTTCACGAAAAATTTGCTAATAATAACATCCCTAAATGAAGATTGTAACCTGTGATGAGCACTGATAAGTACACTTGGAGAACCAAAATCGCCACAACATGCCTACCTTTTGCAAGTGGATTGGACAAGTTCGTTAGCCAGGAAAATCCGCTGAGGTTTTCCCGGGAAAATTTGTGTTTTCTTTCGAAAAAAATGTATATCTCCGGAATTAACAAAGCAAGGACAACCAAATTTGGTACGCGGGTTTATATCATTAGAGGTAAGTTACCTACCAAAAATCTGTAGGTTAAAGGAAAAAAAGTTACAGGCGTTTAAAGAAAAATAAATTTGGGTTTTCCTCAAAAAGTCAAAGTCGCGATTTAAAACGTCAAAATTGGTAATATTTAGGCAATGAACCTGAAACTAATATGAGCTATGGAAAGAAGATATCTCAAGAAGAATGTTTCACAAATCCTGAAGTCTTAGTTTCAGTCGTCATTGTCCTGCATTTTACTAAAATGTTCCCAGAAAATGCATTTCAAATAGACCCTTTGTCTGATGCTTTGGCTTTGTTGGCTATAGAGATTATCGTTCAATGGTATATCATTTTTGTCAAATTTTCGTAAAAAATCATTAAAGCTCAATATATCCGTTATTATGCAAGATACGAAAAAAATTGTATACAATAATTATAGGGTGTCTTGAACTACATCTTAAAAAATATTTCTACAATTACATAAGTCGTTAGTGATTCAAATTTTCTTTTTTTTTTTTCATCGAACACGCCTTATGTTATTGCATTTTCCATCGAAATATAATACATCTTTGTAAGAAAAGAAATTCTGGACGTAGCAAGTGAGTTATGGTAGCGAATTTTCATTACATGCTTCAAATTTGAATAGCTCAATTTGCTATTAATCTATAAGGTTGACCAAGAAACCAGTTTTTTCGGGAAGACTTTAAGTTTACTTTTGGAAATTTGTGTACATTTTCAAACAATAATGTTATTTTAATGAAACATGGCACATTGTTTCTACTATATAGGTTATACTGGTAACCAAATTTGATGCCTGATTTCTTTAAAAAAAACATATTTGCTATTAAAAACATTTTTATGGAAATTCACTACTATAACGCACTTTCTGCGTCCAGACTTTTATAGACTCTATTATACCCTGAGTTATCCACGGTTTCAGCGTTTTGTCAGCTTGTTTGTTTTTCAAATAAACCTTTACAGTAGTGTTTTCAATATAATGAGACATTATTGACAAAAAAATTTCTGCGCAGGGGTTTGCGTCACAAGAATTATAGAACTCGGCCCAATCATGGTTTATTAGAAATTGCTCGAGTTTTTTGTGATTAGTTTTGAGCTGGTAATCATTACTAGGCTTTTCTATGTTGCTAGTAAACAACATAAATGAAGATCCCCGTAAAGAATATTTAATTTTAAGAAATCTTTGTATAAAACAAAATACCGGGGATGTATGAAATAAGTTGTAAGGATTGTGATCGTAAATACGTCGGGCAAACTAAAAGATGTATTGAAATTAGATTTAAAGAACATTTAGCACAACTGAGATACAGTACTATAGATAGATCATACGTGGCCTGACATATTTAAGATAATAATCACCACGTAAATAAAGAAAACCTAAAATTAATAAAAAATATTAAAAAACCAGGACAGCTAAACGCTTTCGAAAGTATATATATATATATATATATATATATATATATATATATATATATATATATATATATATATATATATATATATATATATATATAGTAATAATAAAAATTGCATGAATTCAACACTTGGGCCTATGTATAGTATACTGATCGACCACAAAAGATGCCAACAAAACGTGGAAATAAATATAACGGAATTGGAATAATGTGACTTTTCTATAAACAAGCAGAGAAATCTTGTTTGTTTAAACCACTCTTAAGCGTCTAAGGCCGAGTACCTGCACAGTATATAAACACAGCAGTAGTCGTCAAACATTTAGAATTTTTCACCCTCTGATGACTCTTACCTGATTAGTGAAACGATCGTCGGGTTTTAAAAATATATATTGTAGTGATTTGAGTTTCCCAGGTGACTTATAGGTCCTTTATTTTGATGCTTACAGCAATAGGGTTTAAATTATAAAATTATCAAAGCGTCACCTAGTAAACTGTATTTTACTCGTAAAGCCCCTTCATTTAATACCCATATCTAGCGGGTAGTAAGTAAGTTCGATGGTACTATATTGTATTGTCGCCAAAATTGAATTACTTTGCAAAATTTTAAATCTATCAGACAATGGAAGTGAGTTAAAATTCGAATCGTTTAATAATGAAAACCAGTCCTTGATCAATTGTAATTGTTTTCAGATCATATTTTGAATTCACATTGTAAATAACCTTTAGTAAATTCATTATTTTAAAACGTTAAATTTTGTTCTAGGCCTCCCGTTGAGGAGATTCGTACCTGGGGTAGGTCGTTTGACAAGCTAATGAAAAGTCCAGGTATGCTTAAAATAAACTTCTAAATGGTCAATTTTTACCTTTACTTTTGTTGCAGCTGGACGAAAAGTTTTTAGAGATTTTCTGCGATGTGAATACTCCGAGGAAAACATTTTGTTCTGGCTGGCATGTGAAGAGCTGAAGAGAGAGAACAATCCGGAAGTTGTCGAGGAAAGAGCAAGGATTATATACGAAGATTATATATCAATATTATCACCAAAAGAGGTAACTTATTTTCTTTTATAATTTCTCATTTTCTCTCGGACTTTCAAAACTTTCTCATTGCCAAATTGAGCTCTACAGAACATGGATTTTCACTTCGTATAATAGGTCGATGAAATTACCGTAAATTGGTTTAAATTAAATTAATTACATTAGAAATTCAGCGTATTTGTGAAAAAGCCAATTAGTAACTTTGTTAAACCTCAACACAAAAAATATTTTACCGAACTTGTATCTAACAACGAAAATAACTGTATTCCCTTTTTAATAGAAAGCGAAATACCAACAAGCAGCTGGAAGATTTTAATGAGAGTTTCAGGTTTCATTTTACTTTATTAAATAAGTTAGGAGTTTGTTTAATATAATATTAGAAATTTAAAGAAAAAGTTCTGGACGCAGCAAGTGCGTTATGGTACCGAATTTTCAATAAATGCTTCAAATTTGGATAATTCATTTTTATATAATCCTAGAAAGTTGAATTTTGGTACGTAGTAAGGTCTTTACTAGTGCAAAAAAACATCTACCAAATATCATCAAAATAGCTTTGTTATTTTTTTAAGTACAATTTTTTTTTCGGAAAAATTAGATTTTTTTAATGAAAAACTGGTTAGATCGGGCTGGCTAACGAACACATCCAAGCTATTTATAGAAGAAAGGAGCTTGCCGAGTTTCACTAAATTGACTGACTACTTTTTGAGTTACCGGTTGGAATACATATAAAAATTCAAACGGGCCTTGCTTTCGGTTCTAGGGGCCCAAATTCGCGGTTCGCCGTTCACGCTCATTTGAAAAAAATTGTGCAAAGTCGATACTTCCTTATTAGAGAATTTTATTGAATAAAAATTGGCTAAAATAGCCTGTTTAGATTAATAGTGCTTTTTTCTATATGAATTATTTTACGTTCTTTATGAAATAATTCATAAAATGCAAAGCTATGTGTTTATGAGATACCATGATAACCTAATTTTTGCCCCCACAAGATGGGTGTTTACTCGCTTCTTGATTAAGTAGAAATCATATGTTTTCAGAAAAATCCCCACCTGGAGGGGGGTCACTCCAAAGCTTGGGTGCTAACGAAAATTCGTAATGTTTGAGTGGGCAATTAGAACGTCCGCTTTCGCCTAAAACGGGTTCGCCGATTAAGGATAGCAAAAGAAGGTAGCAAAGAATAAATTTCTGAGTAGCAATGTCAATGATACTTTACGGTCTTAAGGCCGAAGCCTTTGCGTTCCCGTCCTAACACTTTAGGCCATCCTAATCATCCTACACTGTCAGGTCGAAGCAACCCGTACAACCTCCATGCTCACAAAAATCAGTAGGTAGTTTAGGACCTTAGACCCATAAAACCCTCCTCACGTTCATACGAACGTTGACTCCACTCTCGATTTTCATCTGTTTCTCTATTTCGCGCCCTCTTGTTCTCCAGAGTTTTTCACAATCCAACTCTGCGTTTCCTCTTGCAGCTCTATTTCCGCGTCCAATTTATTGAAATTCCTGATTTACTCGTTCTTGGTGAACCTAGTTATCTTGAATTGATCGGGACCGTCAACTTTGTTGCGTTTTCTCACAGAGTTTTCTCTTGCCGTCCTACGATTTTCCATCTGGCACTCTTTGATAGTATCTATAGAAGAGGCACACATATATAACGTTTCTTCTATTGTCTAGCGAAATTATCTGACTGTGAGAGATGAATCTTTTAAAAGGCGAGCAGATCATTTCTGAATAGAATCTAGGAGAAATAGTGTTGTCTTTGGGACAAACCCCCAAGCATAAGAACAATATTCTAACTGTGGAAGCATCTGTATTTCATAGAGCCTCAAAAGCTGCTTGAATGGAAACAAACCTTCTAACCCGAAACAGAAACCCAAGCTTCTTTGCTGCTGTTTGTGCAACATTAAGAACATGTCAACGCCAGCAAAGATGCTCTGCAACAGTTATACCTAAACTAAAAGTGTGTCTCAACAACTAGGCCTTATAGGCCATTTTTCCTAGACGATATGTGTTTTCGAATAACTAGACACAACCAAATTTATATAGCCCAGCTGTAACTCCTAAAAAGGTTGTCATTTAGGGAATTGGTTACTTCTTCTCCCATTGATAATGAGCTACAAGCAGATATCGAATGAATCTAGGAGAGAACGTGCTATCACCAGCAAAGTTCTATATTAAACTTCCACTGCGCTGTCAACACTTACTTTATTCCTTGTCCCGACGCGTTTCGACCTTACCTAACAGGTCATCCTCAGGGGAATCTATAATTTATAAAAGGCTTGTCAGAAAAACTGAGTTTTCCGGTAGGCTACTTCTGCGAGGGTACAACTCAGGAATATAAAATAAAATGAGGTAACAACAGCTAACCCCAACACTAAGGTCAAAAAGGTTAATGGTTAAAATGTCAAGCTACAAAGCTATAAGAACACAAGTATACAGTCACTAAGTACTACATGCAATAAAAAATGAAAAACAACTACAAGTCAAATTGAAACACAAGAAAAGCTAATTTGTCTCTAGATCTTCAAAAAATTACAATACGTCTAATACTAAAACTCATAAAGCTTAAAAAATTCTCCAAAATTTAAGTTTAAGCTGAAGACAACAACAGGAGTGAGAGCAAACAGCACAAACATCAGCAAGCCATGCAGCTGAGAAGAAACTTTCAGAGAACATCAAACTCATCAAGTGAATGGGAATTGAAACAGAAGCGAGTTTTTTTACCGTTTTTTGAAACATGAAAAAGTGCCAAGATGGCAAACTTACTTACTTGTCTTGTTAAACAGGACTAAAAACTATACAGTTAAATGCCCAAGGAACATGCTTCATCTGTTGTTATAAGATTGATCCATTTGGTATCAGAAGTGCTAACAACTTGGAAAATAACAACTCTGTTGAAATCAAGAAAGAATTTTTGTTTTAAATTTAAAAGGTGAGATTTAACGTGCACAACACGTGATGGAGAACACAAGCTGGCAGAACATCTCAGCGCAAGGTCGGTTCTTAAACTGAAAAGGGAAAAATGACAAGTGACAGTTGACAGAAGTGACGTACCGACCACGGAAAGCAAAGACGCCAAAAACGAAGGACAGGTCCGGAGTGGGCCAAAATGACCTGACGTAAGGTCGGCTTCTGAATCGAGAATGAAAATGGCAACCAACAACTGACAGACGTGAAAAATCGACTCGAAAATATACGGACATTAAAAACAAAATGGAAGTATTCCAGTTCTCAAGAAGTCAGGTGTATATTGTTTGAAGTGTGGTGAACCCGATTGCAACACGGTCTATGTTGGCAGTTTTTCTGACAAGCCTTTTATAAATTATAGATTCCCCTGAGGATGACCTGTTAGGTAAGCTCGAAACGCGTCGGGACAAGGAATAAAGTATTTGTTTGGAAAGAAAATGCCTTTTATTCATCACCCAAAGATGTCAACCCCAAACATTTTGACGTTTAAGAACAGTGTTAACACTTACACTGCCATTCTAAATGTGCAGCTCTCATTTTACAATGACTTTTCTATTCAATCTCTAAAATTCTCCCATAATACTGATATCAAATACCACTTTATTTCCATTTTTTATCATAGTTTTAAATTGTTGACATACTATACTATGATTTTGGCTTTATTGTGTTGTATATTTTGTTTCTTTAACGTCTAAATGTGGCCAATCAGCGACACCAGGCAACAGTTTCACTTCACTATCCTGGAAATTTCACCAAAACCCTGTCTTTTTTGTATGGAGGGTAGGGATCTTTAACATGCCCAACGTTGCATGGTACACGAGACTGACGGCTTTACGTTCCCTCCGAAGGGCGGAACGTGCGGACATTGCCACAACATTAGTTTATGATAATTTTACAGTATGTAAAGCGAAAGGGTTCTACTCAGAATTTAGCCCGCTCCCCTTCGGTTCAGAGGCATACTGGACCACCGATGCTTTAGACTTTGACTTTCACAGCAACAATGTAGTATGAAATAGTTATAAGAGTTGTTTTATACTGCTTAGTGCATGACTTTCCTTAAGATACCAACGTTTTACTTTTAAAAAATATTTTCTTACTTTTAGTGAATTTTCTTTAAAAAAATGAGGAGATCTCGACTTTTGAATTTTGAAAAAATTTCCTCAAGTGAGCGCGATCAAGGCCCCCTAGAACACATATCCGGGGCTAGTTTCAGTTTTTATATGTTTTTATCTATTGGAAGGAAATTTGGTAAGCAGGTTTACATTGTAAAAACCAAATTATACACCAAAATTTAGATCTCTATGTTTAAAGAAAAAAGTTATAGGCATTTATTGAAGCAAAATTTTAGTGCCACTAAAAGTCAGAGAAGACGCAATACCAACATGTTGTATGTGTTAAGCAAAATCTATTAAATATTACAGACAACACTTATTTTTTCATGGCCCAAAAAGGTAAGAAGTACGACAAAAATTACTTTGAAAATTTTATAATCTTTTTCCTGTAAATGTCACACGGGAGATTTGGAACGTGAAAATTAGTATAACTATTGTGGTTTATGAATAGTAAATATTGCATAAAATTTATGTTAGAGTGATCTAGATTTATGCTACTCTTCTCATTTGTTAAAATAATTGCAAAAAATGCCTCTAAAATAGACCTTACATATTACAAATAAATAACTAAAGACTATTACGGGATATCTACCTTTCATCGCACTTTCCTTGCCAAGCCTACGGTAGGCGAGGGGTTAAACGGCTGACTCATGAGCGAAAGGACGTGAGTTCAAATCTCACTGTTGATCGAATTTCTCTTTCAACATTTGTTTTTACTTTTTTTAGACTTTAATTTTATTTTAATATTTTTCCAATATTTTTAGCGACTTCACTAATTAAAAATAATGACCTTTAAGACTTTTAATTCAAGTTTAATAGCAGCTGTTGTTGCCCTTATTGGGTGAAACCGTTCCAGAGTTAACACAGACCTAGAGATTTATGACCTCAGGAGAGTTTGTTTTCTTCTTTGAAACCGGATTAAACTTTTACAGCATCGACAGGCAAAAGAATTTTCTCTGTGAAGCCGCAGAAAAGGATCTACTTCGGTATTTAGATCAGATTTGGAATATTTTTTAATTTATGTAATTTATTTTTATTTGCGAATTTTTTGTACAAGATGTTCTTTTAATAGCGAATTTTCTTATAAATGAATTTTCTTTGAAGAAACATTTTTTGCGAATTCTTGTAACAAAAATTATTCAATTGATGGAATATTTTTTAAACGCAATTCGTCTAAAATAAACTGTTAATGGATTTAACGTGCAAACAAATTATTTATTTTTTATTTTGATTACAGTATAGGTATATAATTTAAATTTTATGTATTCTTTTGGAAAAATTTTCGGAAAAAATTGTACTTTTTCAAACAATAGAGTTATTCTGGTGAAATATGGTATATTGTTTCTACTATATGGATAACCAAATTTGGTGGCTGCTTTCATTAAAAAAAGGCATATTTGCTATTAATTTTTATGAAAATTCACTACCATAACGCACTTCCTGCGTCCAGACTTTTTTAGTTTTCAAGACATTCGCATGCTATTTCGGCACTTACAGAAAATCACTACCTACGTTATGCTTCGTGTCCCGACTAATGCCTCATTATTGCAGGGCCTCTCTCCTGTTAACTTTTCACAGTCCATGTCCTTCATCCTACGTTCACCTTTACATGGCGTGAAGCTACATAAGCTTGTCCTTCCTCAACACACCACGAGGGCTTACAGCCCAAGTACTATCGCACCGTGGGTGTCGACAAGGAGGAAAGAGGCAACTTGTTAATTCTGGACTTGAAGGTTTGGAGGTTCGGAGGAGAAGGAAAAACATGTACCGGCAAGGAATTCCACAACTTGGAAGTCCTCGGGACAAAAGAGCGGGCATAACAAGATGTTCTATGTCTGGTGACCTGGACAGTAAAAGGGTGCATTCGCTCTGTTCCTCTGGTAGATCTGTTGGAGGCAGCAGGTGGATAAACTATGGAAGAGAGCTCCTCTGAGCAGTGCCCGTGCAGATATCTATAAAAGAAAGAGAGGTCACCAACGGCACGTCGGTGGACAAGGGATGGCAGCCTTTGGGTGAGGGTAGGGTCACCAATGAATGGAGTCCAGGATAGCGAGTGTAGAAGTGGCAGCGGCACCCCAGAAGTGGGAGCAGTATTCGAGGTTTGGCCTTATTTGTGAAGTATATAAGATATAGAGGTTAGCTGGTGAAAAGTATTTGCGAGCCTGGAAGAGGAAACCTAATTTCTAAGCAGACGTTTCTGCAATTGATGTGACATGTTGGTGTCAATTAAGATTTCGATCCACAGAAATGCCAACAAGTGAAAAGGACTCATTACTTTGAATAACTTGGTTGTTCATTTTGGTGGTTCTAGGGCTGGTGTATCTTTTATGAGAAAGAAAGCAAGACTGAGATTTGGTGGGGTTGAATTGTACAAGATTAGTACTTCCCCAGTCTAATATTTTTTGGAGATTCACGGAGATAGAACCCTCCATGTGTCTGCGATCCTCGTTTAGTTGGGCCAAAGAGACAGGCTTAGAATATTGTATATTTGAGTGGAGGGTGATGTCGTCCGCGTAACTGTGAACTGGGTTGGATGTGCTAGAGAGGAGGTCATTGGTGTAGAGAAGAAACAAAGTAGGGGCTAAAGCTGAACCTTGAGGAACTTCTGCATTAATTGCATATAGTTTAGAGGAATGGCCATCCACAACAACAGAAATGCTCTGGTAGGAGAGGAAGTTTGCTGTCCAGGTACATAGTTTTGGTGGTGGGCCATAGGCCGGTAGTTTATTAAGCAGCGCTGCGTGCCAGACCTGGTCGAAGGCTTTGGATATGTCTAGAGCGACAATCTGGGATTCACCGTGTAGTTCCATAGACTTGTTCCAAGAATGGGTGACAAAGGAAAGGAGGTCGGCAGTTGATCTGCGCTGACGGAATCCATACTGCCTGTCGTGGATTAGACTGCGTTTTTCAAGAAATTTAAGTAATTCAGTGTTTATATACTTTTCCGTCACTTTAGAGATGACTGAAAGGAGTGAAAATAGGCCTGTAGTTGCTAGGAAGCGCTTTGGATCCTTTCTTGGGGACGGGTTGTACTCGAGCAGTTTTCCAGTTACTAGGGAATATGCCTCTATTGTAAGATGTCTGAAACAGACGAGTCAGGAGATGAGCAAGTTCTGGTGCGCATTTTTTGAGAACAATTGCTGGGATCTCGTCAACGCCAGAGGCTTTCCTGGTATTAAGAGAAGAGAGCATCTTTCGTACCTTTTTAGTTTTGAAAATGATATCCGTCATTTTATGCGCGACATTGGCGACTGTGGTGGTTGAACATTTGGAGGTGGGTTGAGAGTAGAATTTCTGGCGAACAAAGAAGCAAAAAGTTCAGCCTTTCCCAGGGCGGTAGAAAAAATTTCATCCCCTGAGTCAAGAGGTGGAACCGTGCTCTTGCAGAAATTATCTTCAATATATTTAGCAAGAGTCCAGAAGGGTTTGCTGCCGTTGGAGCTTAAGAGGACTTTGATTTTGATGTGGTTATTAAACGAGTTTTTTGCCTCAGAAAGAAAGCGGACATAGCGGTTTCTTGCGTCGTTAATTGCTTGACGGTTTTCTTGACTGAGATTGTGTAGAAGCGTTTTGTGAGCTTTGACCTTTTCAAGTCTAGCCTTGTCACAGGATTTAGAGAACCAGGGCTTTTGAGTGGCTAAAGAGGTTTTCTGTGTACGGGGAATAAATAATTCCATGCCAGCTTGGATAATTTCGGTGACGTTTTGTGAGATATCAGAGGGGTCAGGATGAAAGAAGCAGACAGACGCTCATGGAAATGAGGAAAAGTAAGCTCGCATTTCGTCCCAGTTCGCGGAGTTGTAGTGCCAAGCGATATGTGGGTGTGATGACTGTGTGACCTCGGGTTGCATTGCGTAGGAAGCATTGACAATGCCGTGGTCTGACCAAGGGGGTCGGTGACTGAAGTCACCAAGAATAGTGACTTCGGAGGAAGGATACTCAGAAATCAGATGGTCTGTTTTTTCAAAAAGGTAGTCAAAGAGCTGGACAAAGTTGTTGTCAGAAGGTGACCGGTAAATGCAACAGATGAATTTAGTTGCAGCCCTGAGAGAGAGTTTTATCCATAGTATGTATTTTCTTCCATCTTCTAAATTGGGGAGTCTGGTGCAGGGTAGATTGCTACGGACGTAAGCGCACACGCATCCATGCAATCTAAAGGAAGTATGGAGCTCATACCCCGGAAAATTAAGGTGGTTAGTGGCTGTTTTGCCACTGATTTGAGTTTCGGTGAGGAAGAGGAGTTGGGGCCTATTAGCCTGGAAGAAATGGTGGACGGAGTTCAAGTTAGAATTTAGGCCACATATATTCGAGAAGGATATGTTAAATCTTGATGGTGGCCCCCCTTTACACCCCTCTCCTGGAGATCCGAATGGTGGGGTACTTTACCTCCGGAATCTTTTGTACAAGGAGGAGCCATCATCATTTTTGCTTATAAGGGAAACAGATTTATACACCAGAACCGGAAACGTCCGTTGGGACTTCACCGGCCCCTTGATGTCAGGGGTGGTACCTCCTCGGGCGTGAAAAATATCATTACTGTCACGTAAAGGAAAAGTCCACTACCACCTACCATATTGCAAGTATACCACACCAGTCAACTATTAAGGAGTATTAAATAATTAGTCATAGGAAAACACACAAAAAACAATAATTGGATGAAATGTAAACAGGGAGTGATCAGATTCTGGGATTATTAGTAGATATCTATCAAAGACAGTCTATTGGCGATTTGGTGCTACATGTTTATATAACAATATAAGAAGGGAAAATAGGCGAATTGACACTGCATCCGAAGCCAATAAATTCGATACAAAAAAAACATTTAGCGATAAAATGAAAAAGTTATTCTTTAATTTTTTCCACCAGAATGTGTCAAAACTCCGCTGTTAATTCGTGTGCACTCAAAAATATGTTTACAAGAGAATTAATTCCACATTTCTGGTAAGCATATTTACAGAAATTATATTCGAGTATTAGAGATGCTCATATACGCGTAAGTAAAGGTTTTTCGGTAAGCCGTTTTGATTAAAACAATGCCGGAAAAGCTGCATATGGTTGAAAAGCTAATTGTCGGCAAACTGGTTCCATGTTCCATTTAGCAAACTGGAGCACATTATTGTGGACAGCAGCCCATACATAAGCCGGGAATAAACGTTAACGTCAATGAAATAAAGATAATCATTTCTGAGGGAAAAGACAGATTTACATTTTATCCGTTACAGAATGTGTGCTGGCATTCGCAATTCCATTGTCATGGCTGCGTTTTCTCCGGGTATTAATGGAACACACTGTTTACAGTTTGCTTGTACGATAAATTCGTAAAAGCCAATCCGGACAGTTATTTTGAATTAGACTGGAAGCTGAAAGCTGTATTCAAAACGACTGATTATTTCACTGCAGATCTAAATGTAGGTTAACCCTATCGGCATCGTGCCACTTTTTAAATTCGCGGTATCCATTTTTCAAACGCTATATTAGTGAATTTTTATTTTAAAAAATTCACTAATAGAGAGGTATCGATGGTAAGACTTTGCAAAAATTTTTTCAAGTGAGCGCGAATTTGGGCCCCTAGAACCCATATCCGGGGTCAGTTTCGATCTGTCTATGTTCGTATATACAGGCTGGCGCATTGAAAACAACACAGACCGATTTGCGTCCAGAAAAATATTTTTTTAAGAAACGCTGAAACACGTCAATTTTAATATTCAGGGGGACATGTTTTGACATAAAACTCAACTTTGTCACATCAACCCCTTAAGGGTGGTAATAACAACCCTTATATTTTAAGTAGGGAACATGGGTCGAGTGTTACATCATTTGAAAGGTCTTTCCTTTCTGAATTCAGTACACTAATCTTCTTGGAAGTTTTATCAACTTGTTTCAAAATTATTCACAGTTGGAGTTGCAGGAATGCATTTCATTCATTGTGATAAGAAATGCACTAATTAGTCAAATTCTCGTTAAATAAAAAACTAAAAAACAAAACCAAACGTTCAACAATATTTATTCAGTTAAGTAAGTGTTCAAATTGTTGACCATCAGCATCCATACAAAAGTACAAATTTTGTTCAAAACGAGCTCTGACATTCTGGAGCATTTGTCGAGTTATTTGACGACATTCTTCAACGATGCGTCGTCCTATTTATTCCAGAGACTCCGGTTCGGTTGCGTAATTTCTACTCTTTAAATGTCCCCATAGAAATAAGTCTAAAGGAGTTAAATCCGGTGATCTAGGGGGGCACTTAATAGCACCTCTACGTCCACTCTGTGCTCTGGAAACTCTCTGTTCAAAAACTCCATAAGACGTTGTGAAAAATGCGGAGGAGCTCCATCTTGTTGAAATACTAATTGATTTTCTTGATAGCGATCATTATTTTCAACAATGTCAATTAGCAGAGGGTAAACGATATCTTTTAGTAACTCCAAATACGTTTCACCACTTAAATTACCATCAAGAAAAATTGGTCCGATAAACGGTCTCCAAAAATGCCAGCCCGAACATTCAATTTCTGTGGAGTTTGAGTGTGGACTTCGCGGAAATTTTTTGGATTATTATCTGCCCAATAACGACAATTATGACGATCGGCTGTAGAGTTTAACAAAAACGTACACTCGTCTGAAAAACGGATATTAAACAGAAAGTTCCAGTTATCAGCTATTCGTGCAGTCATAACTTCACAAAACTCCAGCCGCCGATCAAAATCATCTTCATTCTTTTGTTGTACAAGATGAATTTTATACGGGTGAAATTTATGATGCTTCAATATGCGCTGAATAGTTCTTCTTTTGACGTTTGAAACAGTGGCCAATTTTCTCGTGTTCAAAGTTGGGTCTGCAGCAATTTGTCCTAAAACTTCAATCTCAGTAGTCTCATTTCTAACCGGAAATTTACGTTCAGGATCCCGTTTTTTGTTGGCTACTGAACCACTGTGTCGGAACTTTGCAACTAACTCCAAAATGTATTTTCTGTTAACATGTCTGTTCGGATGTCGTTCATTAAACAAATTTGCGGTACGGTTGGCACAGTCATCGTTTTTGAAAAAACGAGTAATTATTTCAACTCTTTCTTCTACAGAATACACCCCTGTGAAATTAATTTTCTATTGTACTATCAAGTATAAAACCGACCGATAAACTAAAATAATAAACCGTATTTCTCTCATTCCGATAAGAAATGTTCTGATAGTAATTTTTTGTTTACAAACCAACAAAACATTGACTATCAGCACATTTCTAATCGGAATGAGTGAAATGCGTTTTTGCATCTTCAACTGTGAATAATTTAATAAACAGGTTGATAAAACTTCCACAAAATTAGTGTGCTGAATTCAGAAAAGAAAGAGCTTTCAAATGATGTAACACTCGACTCATGTTCCCTATTTAAAATATAAGGGTTTTTATCACCACTCTTAAGGGTTTTATGTGACAAAGTTGAGTTTTATGTCAAAACATGTCCCCCTCAATATTAAAATTAATGTGTTTCAGCGTTTCTTAAAAAAATTTCTTTGGACGCAAATCGGTCTGTTTAGTTTTCAATGCGCCACCCTATATATATATATATATATATATATATATATATATATATATATATATATATATATATATATATATATATATATATATATATATATTTATATATATATATATATCCAACCGATAACTCACAAATTAATTAACTGATTTTGATGAAACTCAGCAACTGCCTTTTTTTTTCTATTAATAGCTTGGACAAGATTGTTATCTAGGAAAATCGGACAAGGTTTTCCGAAAAAATGTTGAGTTTTCTTTTAAAAAAAATTTTTTGTCCGAGAATTACGAAGACATTTTGATGAAATTCGGTGGACATTTTGCTTTACAAAAGACCTAACTATGTTTACATATATACAGGGTGACGCATTTCTACGGTAAAGCTCAATATAATTATTATTATACAAGAGACGAGAAAAATTTGTATAAGTTAATTATAGGGTGTCTTGAGCTGCATCTTATAAAATGATTTTGACAATGACAGGTGGCTCATAAGTCGTTGGTGATCCCTACTTTTTTTTTCGAACACCATTATTTTATTGCATTTTTTATCGAAATATGTTTGTAAGAAAAAAAAATCGAGACGCAGTAAGTGCATTTTCAATTTGCTATTAAGCTAAGGTTTGTTGGCTAGGAAACCAACATTTGAAGTTTATTGTCGGAAAATTTTTGTACATTTTCAAACAATAAGTTATTTTAATAAAATAGCATACTTGCCATTCAAATCAGTTTTATAAAAATTCAGTTCCATAACGCACTTGCTGCGTCCAGACTTTTTTTTCGATTTAAATCGCACAGTACGAAACATTTTCAAGGACATAAAGCAAGATTATGGAGAAATACGCAAGTAAAAAGCAATAAAGTCCACTATCGCACCAACTTCATACGTTTTAACTTTTACTACTAAGCGATTCGCATATTTTACTACCCGTGACGAACGAAATTTTATATCAGTTGCTGTACGCAAGTACGGTATGGTACAGAATCTACATAAAAATCTTTAAATGCTAATAACTCAATGTTATAAAACCTAAAAATCGAATTTGATAAGTTTCTACAGTAAAAACATTTGTATCAAATTTTATTATTTTCGGCGATACAAGATCGCAAACCTCCTGGTTTCACAACAAATAGCTTAGATTTAATTAGACTGAGGAAGGAGCTCGGCACCGGACTTTAAGGTCTACTGTGACATCCCCATGCAAATCTATGTTATTCATATCTCTTCGAGGAAAATATAATGTTTTTAAGGAAGAGCAGTGAAAGACATTGCTAATAAATTGTAAAACACCATGGCAGATGCAAAATTTTGAAGGACATCAAACAGGTAAAATTGAATATGGAAAACTCAAGCTATAGTTTATAGTAAAGTACCATACACAAAAAAACTCTGGGATATATATATATATATATATATATATATATATATATATATATATATATATATATATATATACGATTTAGGAAAAATATCTTGCCTAAAAGATTATTAGCAGTTCCTATTGAGATCAAAGTAAACTTAGTAAAGAATAGGTGACAAGGATAAGAAACAGAAGGCTCCACCAAGAGTCGGCACATTAGTGGTGGAGTGCCACAGGGGTCGGTACTGGGTCCGAGCCTGTGGAATATTTTGTACCATGAACTCGTAAGAATGGAGATGCCAGCTGGTGTAACCTTAATAGGCTTCGCGGATGACCTGGCGATACTAGTAACTGGGAGAACTGAAGAAATCCTCATGCGTTCGGCAAATGTAGGCTTGCAGCAGGTATCCAATTGGATGGCAGAGAATAAACTGGAGTTGGCAACGTAGAAAACAGAGGCTGTAGTGTTGACGACCAGGGGGAAAGTATCACCAATAATCTTTGAAATCAACGGGATATAAATATCACTGAAGGGGGCAGTCAAATGCTTAGTAGTTTGGTTGGATACTAAACTACGTTTTGCGCAGCATCTAAATCAAACCATTAAAAAATGAGGTAAAACAGCGACAATGCTCTCTAGATTATTGCCAAATGTTGGGCGGGCTAGGGCATCTAAAAAAAGAATATTGTCCATTGTGATACGTTCACAACTGTTATATGAGGCTCCAATTTAGTATGAAGTAATAAACAATAAAAAATCTGTGCAAAAGCTGACTGGAGCACAAAGAACAATGACTCTCAGAGCCTGTAGCGCATATAAAACCGTTTCAGCAGATGCTGCTGCGGTCACTGCAGTAAACCACATTTGGATCTCCTGATACTACAAAGGACAGAATCCTACGATGGAGTAGATAAGTCGACATCCAGATCCAACCTGCTCCGTAGATGGCAGCAGAGGTGGGAACAGGCACAGCAGGGAATGTGGACGCGAAATCTTATACCAAGGGTTGAGACATGGCTGCAGAGACCCTACGGAGAAGTAGATTAATATTTAACTGAAGCCCTTTCTGGTCACGGATGCTTTATAAAATATCTACATGATCGTAACCGGGCCGACACCAACGCCTGTCCCTACTGAAACGAGACTGATGATGCTGAGCATACCCTCTTTCACTGTCCCGATGGAATAGTGAAAGCGATAACTACCACCAATAAACTAGAAATGTATTTGATGTGCAACACCCGGAAGCAAGCCTACTGAGTCATCCGGTGCATAATAGCGACAAAGCAGAGAGAGAAAAGAGCGCAGGGAGTTTTCCAACCACCGTCCTTATAGCAAGGATAGATAGGCAATAGGTAAGAAGGGATATGCAAGAACTTTCTCCCATACTCGCTTCGGAACCCCTAATTTCATAGTAGGACGGGGGATGTAGGGCAAACGCGAGTGAAGAACAGTAAATAGGAAAAAAGACGGCCCCTGTCATAAAGCAATGCTAATGCAGCCCTATGGTTTGGAGATGTTCGAATAGCCAC
This sequence comes from Tillus elongatus, assembly GCA_964006375.1. Classification (NCBI taxonomy): domain Eukaryota; kingdom Metazoa; phylum Arthropoda; class Insecta; order Coleoptera; family Cleridae; genus Tillus; species Tillus elongatus. The sequence continues at coordinate 22,110,258 of OZ023269.1, read as the reverse complement.
TTATTTTGGTTAGCCTCTAAGGGCGCCAATTACACCTTAGAAGAACAAATAGATATCGATACATATAATATCATAGAGAAGAAAGATTAAAGTCTGTTAGCACTAGATCTGGTTAAATAATGAGCTTGACTTCAAATATCTCATGAGCTGCGTATTGTTTTGTCTGTTTAATGCTAAAAGGTTTGTGAAATTGTTAGGCATGTTTGAGGCTATCCTATTTGCTTCATATAATGGGCATTTCACAAAGAGATATCGAACAGTTAATTGTGTATCAGAGCAAAAATAAGTAGATGGGGGTAGCTTTTTTCATTATATATCCGTGGGTCATTTTAGTATGATTTATTCTCAACCTGGATATGACTATCAATGTTTTTCTTTCATTTGGTATTTACTCTTGGTTTCCTTAAAAACTAAACTTTCTGTATTCTATCTATTCCATAAGGATCGTCAAGAATACAGCGAATGTACAAGCAGCGGTGTCAGCCTACTTTGCAATTTTTCACAATCTGCAAACAACAGTCTTGTGTTTTGCTAAAATTCTGCACAGTCGGAACAGTCGGAACAAGGAGCCAGAAACTAATTACGATAGATTTTACTGTTCCCAAACTTGTTTAGAAAACCTGACCCTAAATCAGCACTGGCCATGCATCATATTTATACAGGATACAAAGTAGGCTTTGAAAATATCAAAACAATTGCCCCGGCCTACAACTTCAAAACCAGAATTATTCGCAAAGGGATCTAGATCGAAAAACGAATGATGGTCTCCGACTTACCTGCAAACCTATTATATCTTTATTACAAACGCATATGGTAATCAATAAATCAAAAGACGTTTTACTGTCCTCTTACCTAATTTCACAAATAGGTAAGGCTAGATGCATTCTCTCCACAATTAGAACCATAGACCGGTTTCGCTCTAATTATATCTCGTCAGTACGGCCTACTAATTGTAGCGAAAATACACCTATAAAGTAATATGGCTATGGTAGCCAGCCTTCCAACACTAAGTGAGTGGTAAGACACGAAGCAACGTGACGCCACCTAGTTGCGTAACCAAGTAGTATGTTGTCACGCCAGCTCCAAATAACACAAAGTGTTAAAAAATAGAGACTGTATACAACCAACTGACAATTTAGTAAATTGTCAGCCCTGGCCCATTTCTAAATTGTTAGTTGGTTGTATACAGTCTCTATTTTTTAACACTTTGTGTTATTTGGAGTTGGCGTGACAATATACTACTTGGTTCCGCAACTAGGTGGCGGCACGTTGCTTCGTGTCTTACCACTCACTTAGTGTTGGAAGGCTGGCTACCATAGCCGTATTACTTTATAAATGTATTTGCGCTACAATTATTATGTCGTACTGACGAGCTCTAATTATAGCAAAACCAGTCTACGGTTCTAATTGTGGAAAGAATGCATCTAGCGTTACATCCTTTGTCCCTATATTAGGGTATAAATGGGCCAAGGCTGACAACTTACTAAATTGTTAATTGGTTGTATACAGTCTCTATTTTTTTACACTTTGTGTTATTTGGAGCTGGCGTGACAACATACTACTTGTACATACTACACGTTTCTTCGTGTGTTACCACTCACTTAGTCCACAAATACTTTTAATTCGCTGTTGAAGTACCTGACACAATAAACCTTACCGGACAAAACTAATGACTCCGATAGAAGCCCCACTGTAAATATATAATACAGGACGATCAAGCGCAGTCAGATCCCTCTTGGGTTTAGATGTAAACACACTGAGACCTCAGAGACGATTCTCAGTGAGATTTCGGGAATAGACAGATTGACGCCCCGTAATAGAACTGCAACAACTCAATTTACCTTTATACACTGCTCTTAAGAGGACGTGGATTGAGGCCTTAGAGTTTTTTCTGTAATAATTTCTTAACGTCTTGAGAATGGCTTCAAAGAAGGAGCCGAAGCGTTAAATTTTAACAAATTCTAGACGCAGTTCCACGTTTAACCTGAAAACCAATTACAGATATAATTGTATATATATATATATATATATATATATATATATATATATATATATATATTCTTATACATTAATATGTGTGTGTATGTCACCATGGTAAATAAAAACTAATGGTCCGATTTATATTAAACTTGGCAGGCATGTTTCTTTGGTAAGTGGCTTATATAACTTCGCTGGCAAAATCTGCACAGGTTTTCTGGAAAGATTTTGGGTTTTTATTAGGAAAATGTTGCTATCTTCGGAAACAACAAAGTAATTTTATCCAAATCTAGTACGCAAGTTGCTCCATAATAACTTATGCTATGTTTTAAATTTAGATCCCTAAGTAAAAGGAAAAAAATCTATAGCATTTAAAGAAAAAAACTGTTTGTCGCACTGAAAATCAGAAGAAACCACAAGACGAAAATATTACATAAGTTTAACAAAATCTATTAAACATTACAGATAAAGATAAAGCTTTTTTTGTAAAAGGAGATCAAGAATACAAGAACTATGCTTTAAATATTTTATGGTTTTGCTTTAAAAGCTCAAAGTTGATTATTTAAAAAAAAAGGATTATCAAACAATATTGCAAGAAGTGTATCTAACAAGATCTTAGATTTCTGTCTCGACAGCTATTTTACTTCATTTGACTAAAATGTTTCCAGTAAATTAATTTATAATGTACGCTTTTCGCGATGTTTTAGCAACAATTAAAGTTAAAGAATGTGTAATTTAAAAATGCAACATTTTTTATATTTAACAAAATAGGTAAAAAAAAATTCTGTCTTCAGTCATTAAATTAATAAACAGACAAACGCACTTGCTCTGTCCAAACGTTTTTTTTTATTTCATAATATTGTATAATCAGCTCTAGAAAAGAGCATCGAGTTCTTTCAATTTTTATTTTTATTTAACGATAAATGTATCAGAATCTTTTTGGTGTAAAAAGTTTAAAGCGAAGCCTTAAAAGTTTCGAATTCGTCTTATGATTCAGGATATAAATATGCATCAGACAAGGGGGAATCAAATGTTTGAAAAGTATTCAACGAAACCCCGAACGCTGTATTTAAAGTATCGATTTTGTATCAATAAAACAAGGGATAAAGTTGCGAAGTCGCGGCTCAGAAATCAGCATTAACCCCTCACCCATTATAATAACTGCCGCAGCAATTTATTCCAATAATAAATTTCCAGGTAATTTATCCAGAAAGAAAAACATAAATCACGCGAAATATGTCATTAAATTCATGTTATGTTATATTGATTTTTACTTTTATAACACACGAAAACGCAGATTTTTCAGGAGGATAAAACTTGCCACAGTAATACTACATTATTCGAAAGCTTATAGGTCACGTGAAGCGTATAAAAATGGTGGATGCGCCCCTAATGGTTTCGTGGTCACGAAAACTAATCCTTAATAGCTTACAAATATAGATTTGCACGGGATTATTTTATATAGGGTGTCATTTTTTTTATTGACCAGTGTTCCTAACTATGTCCATGTAAAATCCACCATCACAATCGAAAGGCGATGTCGCAGGAGTATCTGTCTCCAACAGCTGTTTTCGTTTCATTGTAGCTTCTGGATTTCACCAATTGGGTCAGGTTTTCTGGCGATTCCTTTCTTGATCTACCACTTACCTTCCTTCCACTTTCAAACTATATGGCCAAAAAACTAGCATGTAATAGTAATAGTAATAGTTTATTGTGACAATAATAGTACAAAGCGCCTTACAAATAAGTATTCTACTTGTGCTTGCAAACAGCGCAATTTAGTCAGTTTACATCCAAACGTTGATATTCCAAATTTCTTGACAATGACACTTTTCTAATTTGGCAGACTTCAAATTTTGATCAATAGACAATAATTTATTTTAAAACATTCCTTCTTTCTGTCTTCAACTAAAACCAATCCATTTCCACCACTCTCTATTACACCGTTACTCTTTCCAAATATTGAATTAAAATTGTATGTTTTGTTTACATTTTCATAATATATTTAGTCACATATAAGTAGTTGATAGATTATTTTCACAATATATCCAACTAATTTTGCTTCCTCTTTCCAATGTATTTCAGTTGAAGTATCTAATGCATCATTAAAGTTTCACCTCTTCTAGCACACTTTAATTAGTACTTACGTCGTTGTAACTTGTTTTTGATACAATCTAGCTCATCCGAAGCCCATATTCTTGACTCATACATTACAACACTCCATGTGTATGACTAGACGAACGTTTTTCTCAGCTCCAAATAAACGTCTACTAGTGAAGGGAGTGTGTTTTGTTTCTTTAACGTCGGCCTATTTTCCCGACAATGGCCAATCACCGACGCCAGGGAGCTGTTTCACCTCACTATCCTGGAAATTTTGCTGAACCCCCGCCTTTCTGTAAGGAGGGTAGGGATCTTTAACGTGCCCAACATAGCATGGACACGGGACCGACGGCTTTACGCCCCCTCCGAAGAGCGGAGCGTGTAGACATTCAACTTGCTCAAATACAATGCCAGACCTCGGTTGATGTTAATGTTACAGTTTGTACTGAAAAAGTGAAAGGAGAACCCTGGGATCCAACCCAGTACCCTTTGGTTCAGAGGCACACGTTCTTACCCATGAACCACCAAGGCTCTCTAGTGAAAGGAGTATTTTGCCCATCGAATGCTTTCTCAACCATCGTGATTCTCATTATAAACTACATTTTATATTTAAAATTATCCGTAATAATAATAGTAGGGTACGTGAAAATTTTTGCTTACGCAAGTTCTTGACTGTTTAGCTTTATACCCATTTTCGCAAACCTATATTTACTAATATTCATTACTTTTGTTTTTCTCGTATTGATTTTTAGTTTGATTTTTGTTTGCACACCGTCCAGCATATGCTTGGTAATTGTGTTTCCATTTCTTCAATTAGCGTTAAAACATTTAATGATCTACGATAAAATCAGTGACTTTTGATGTAACAAGCTTTTCCATTATTTTTCGGCAAGCTAACAAATAGGATGCCTGCGTGGTGTTAGTTATAAGCTATAAGTTAGTCACTGCATTTAGAAATCGATATTAACACAGCTAATGGCAAATATGTCTTTTTTTAAGAAAACAGGCATTAAATTAAATAATCTACCTATCTGGGATTAATAATAGATGAAAAACTGAACTGGAGTGACCACATCAACAAAATAGAGAAGAAAATTGTACCCATCTTAGGAGCAGTAAGACGGTGTGGCAGCTTGCCTTCACCTGCAAGAACGTCTATATACAACTCCTTGATATTGAGTCAGTTGATATATCTCATTGTTATATGGATCAACTGTACAGAATTCAATCTAGAAAGAGCAGGGAGGCTACTCAATAAAGCGGTAAAAGCAACAGAAAACCTACCAAGACTAACACCCACAATAGAGCTGTATAATAAAACGGAACGATTGACAGTGAAAGAAATATTCTTCGGAGAACAGTGCAAGACAGAGTATAAAATAACAAGAGGACTAATGAAGAATAATATCACAATGGTGAAAAATACCTCTATCCACAATCACGAAACAAGGCAAGGAAACAACTACCACATGTCACATGCCAATACTTGTAAGGGACTACAGAGATTCACACACCGGGCAATTGGAGCATACAACAAACTTTCAGAACACCTCAAAGGAAGCCCATCGACTTCAGTGTTTTTCAAACGCATTAAAACTTACATACTAAATAAAAGACAGGATCCATAGTGTATAAGTGTACCGAACCTCAACTATCAATAATATGTGGCCAGTGTATGTATATGCGTATGTATGTGTATATGTGTGTGTATGTATGTGTATATGTATGTGTGTAGGTATGTATGCATTATGTGTATGTGTGTAGGTATGTGTCTATGTATGGGTGTATATATGTATACATGAGTATATGTGTGTATATTTATGTGTGTATATATATAAAATAAGTGCAATTTAATGTAACCTAAGTAAGTAGTAAAGCAGTGTTAGTACGTAAATAGTGTATAGGTATACAAAATTAAGTGAGTGCAATAAGAAGCAAAAGTCCATACTGTGGGTGCAATAAGGACATTTGGTTGGCAGTATAACATATACAGGGTCGCTGATAAGTCTGGAAACGGTCGATTATCCGGGAAAATATACAAGGTGTCGAAAAAAGTTTTATACAAAAGTTTTTGGGTTCTTCAATGTCTACTAGGCGGTGATAATTTCATTTATACAGGGTTGGTCATACAGGCGTGGCACACCAATATTAATTTTTTTTTAATGGAACACCCTATATATTATTCGATATTTCAATCCTTCTCTTAATTTTGAGCAACATTTATCAGAAGCATGATGTACATAAACTCAATCGTTTCCGGGTAAAAAAATAAATAAAAATAAACGCTATTGTTTTTAAAATCTATTGGATGAAGAACAAAAATAAATGAAAAGTAGAATATCTCTTGAAAACAATCTGTGAGTGTGAAAAGAACCGGTTGCGATGTTTTTAACATTGTTTGAAATCCTATTTTATAAGATGTTCAAAGTGTTCTCCATTGACCTCCTGACAATAATGAATTCGCTTAACAAAACATTGCACTGCATTTACAAGAGCGTTTTGAGGAATGTTATTAATTTCATGCACAATCCTTGCTTGCAACTCTTCAATATTCTGCGGTCTATTTTGGTAAATTAAATTTTTTACATGACTCCACAAAAAAAAGTCAAGCGGCGTCATGTCGGGAGACCTAGCTGGCCATTCAATAGTTCCCCTGCGCCCTATCCATCTGCCAGGAAAGGTTTGATTCAGATATTCCCGTACCTCAATTCCAAAATGAGGGGGTGCCCCATCCTGCTGAAACCATATTTCTTCCGCTGGTAGATTTGGGTCGTTATTGTTCGGAAATAATCGACTAACGTCTGGAACAATTGATTCTTGCAAAAGTGTCAAATATCGAGCAGAGTTCAAAATACCGTGTATAAAATAAGGTCCTATGATATGTCCACCAATAATAGCACACCAAACATTTACTTTTTGCGGTCTTTGGGTGTGAATTTGTTCCATCCAATGTGGGTTTTCGTCTGACCAGTACCTACAGTTGTGTCGGTTGACTTGTCCATTCAAACAAAATGTAGATTCGTCGGAAAACAAAATGTGGTTGGCAAAGTTAAAATTTTGGCGTAACTTCTCCATAATAAGTTCACAGAACTCGATTCTGCGATCAAAATCGTCTTCACTCAGTTCTTGCAATAAATGAATTTTATATGGACGGAACTTTTCCCGCTTCGTAATCTTTTGAATTGAATATCGACTCATATTGTGATTTAAAGCCAATTGCTGTGCCGAAGTTTTCGGATTTTCCACCACATCCAATATTACATTCAAAGAATTTTCTTCATTTGTAACGGTTACTGGCCTTCCAGTTCTAGGTTTATCCTTGATACCGCCAGTTTCGTGAAAACGATGCAAAGTTTTCGAAACTGTGGATTTGGAGATCGATTCCCGCTCAGGATGCAACTCATTGAACATAATCACCACTTGAGCAAAACTTCGTGTTCTATCACCGTACCCTATCATCATTAAAATTTCGATACGTTCGGTTTCACCTAAACTTGCCATTTTGCACAAAAACTGTTGACACTAAATTACTAATGTTTCAAAACTGTTGACACTGAATGAATGTTTGACATTCGTTGTCCTGGAAACATTTTAAAACAAAAGAATAATACTGCGTTTCTTATGGGCATCTTATCTTATCTTGGGATTCCAAACAATGTTAAAAACATCGCAACCGGTTCTTTTCACACTCACAGATTGTTTTCAAGAGATATTCTACTTTTCATTTATTTTTGTTCTTCATCCAATAGATTTTAAAAACAGTAGCGTTTATTTTTATTTATTTTTTTACCCGGAAACGATTGAGTTTATGTACATTATGCTTCTCATAAATGTTGCTCAAAATTAAGAGAAGGATTGAAATATCGAATAATATATAGGGTGTTCCATTAAAAAAAAATTAATATTGGTGTGCCACGCCTGTATGACCAACCCTGTATAAATAAAATTATCACCGCCTAGTAGACATTGAAGAACCCAAAAACTTTTGTATAAAACTTTTTTCGACACCTTGTATATTTTCCCGGGTAATCGACCGTTTCCAGACTTATCAGCGACCCTGTATAGTAGTATCAATCTACCGTATTTCATTAATATAGCTTTGTTGTCTCAAAAAGTACAAACATTTCCCGAAAATAAACTTTAAAAGGTCCAGAAAAAACTGGTCTGATTTTCCTGGCCAACGAACCTCTTTAAGCTGTTTACACACCTGCCAGGATATTATTATGCACAAACAGTTTTAGGGTCAAAATTGCAACAAAAAAAAAACAGGAAAATTTGCAAAAAAAATTTTTACAGAAAGTCACCATTTTTTCTACAGAAATTTCCTTCGGTAATGTTACACTAAATTATATTTTCGACAAAAATTCGACAACTTCTTTTTACAATAGCTTACTTAACATGTATTATGAATTACCAACGTATCACAAAAATCTTACAGAAATAAGTTCCACAGAAACACTAAAAACATTTTTACGAAAAATGTTAAACTCCGGCCACTATTTGCGCGTGTCCGTATACGGCAGCGCGATTTTTTCGACGAGTAATACAAACAAAAAGCTCTCTGAATGCATCATATCCAGGGGGCTCCGCAATCTATTGCTAAACACGCCGTTTCACAATTTGTGATATGTGTTTGGAATATGTGCCAAAAACGTAAAAAGTTGCAAAACAATTGAAATAACAAAAGGATTAATATCATTATTTTTTTCTTACAAACATGCATTATAATTCGCTGGAAAACACAAAAATGCAATAAATAAAGGGTGTTTTCTATTAAAAAAAGAAAGTGTGTATCACCAACGACTTATAGGCCAGCCTGTGATCGTCAAAATAAGTTTATAAGATGCAGCTCGAGATACCCTATAATTAACGTATATACTTTTTTTCATATCTTGTATAATAACGGATATATTAAGCTCTGCCGTAGAAAAGCGTCACCCTGTATATGTGTAAACAGACAAAAACGGAAACTGACCCCGTATATGGGTTTATGGGGTTCTAGTTCGCCTCATTTCAAGAAATCTTTTTAGAATTCATAAGTGGATGGATTTTCCGAAATTATTTTATCAAAACGAATGAAAATGATGGTTGAAGCTGAAACTTAAGTCTTTGTAAAACACACTTATTATGACATTTTTTCTACATAATCCGTATTTGCTTCAGATTCGTTATCTGAAAATGGCACTGGAGACTTTGACGTTTTAGGAAGAAAAATTATAAAATTTTTAAAATATCTTTTCTGTTACTTGTTGACCTTTTTGCGTCAAAACTTAACCGTTGTGTGTAATATTCAATTGATTTTGTTAATCACACAAACTATTTTGTTCTTGGGCTTTCCTCTGATCACCAGTGGCACCCAATTTTTTTTCTTTAAATACCTATAACTTTTTTTCTTCTAACAGGGCACGTTTGATAGTAGAAACGTATGTGCCAAACTTGGTTATCACAGCTTTGTTGTTTTCGGAGAGACAAAAATTTTACGAAAGAAAACCCAAAATTTTTCCCAAGAAACTGGTCCGATTTTCCTGGCTAACGAAACTATCCAAGCCACTTGCAAAAGCAAGATACCTACCAATTTTCATCAAAATTGGCGCATTACCTTTTGTGTTATATATAAGTTATATATAAGTTATATATAAGAGCACAGATCTCGTCAATAGTGAATTTTTCGTTTTACGGAAAGTTCGCTAAAAAGCTCTTCGACGAAACTTCCAAAAATACATAAGATTGAAATGATATGTGTAATTTGTAATTAAAATTAAAAATAAAATAATGTGTTTTGCACAAAAATCCATTAAAACATTATCTTCGACGAATTTCGTTAAAAAAGTGTTCCATCAAAACTGAATAATTTTTTAAACCAAAATTCAATGTTTGTTCAAAGAAAATTCATTAAAATTATTTATAAGAAAATTCTGTATTAAAAGCACATTTTGTAACTGCTCGAGTACAACCCGTCTCCAAGAAAGGATCCAAAGCGCTTCCTAGCAACTACAGGCATATTTCTTTCCTTTCAGTCGCCTCTAAAGTGATCGAAAAGTATATAAACACCCAATTACTAAAATTTCTTGAAAAACGCAGTCTAATCCACGACATGCAATATGGATTCCGTCAGCGCAGATCAACTGCCGACTTCCTTTCCTTTGTCACCCAATCTTGTAACAAGTCTATGGAACTACACAGTGAATCCCAGATTGTCACTCTAGACATATCCAAAGCATTCTACTAGGTCTGGCACGCAGCGCTGCTTAATAAACTTCCGGCATATGGCCTACCACCAAAACTCTGTACCAGGACAGCAAATTTCCTCTTCAACCGGATCATTTCTGTTATCGTAAATGGACATTCGTCTAAAATGTATCCAATTAATGCAGGAGTCCCTCAAGGTTCAGCTTTAGCTCCTACTTTTTTTCTTCTCTTCACCAATGACCTCCTCTCTAGCACATCCAACCCAGTTTACAGTTATGCGTACGACAGAACCCTCCACTCAAATATACAATATTCTAAGCCTGTCTCTTTAGCCCAATTATACGAGGATCGCAAACTCATGAAGGGTTCTGTCTCTGTGGATCTCCAAAAAATATTAGACTGGGGAAGTAGAAATCTTGTACAATTCTACTCCACCAAATATCAGTCTTGCTTTCTATCTCATAAGAGGCCCATCACAATGGCCAACCAAGTTATTCAAAGTAATGAGTCCTTTTCACTTGTTGGCATTTCTGTGGATAGAAATCTCAATTGGCACCAAAATGTCACATCAATTTCAGAACCGGCTGCTAATAAATTAGCTTTCCTTTTCCGGACTCGCAATTACTTTTCACCAGCTAATCTCTATACCTTATATACTTCACAAATAAGGCCAAACCTCGAATACTGCTCCCAAATCTGGGGTGCCGCTGCCACTTTTATACTTGCTATCCTGGACTCCATTCAGAAGAGAGCTATGCGTGTCATCGGTGACCCTACCCTCCTCCAAAGGCTGCCATCCCCTGCTCACCGACGTGCCGTTGATGACATCTCTCTCTTTTATAGATATCTGCACGGCCATTGCTCAGAGGAGCTTTCTTCCATAGTTCCTCCACCTGCTGCCCCCAACAGATCTACAAGAGGAACAGAGCGAATGCATCCTTTTAGTGCCCAGGTCACCAGACATAGAACGCCTTGTTATGGCCGCTCTTCTGTCCCGAGCACTTCCAAGTTGTGGAATTCCTTGCCAGCACATGTTTTTCCTTCTTCTCCGAACCTCCAAACCTTCATGTCCAGAATTAACAAGTTGCCTCTTCCCTCCTTGTCGACACCTACGGTACGATAGTATTTAGGCTATAAGCCCTCGTGGTGTGTTGTTGAAATATTTTAAAATATCATCATTTATATCTCTATTCTCGCCCGTTGGGTTAAACGTGCCATTTTTGTTAAATTCGAATTAGAAATGATTACTGTTAGCACTTTTACACTTTCACCACTAAGGCTATTAATAGATTTAACCGGCAGGTAATAATTGAAATTAATTCACGATTTAACATTATTGTCTTTATTCACCGAATTCCAAATCTATACTACGATAAAAGTCCGATAGCTCAATACTCATAACAGCAAGTAATCAATAAATTATCCCAACGAGTGTTGCTAGAAATTGATTTTGACTATACTTTTTGTTCCACCTTGTCAAATAGTTACAGGACAACGTATCAAAAATCACAAACTCAAGTGCTTATTACCTTACAAAAGTGAAGTAAAACCTCATTATTCTGAAGAAAACTCGTCCTAAATAAAAACGCTGAGAAATATTTTTATTAAATTTACGTTTCTATTTTTGAAAGTGAATAGATAATGCAATTTTTTCAAAAAAATTTGTTTTGTCAGGTGCCATTTTTTTATCATCACTTAAGTAGTAAGCAGGTCTATGGGAAAACAGGCAAAAAATATGGTTTTCATTTTAACAAACTTACGATGACGTCATCATTCCGAAATAGGTGACGTCATACATGTAGTTTTTACGTCATAAGTTGGCAATTGAAAAGATAAAATTAACCTGTCCTAGCGTTTTTCTTGAAAAAAATTAAATAACGCATTATGAATGATGTTTGAAACTTAAACATCACACTGTATATACTATATAGATATAAACTCACTGTCACATTTTAACAATGCGATTACAGTATCGCAATAAGACCAGAGATCTCTAACCCCTATCCTGTGGTCTAGAGAACTAAGCTTGACAGCGCGAAATGTAGTTGCACCAGCCTGTATATCATACAAGCCAAGGCACCGATCAGCAAATATGCGTTTCTTGCAATCAAGCACATGCTCCTTTCGTGTCAACGCAGCACGTTGGGAATGGTTCAAAGATAATGACGAGTTCACCAGTTGCCAACAGTTTAATAGTTGTGTCAACGTATGCATTCACTGGTCCAGCTGAGTTTCTGCTTTAATTTAGCTGTTGCCAATTTGTCAAAGCCGAATGAGACAAACGTCACAGAATAGTGCTTAAGGTCAAGAGTGCATTAATCAGTCTCAACCGCTGAAATGTATTGGTAGTCAGCAGATGAGCGCTTAAACTCAGCTGCTAGCGCCTGGTAAACTCTGCCGTTATCGATGACGTGATCGATACATCATCATACAAACTTTTTAAATTTATGTAATCATTTATGTATCCTGTAAAAAGTCATGTCGACATGTCAAAATTATAGTTGCAAGAATTTTAACATTGAAAGGTTTTTTGGAAGTAAATAGGGATAGACTGTAGTTTGAAGTTAAGTTTAGAATGAAGAAAGGTTGGAGACATGCTGGTGTTGGAAAAAAATAAAATTAGAGTAAGATCTGAGCAAAATTTGTAAAGTGACAGTTAAGGTTAATCATTTTTGACAGTTTTATTTAGAATGCATCCTTTATAAAAATTGTGTGTTATACAAGCACAAGCCAAGCTTATTTGTATGACGCATTGTATAACTGTGATAAATATAATATTATTATTATTCATTTTTAAGTAAGTTTTTCCTGACTAACCTTAACAGTCTAGATTACTCAGATTATAATATTACATTTTATCTACATTTAATTATATATTATTAATAACTATGCTTTAAAAAGTAATTCATAAATTTAACTTTATAAAGTTATCCTGAAATACAACTCAAATAATCTAGGAGAGACAAGAATGTCTTTTGGGGTAGCACCCCAGACATGAGGACGGTATATACAGGCTGTTCAAATAACCTTCACCGGCCAGCATATTTCCATTATATATTTTTCTTAGAGCTTTTAATTACAGATATGGCACAGGAAAATTTTTGGAAATTATTTTCAAGTTTCTGTCATAGCCGCAAAAGGTCGTAATAATAACTGCCGATCAAAAAAGTGTGTAACGATTTCAAAATCTCTGGAAAATTATGAACACATATTTTTTTGCTCTAGCTTTCCAAATAAAAAAGTTATAGCATTCTAACGGGGTAGATTTACAAGCCATTTCCTTTTCTTTAAAACAAATATTTGAAATGACTGTCAACTGTAGTTATTATTATTAAGAAAATTTAAGTAAATATTTATTTAGGTACATTTTTAAAAATAGACCAATTGTCCGAGCGGAAGGACGTGTATTCAAAACTACCCCTTGTTACCTTGAAAGAATATATTCATGTGTAACGACCCTTAAGGAAGGTCTTGGCTGATATTTATTTGGAACACTATGACCGAGCATTTGGGACTAATTCCCCCTAATTTTACTATACAGGGTGGCGCATTGAAAACGAAACAGATCGATTTGCGTCCAGAGATTTTTTTTAAGAAACGCTGAAACACGTCAATTTTAATATTGGGGGGGGGACATGTTTTGACATAAAACTCAACTTTATCACATCAACCCTTTAAAAATGGTGATAACAACCCTTATATTTTAAATTGGGAAGATGGGTCGACTGTTACATCATTCGAAAGCTCTTTCTTTTCTGAATTCAGCAAACTAATTTTTTTGGAAGTTTTATCAACTCGTTTAAAAATTATTCACAGTTGGAGTTGCAAGAACGTATTTCATTCATTGTGATAAGAAATTCACTAATTAATCAATTATCGTTAAAACAATTAAAAAACAAAACCAAACGTTCAGTTAAGTAAGTGGTCAAATACAAAAGTACAAATTTTGTTCGAAAAAAACTCTGACATTCTGGAGCATTTTTGGAGTTATTAGACGGCATTCTTCAACAATGCGTCGTCGTAATTCTTCCAGAGACTCCGGTTCTGTTGCGTAAATTCTACTTTTTAAATGGCCAAATAGAAATAAGTCTAAAGGAGTTAAATTCAGTGATCTAGGGGGGCACTCAATAGCACCTCTACGCCCAATCTATTGCTCTGAAAACTCTCTGTTCAAAAACTCCCTAACGTTGTGAAAACTGCGGAGAAGCTCCATCTTGTTAAAACACTAGTAGATTTTCTTGATAGCGATGATCATTTTCAACAATTTCAATTAGTATAGATACGTTTCGCCACTCAAATTGCCATCAAGAAAAATTGGTCCGATTAAAAGAAAGGTTCTGATAGGCAATTTTTTGTCCACAAACCAACAAAACATGGACTATCAGCACATTTCTTATCGGAATGAGTGAAATGCGTTTTTTTTTCTTCAACTGTGAATAATTTTTAAACGAGTTGATAAAACTTCCGAAAAAAATTTGTGCTGAATTCAAAAAATAAAGAGCTTTCAAATGATGGAACACTTGACCCACGTTCCTTATTTAAAATATAAGGGTTGTTATCACCACCCTCAAGGGGTTGATGTGACAAAGTTGGGTTTTATGTCAAAACATGTCCCCCTCAATATTAAAATTGACGTGTTTCAGCGTTTCTTAAAAAAAAAATCTCTGGACGCAAATCGGTCTATTTCGTTTTTATGCGCCACCCTATATATATATATATATATATATATATATATATATATATATATATATATATATATATATATAGGTTATACTAGTAACCAAAGGTGATACCTGCTTAATACTTAAAATACGTAGCTAGCGTGTACTCTGTTATTATTTTTTGTGGTTTTTAGGTGATTCTGCTTTTTGTTTAAAAAAATGCGCTTGAAATAATATATTCAGGGTTGTCCGTTTTGAATGGGACACTGTATATGACATATTCACTGAGATATCTATAATTGAACATGACTCTGATCTCCAGCGATAATTCGAGAGAATGGCTTCAGCTGATATAATTACAAACGATTGCCGATAATGGCCTTCTATTGATTGTTCTCTGCTTATTTATCTGATGAAAGCGTTACCATGAACTGCTATAATACATTGAGGCTCTACTAAACCTATATCTCTATTTATCAGTCAGCAACAAACAAATAGTGCGGACGCAGAAAATGCGTTATGGTAGCGAATTTCCATAAGAATGAATGAATCTCCATCAAAAAATGGTTAGTTAAATACTTAAAAGGTAAATATAAATAAATTATATCATTTCGCGATATGTGAGAAATTGTTAGCTTATCAGATCTGTCAGTTTAAAGTTAAATCTGCATTTTTTCAGTGACACACTAACAGTATAACCATGGATTATCCAAAATAATACAACTTGCATGTCGTCTTTTTTGGGTTACAAAACTTCATTTTAATTTTTTGGTATTGTAACTTCCTTTTACTACTATTAGTGACTGGATAATTAAAAATAATGATTGCCATTTACAGTCATTTAAGTAAAATAATAAATAAATGGATCAGATATAACTAACTTGAGCATGAGATATAAATTAAATAGGGCGTAAATTCTCGCCATCGTTATCTATATGTCGGGTAACACTGTATAAAACGGAAAGAAAGAGGTCTGGCTTACATCGTTTATTGTAAAATAAAATATTGAACGTTGACAATGTAATTAATTAACAAAGAAAAATGATACTTGATGACAAACTGTAAAAATTTTAATTATTACTTTAAATAAATTGAAGCAATTCTACGTTAAAGAAAATGAAAACTTGTGGAGGAGTGTCATCGGTATTAAAGTAGGACCACCATTAAAAAATTCAAATTTTTAAAAATGTCTCAAAAACTGTGACGGTTCTAAATATCACCTGCAAATGTTTGTAATTTATAGTTTTAATGTTATTAATTTATTAAATAAAAGTTGACACGGGCTATAAGTATATTTAAAACAATAAAAACAGACTATAAGTAAATAGCAGATAAATACCTTGAAATTTTATGTTAAAATATTTTCAACTGCCTGTTTTATCAGCCTTATCTTATTCAGATGTTTCTTATATTCTGATTTAGAAATTTGTTATCTAAAAGGACGGAGTTTTAAAAACGACTTTATTGGGAAGGCAGATGATGAAAGTAACATCTTGAAAATATAGGTTGTAATAATTACCTACAGCGGTTGCTGGATACCACCAAGTTCCTTACTAAATATTTGTACCGTGAGTGTTGTACAATATATCATTTTAGTGGGATTTATTTCACCATCAGACACCATGTTATAAATAATTAATACCCCTGGATGTATATAGAGGGGTTTTTCAGCCTGGCTTAATTTTTATTTTCCACTGGTATTTTATCTTTTCCGACTAGAATTTTTTAGACTGGTAATTTCTTAACTGGATTATAGTTTGCCAAATACAGTGGTAATTTTACTTAAAATATATTGTATTTTTCTGGATAAACTGAATTTTATTATATGCTGGCTTTGTTGTGTAAATACCATTGGAGACACAATTGGGTTGCTGTTAAATTTAACTGCAACAAAGACGTCTGGGTATAACGTACTCCATAGCAGGAGAGGAGACAGATAAGTTTACCACCCCTTTTTAACACTTAATAAACACAATACTGTTTATGACAACCACTATTTCGACATTTGAGGTCATATATCATTGTTTTATTGTTGCATGTAAAGGTTTATGATTACACACGGTAAAAATAACTTGTTTGCTATAAATATAGATACGATACTTTCAAATAGCTTCGTTATCCCTCAGGTACGCAAACAACTTTAACCATTTAATATCACTTTTGTATTTTTTTCACCGTAATACATATAATATACTGCTTAAATGGTAATTATTTTCCGTATTTTCTGAACAGTCCCACTTAGTTGCTAGATTTCTAACCAAACATAATAGAATAGACAGTAGAGCCGTGGTCGGCAATCGACATCACCAGCAGGCGTGCCAAACGTCTTAGATAGTTCAGTGAAATAGTGTCACAGCAACGGCACAATAGAGTCAGTAGGTGTGACAATCCATATTCTATTTAAATTTCTGTTATTTTTAATCGTTTAAGTGACAGCGTTACATCTTAATTCATTTCCTTTAACTCATTTATTTAATACGAACCCAAGCTGTCTCAAAACCAAACATTTTTTGGATATCTAACCGCCAATTTGTTGAACTTTTGAGTGAATAAATTTTCTCCCATTTAACCAAGTCTGTATCTGCTACCGTTTTGGAAACCCCCATAGTGGCTCTCCTTACCTTGGAGACACTGTACGTGTATATATACATATATAGGTAGGTGGCAGTGGACTTTTCCTTTACGTGATAGTAAAGGATTCTTTTCACGCCCAAGGAGGTACCACCCCTTACATCAAGGGGCCGGTGTCCCAACGGACGTTTCCGGTTTTGGTGTATGAGTCGGTTTCCCTTTATAAACCAAAATGATGATGGCTCCTCCTTGTACAAAAGATCATGGAGGTAAAATACCCCTCCATTCGGATCTCCGGGAGAGGGGTGTGCAGGGGGCGCCAGCATCAAGATTTAACATATATATGTGGCCTAAATTATAACCTGAACTCCGTCCTCCATTTCCCCCAGGCTAATAGGCCCCAACTCCTCTTGCTCACGGAAAACCATATCAGTTCCAAAACAGCCACTAATTACCTTAATTTCCCGGAATATGAGCTCCTTACTTCCTTTCGATTGCATGAAGGTGTGTGCGCATACGTCGGTAGCTACCTGCACCTACCGTCTACCCTGCACTAGACTCCCCAATTTGGAAGCTGAAAGAAACTACATACTTTGGATGAAACTCTCTCTTAGGGCTGCAACTAAATTCATCTGTTGCATTTACCGGTCACCTTCTGACAACAACTTTGTCAAGCTCTTCGACTGCCTTTCCGACCGACCATCTGATTTCTGAATATCCTTCCTCGGAGGTCACTATTCTTGGTGACTTCAATGTCCATAACAACGAATGGCTAGGATCATCAAAAACCGATCCACAAGGGAGAGCAACGGAGGCCTTCGCAGTCAGCAATTCTTTAGCCAATATGGTTCAGCCACCTACTTACTTTCCTCGCATCCCAACACACAGCTCAAATCGCTTGGATCTCCTTCTGACTACAAAACCTGAATGCTATAAGACATCAGTCACCGCCTTGATCGCCCAGACCACGGCATGGTCACTGCTTCCTTCGCAATTCAACACCCACGTATCGTTTGGCACTACAACTCCGCGAACTGGCACAAAATGCAGAATTACTTTTCCTTATTTCCATGGGCGTCGGTCTGCTTCTCTCATCCTGACCCCTCTGATATCTCACAAAACGTCACCGAAATCATCCAAGCTGGCATGGAATTATTTATTCCACGTACACAGAAAACCTTTTCAGCCACTCAAAAGCCCTGGTTCTCTATTTCCTGTGACAAGGGCCGACTTGAAAAGGTCAAAGCTCAGAAAACGCTTCTACACAATCCTAGTCAAGAAAACCGTCAATCATTTAACGACGCAAGAAACCGCTATGTCCGCATTCTTTCTGAGGCAAAAAACTCGTTTAATAACCACATCAAAAACAAAGTCCTCTCAAGCTCCAACGGCGGCAAACCCTTCTGGACTCTTGCTAAATCTGTTGGGAATAATTTCTGCAAAAGCACGTTCCGACCTCTTGTCTCAGGGGATGAAATTGTTTCTACCGCCCTGGGCAAGGCTGAACTTTTTGCTTCGTTGTTCGCCGGCAATTCTACTCTCAACCCACTTCCAAATGTTCAACCACCAACAGTCCCTAATGTCGCACAGAAAATCACGGATATCATTTTCAAAACTAAAAAAGTACGAAAAATGATCTCTTCTCTTTTCTGGTATAGGAAGGCCTCTGGCCTTGACGAGATCCCAGCAATTATTCTCCAAAAATGCGCACCAGAACTTGTTTCTGTTATGACTTGTCTGTTTCAGACATCTTTTAATAGAGGCATATTCCCTAGTAACTGGAAAATGCTCAAGTACAACCCGTCCCCAAGAAAGGATCCAAAGCGCTTCCTAGCAACTACAGGCTTATTTCTCTCCTCTCAGTCGTCTCTAAAGTAATGGAAAAGTATATAAACACCGAATTACTAGAAATTCTTGAAAACAGTCTAATCCACGACAGGCAGTATGGATTCCGTCAGCGTAGATAAACTGCCGACCTCCTTTCCTTTGTTACCCATTCTCGGAACAAGTCTTTGAAACTACACGGTGCATCCCAGATTGTCGCTCTAGACATATCCAAAGCATTCGACCAGGTCTGGCACGCAGAGCTGTTTAATCAACTTCCGGCATATGGCCTACTACAAAACTATGTACCTGGACACCAAATTTCCTCTCCAACCGGAGCATTTCTGTTGTCGTAAATGGCCATTCCTCTAAACTGTATCCAATTAATGCAGGAGTCCCTCAAGGTTCAGCTTTAGCCCCTACTTTGCTTCTTCTCCACATCAATGACCTCCTCTCTAGCACATCCAACCCAGTTCACAGTTACGCGGATGACAGCACCCTCCACTA
This sequence comes from Tillus elongatus, assembly GCA_964006375.1. Lineage (NCBI taxonomy): Eukaryota > Metazoa > Arthropoda > Insecta > Coleoptera > Cleridae > Tillus > Tillus elongatus. Next base: position 22,090,429 of record OZ023269.1, on the reverse strand, counting down.
AAATATACAATATTCTAAGCCTGTCTCTTTAGCCCAATTAGACTAGGGAAGTATAAATCTTGTAAAATTCAACTCCACCAAATCTCAGTCTTGCTTTCTATCTCATAAGAGATACACCAGCCCTAGACCTATCACAATGAACAAGAATCAATTAACAATCAAAGTAATAAGTCATTTTCACTTGTGGGCATTTCTGTGGATCGAAATCTCAATTGGCACCAACATGTCACATCAATTGCAGAAACGGCTGCTAAGAAATTAGGTTTCCTCTTCCGGGCTCGCAAATACTTTTCACCAGCTAATCTCTATATCTTATATACTTCAGAAATAAGGCCAAACCTTGAATACTGCTCCCACATCTGGGGTCCGCTGCCGCTTCTACACTCGCTATCCTGGACTCCATTCAGAAGAAAGCTATACGTCTCATAGGTGACCCTACCCTCACCCAAAGGCTGCCATCCCTTGCCCACCGACGTGCCGTTAGTGACCTCTCTTTCTCTCTCTTTTATAGATATCTGCACGGGCACTACTCAGATGAGCTTTCTTCCATGGTTCCTCCACCTGCTGCTCCCAACAGATATATTAGGGAAACAGAGCGAATGCACCCTTTTACTTCCCAGGTCACCAGACATAAGAACATCTTGTTACTCCTGCTCTTTTGTCCCGAGGACTTCCAAGTTTTGGAATTCCTTGCCGGCACATGTTTTTCCTTCTCCTCCGAACCTTCAAGTCTAGAATTAGCAAGTTGCCTCTTTCCTCCTTGAAGACGACACCCACGGTACGATAGTATTTAGGCTGTGAGCCCTCGTGGTGTGTTGTTTAAATAAATAAATATATATATATATATATATATATATATATATATATATATATATATATATATATATATATATATATATATATATATATATATATATATATATATATTGAAACTGACCACAGATATGGGTTCTAGGGGTCCTAGTTCGCGCTCATGTGAAGAAGTGTTTTTAAAATTCAGAAGTCAGGATCTCCCCATTAGTGAATTTTTTCAAGAAAATTCACTAAAAATTTTTATAAAAAACTCAAAGGAGAATGAGTGCTGGACGAAGGTGGCAATTTAAAGATTTTGCCCCACCTCTAAAAAAATTCAAGAGGCTGCAACAATCTGCTATGATCCGTCAAGTGACAAACAGCTAGAATTGTTATTCCATCTTGTGAAGTATCGTGATTGTATGAGCTTCAATTTTCTATTAATCCATAATGGTGAATCGAAATTTTAGTAACTGCGACTGTGTTGTAGTAGTTGGCCTGCATAAAGAATAGACTATCCCCAAACGCAACCGATACAGCGGTTTGACCTGATTCAGTCAACCATTTCGAGAATTCTAAAACAATATCGATAAACTGGTACAAATGCTAGATAGAAGTGCAGGTTAAGGTCGAGGTAGAGTGACAAATCGAACACCAGACCGATCTATTCAAGTTCATACATTGCAGAAAAAGTTTACGAATTTATTAATTATTTTCCCAAAGCACTGTATCATTGAACCTAATACAAAGAAAGTCGGGACGCAATAAGTGCGTTATGGTAGCGAATGTTCATAGAAATATTTTTAATGTTACTTTTTTTATGTAAGATATCAAACTTGTGTGTGTGACGTCAGATTGCACTGGCTGTGGTATGGTTACCATTCGCACATTTTAAAGATATCAAACTTAGTAGAAACTATAACCTTTATAATAGTATAAACCAGGTAACATATTTCATCAAAAAAACTTTATTGTTTGAGCAAGTACAACAGTTTTCCGGAAACACTGGTTTGACTCTCCTGACCAACGAAGAACCTATCCAACCAATTTACACAAAAACTATACTTTTGTTTTGTTAGATACAGGAGGGAGAAATACTCATGCATACCTCATTCACCACACCGTAATGCCGTGGGATATCGAGGTACTGTGAGACTGTACTCACTAAAACTCCCTCCCTAGGAGTACCGGACCTTAGTCCATACCTCCGTCGAAAATATTTCACACAATGACTTTTGGGTTTGAATGTTTCCATTCTGTTTTTGCCCCTGGGGCGTTAGCGGGTAAGTATAAGCCTTGGACGCTTATACTTATGTGGAAGTTGCTCATCGTAGGCAGTAGCACTACGGAGAAGAGCATTTGGGTGAGAAGCGGCTTTTGTGAACTGAATTGTGGGTAGTTGAGTTATAAACTCAAGTATCGAAGGCATTTCCAGATCAGAGTGAATCTGACTGTTTCTGTCAAACCATGGCGCTCCGGTAACCATTCTCAGAATGTTGATCTGGATGATTTGATGGGTCTTGATGTGTGTTACGGCCGCGGTGACCCATTCAGGTAATGCATAGGTCAAGGCTGGCCGGATGATGACTTTCTACATGAGAAATTTATTGTTCATGGACAATTTGGAGTTTCTGTTAAGAAGTGGGAACAGCTTCGAGATAAACATCGAGGATTTTCGTCGGGCGTGTACAAAAACTATACCTGTCAAGATATCATTATTTACAGAAAGCTCTTTGAGAGACCATAGTGAGATGTACTACAAGTGTCGCCATCGGTGGCGTAGCCAGGCAATACGTTGTCACGGCAGCTCTAATAAACACAACGTGTTATATACATAGAGACTGTGTACAACTAACTAAAAAATCGTAATAAGGGACCATGTATCTATACAGTGTGTCCCAAACTCGATGGGAATGTATTGCTATCTCCGTTACTATTAGAGATAGGGAGACGGTTAAATTAGCAATGTTTTGTAGAATTTCATGCTCGTTCCAAATATGACTCGCATTTTGCCCTTCCTCTTTTCGTTTTCAAGTTATTTTGAAAAAAAAAACAAAATTTGTCGATTTATTTTTTCTTCAATATCTAAGTAGGCGTTGATCTGACATGTCTAAGACTTGCACTTTTTACAGAGTAATCTTTTTGTACTATTCTTAACTTTGGAGTGTCATTTGTTTTTGAGCTACAGGTATAAAAATTTGTTTTTATTATGGCAGCCATATTGGATTTTTTGCTCATACTTGAGAAATCTTGTAATTGCACTGACAATTTTGAGAAAAACCGTTTTGAGCATAGTAGGCTATGAAATCTAATACCAGAAAACAAATGACAAAAAAAAGTGTTCAAAAAGCAGTAGGCCATTGAGTCTAACAATAGACTTCTACTTGTAACATAATTTTCCGTAATGATTCACGATAAAAAAATATTGTGTTCTAATTTACAATACTTACTTAAGTGATAATGCTAGGTAATATTATGTTAAACAGTTTAATAACGAAATCCGGCAATAACAAATTATATTATATCAGGACTTCGAGCACACTAATGAACCGGGCCATTGTTACAAATGACACGATTATTAAAATTTTGTTACAAAAATTTTTTGACTATCCTAACATTGTGAGCTGGATAACGGTCTTGTTGGTACCAAATCTCATCGAAATTATTACAACTCTAATTGTTGGTAAGGTATCATTTCTCAATAGACTAAGATACCTTTCCCCAGTTAAATTATTATCAAAAAAGAACGGACCAACAATGAAGTTACCTTATTTTTTTTTTAATTAACTGTCTAATCTACAAATAAAAATAACAGTTTTTTACCAAATAAGTCGCACCAAACAGTAATACCAAATCTGTCTTGCAATCGTCTTTATTCCTTTAGATGGGCATTTTCATTTGCCCAATAATGCCTATTATGGCGATCATACACACCACAATTTGTAAATCTAGATTCATCAGTCCATATTATTTTCAAATGAAAATTTTCATCTTGCTGACATTGTCCTTGATACCATCTGCTGAATTAAAGGCGCTTAGGGTAATCGTAGCCTTGTATGATTGTAGGTTTGTATGGATGGTAATGACTTTGTTTTAATACAAGGTATACCGTACTTTTTGGAACGTCAATTTGTTCACCATAAAACCGAACACATTGCGGAGGGTTTTCGTTTGAAACCTATAAGACGTTATTATTTCTTTCTTCATTTCTGGACATTGGCAGTTTATTTCCATGGAAGCTGGCGTCGTTTAATAGATTGGTCACTATCCTGCAAAATATTTCGGTGTCTGGTTGTCGTCTTTCTGGGTAGTTGTTCTGATATGAATTTGCAGCTGCCTCAGTATTTGGGCTGGAACGAATATAACATTCCAACATGTTAGAATATTCTTCATTACTGAACATATTGTTGAATAATATTTAAAATAAACAGGAAATAAACTATTTAGTACAAAATTTTAAGCAACGTGTTAAATACACCTCAAATTGTTTAGATATTTAAGAATGATAATATTCTTAATTGTCGCAATAGTGTTATATCGATAGCAACGTTTTCTCTGTTGTTTTTCAGTTGACTTACGTTTAAAAGTCAAACCATTTTCAAAGGCGTCTACCTAAATCATTATTCTACTTTTTGTTGAGTTTTGTCAGTAAATTTAGTTATTTACTAGGTTTATCTATTTAATTAAATTATAACAATCTTTTAGGATAATGTTGTAATGTAAAATATCATTTGTAATATCTGGGCGATTCATTGGTGTGCTTAAAGCTCCAATTTTTTTATCGTGAATCATTACGGAAAATAATGTTAGAAGTAGAAGTCTATTGTTAGACTCCATTTTAAACACTTTTTTTGTTATTTGTTTTCTGGTATTAGGATTTTACAAGCATGTTGTACATCATTGGAAAGCTCGTTTCACAGGCTATCGCATGAGTAAAAATCCAATATGGCTACCATAATAACAACAAACGTTGATACCTGTAGCTCAAAAACAAATGACAATCCAAGTTGAGAATAGCACAAAAAGATTACTCTGTAAAAAGTGTCCTAATAATGTACAAGTCTTAGACATGTCAGATCAATGCCTACTTAGATATTAAAGAAAAAAGAAATCGACAAATTTTGTTCTTTTTTTCCAAATAACTCGAAAGCGAAAAGAGGCATGACAAAATACAAGTCATATTTGGAACGAGCATGAAATTCTACAAAACATTGCTAGTTTAACCGTCTTCCTATCTCTAATAATAACTGAGATAGCAATACATTCTCATCCAGTTTGGGACACACTGTATGTGTAAACATAAAAAATACAAATAATAAAATCGACTTCATTAAGGATAACTCAAAACTACCGGTCAGATCTTGATGAAGTTTATATGGGACCACATGAGAAGCACCATCTTTCAAATAAAAATTGAATCATCAAAATCGGTTCACCTAGAAAAAAGTTATGAGGTAACACACATAAAAAAAATACAGTCGAATTGAGAACCTCCTCCTTTTTTGAAGTCGGCTAAAAACTGACACTGACCGCGGATATGGGTTCTATGGTGTGTAGTTCGCGCTCATTTAAGCAAATATTTTCAAAATTCCAAAATCGGGGTCTCCTCAATAACGAATTGTTTTTACGAAAATTCGCTAAAAACTATTTACTTTTAAACCACAATCTCACAATAACACAATAGATGTTGATATCCACATAAAATGTTTTGGTTTTGTCCGTTTTCCTGATCACCAGTAACACCCAATTTTTTTTAAGGCTTTAACTTTTTCTTTTAACTTAGGGCTCTAAATCTTGGTATGTAGTTTACTTTTTAGAATGTAAACCGACGTACCAAATTTTGATGCAAGAGCTTTGTTATTTACACAGATATGATTTTTTTCCGAAAGAAAACCTAAAACTTTCCCTGAAAACCACGTTCGATGTTCTTGGCTAACAAACTTGTCTAAGCCACTTACAAAAGGAAGGTACCTTTTTGAGTTATCGGTTTGATATACACACAGATATATATATATATATATATATATATATATATATATATATATAAAACGGGTGGGCTATTTAAGATTTGGAATTTGAATCGGCTATAAAAAAAACTAATGAATATTTTTTTAAAGTTATGAATTTATTAGAAAGATTGAACCTTTCCATTTAGAAATGGAAGACAACATCATTCAAATGACTGCCACGGCTAGCTTTACAATACCCCATTCGAACAGTCCAATTTTCAGTACATTTTCGATTGTTTGGGCCTCTCTTTCGTCAATGGTAACTTCGATTTCATGTTTCAAATCGTCAATTGTCTTTCGATGGTTAGCGTAACACTTGTCCTTAACGGCTCCCTGAAAAAAAGGTCCAAAGGAGTCAAATCGCAGCTTCGAGGTGGCCAATTGACATCAGCATTTCGGCTAATTATGCGATTTTCGAAAGCAGTGCGCAAAAGATCGATTGTTACGTTGGCTGTGTGGCACGTTGCGCCGTCCTGTTGAAACCAAATGTCGTCTATGTCATACTCTTCAATTCTGAGAAATAAAAAATCTCTTAGCATAGCGCGGTAACGATCGCCATTCACCGTAACGGCGTTTCCCTGCTAATTTTCGAAGAAAAATGGCCCAATAATACCGCCATACCAAAATCCGCACCAGACAGTCAATTGTTGTGAATGCATTGCTTTCTCCACGATGACGTGTGGATTTTCTGAGACCCAGATACGACAATTTTGCTTATTGACGTATCCTCCGAGGTGGTAATGAGCTTCATCTGAAAAGATGATTTTTCGGTAAAAATGCTCATCTTCGATCAAGCGGTCTTCGGCCCATTGAGCAAACCGAAAACGCTTCGGATGGTCATGCGGCTTCAGCTCTTGCACTAACTGAACTTTGTACGCATTCATACCGAGATCTTCATGCAACATTCTTCTCAAAGAAGTGCGTGAAATGTTCAATTCTTGAGAACGATGACGAGTTGATATTGATGGTTGTTCACGCACACTTTAAACAACAACAGAGATGTTTTTGGTTGAGCGCACTGGACGAGTACGTACACGGGTTGTTTTATCCAACAACGATCCACTTTCACGAACTCGCTTCACAAATTGATCAACAAACTGCGTTTTTGGCACATCCTTTTTGTCAAAGTCAAATTTTTTTCGTAAATTTCTTACAGTTTAAGTAGAAGACTGAGCACTTTGGAAATACGTTTTAAATATTTCCCAACTTTTTTCAAGCGAAAAGCGACCCATTTAATAAATGTTAAACATAAAACTAACTTTCTGTCACATCGAAAATGTCATCAAAGCTTCCAACCTCAAAATAACCTATAGTTCCAATTTCAAACGTTAGATAGCCCACAGTTTATATATATATATATATATATATATATATATATATATATATATATATATATATATATATATATATATATATATATATGGAAACTGGCCCCAGATATGGGTTCTAGGAAGTCTAGTTCAAGATTATTTGAAGAAATTGTTTCTACGAAAATTCATTAACAAGAATACATTGTAATAGTAGTTGTATGTCATATTAGAAGAATAATTAGTTGAATAATCGCTTTAATGAAGACATACTCGTAGTCTGTAATTTGTATAATTGACAAAGTCCTAAAAGGTGGGATGCAGTTTTAATTTAGGGATGCGCAAAACCAGATGACCTACTCTATCAATCAATGGTGCAGGAAAAAGCTAATTCGTTTAACGATTAAAGCTCGAGCCGTGAAAAGCGATCGAGTTGAATGCCACTGCCGTATTCCGTTTGCCGTATATCCCGTCAAGAGGCAGAGTGCGCAACCTGCTAAGCTCTCAGATATATTCGATTTAACGGTCTGAACGAATCCGACTTTCTGTCTAACATTAATATTCAATACGCATTTCTCGTTTCCCATTTATATCTGTTAAAAAAAGGGGAGTTCATTTGGTTGATACCTGATAGATTGCTTGACACTTCTCTAGAATAAATATTGAATTATTGATCAAACAATACCTCCACAATTAATTTATTCAAGCTGCAAAGAATTTTTTCTAACACAGTTTATTGGTTATAGACTCTAAAGTTACTGAACATTTTACTCTATATATATATATATATATATATATATATATATATATATATATATATATATATATATATATATATATATATATATATATATACATACATATATATATATATATATATATATATATATATATATATATATATATATATATATATATATATATATATATATATAGCTTTTATATAGGTTTGTGGGTTTGGTTTACCTTAAATTTTTGCAAACAGTGATATACAGTGTGTCCCAAACTGGATGGAAATGTATTGCTATCTCCGTTACTATTAGAGATAGGGAGCCGGTTAAATTAGCAATGTTTTGTAGACTTTCATGCTCGTGACTTATATTTTGCCCTCCCTCCTTTCGCTTTCGACTTATTTAAAAAAAAAAAAATTGTCGTTTTCTTTTTTCTTCAATATCTAAGTAGGCGTTGATCTGACATGTCTAAGATTTGCACATTATCAGGACACTTTTTACAGCCTAATCTTTTTGTACTATTCTCAACTTCGGATTGTCATTTATTTTTGAGCTACAGGTATCAACATTTGTTTTTATTATGACAGCCATATTGGATTTTTTGCTCATGTGATAGCCTGTAAAAAGGGATTTTCAATTTATTTACAACATCCTTGAGTAATCTTGTAATTGCAATGACAATTTTGAGAAAAACCGTTTTTAGGATAGTAGGCTATGAAATCCAATACCAGAAAACAAATGACAACAAAAAAAGTGTTCAAAAAGCAGTAGGTCATAGAGTCTAACAATAGACTTCTACTTTTAACCTAATTTTCCGTAATGATTCACGATAAGAAATAGGAATTTTGAGCACATCAATGAATCGGCCCATCATTACAAATGATATTTTACATTACAACATTATCCTAAAAGTTGTTATAAATAAATTAAATAGGTAAATCTAGTAAATAACTAAATTTACTAACAGAACTCGGTAAAAATTAGATTAATGATTTACGAAGACGCCTTTCAAATTGTTTGATTTTTAAAGTCAACTGAAAAACAACAAAAGAAAGGTTGCTATGGATATAACAATATCGCGTCAATTAAGAATACTGTCATTCTTAATTATCTAAACAATTTTATTTAACACAATGCTTAAAATTTTGTACTAAATAGTTTGTTTCCTGTTTATTTTAAAAAGCCTGGACGCAGCAAGTGCGTTATGGTAGTGAATTTTCATAGAAATGATCTGGCACAAAATATTTTATTATAACTTGTTTTTCTTGTAACATAGAAATTTAAATTTTGGTGTATAGTTTACTTTTTATATCGTAAACCTACCTACCAAATTTGGTTATTATATATCTCTTATTTTTTAAGATAAAATTTTTTTTCAAATAAAAACTCAGAATTTTCCTGGAAAACCTCGTCCGATTTTTTTGATTAACGAATTTGTCAAAGCCATTTACAAGAGGAAAGTACGTGCCAAGTTTTATCAAAATCGGCCCATTATTCTTTGAGATAGAAATTTTTTTCGAATGAAAACTCAAAATTTTCCCGGAAAACCTCTTCCCATTTTCCTGACTAACAAACTTATCAAAGCCATTTACAAAAGGAAGGTAAATACCAAATTTTATTAAAATCAGCTTATTACTTTTTGAGATAAGGATTTTTTTCGAATGAAAACTCAAAATTTCCCCGGAAAACCTCGTCAGATTTTCCTGACTAACGAACTTGTTCAATCCATTTACAAAAGAAAGGCACATGCCAAATTTTATTAAAATCGGCCCATTATTTTTTGAGTTATCGGTGTGATATATATATATATATATATATATATATATATATATATATATATATATATATATATATATATATATATAAACATATAAATATTGAAACTGACCCCAGATGTGGGTTCTAGGGGTCCTAGTTCGCGCTCATTTGCAAAAATTTTTTGAAAATTCCAAAGTCGGAATCTCCCCATTAGTGAATTTTTTCTACGAAAATTCACTAATATTATTCAACAATATGTTCAATAATGAAGAATATTTTGACATGTTATATTCGTTCTAACCTAAATACTAAGGCAGCCGCAAATTCATATCAAAACAACTACCCAGAAAGACGACAACGAGACACCAAAATATTTCGCAGGATAGTGACCAATCTATTGAGCGACGGTAGCTTCCACGCAAAGAAACTACCAATGCCTAGAAATGATGGAATAAGAAGTAATGCGGTCTCACAGGCTTCAAACGAAAACCCTCCGCAATCTGTTCGGTTTTATGGTGAACAAATTGACGTTCCAAAAAGTACGGTACACCATGTATTAAAACAAAGTCATAACTATCTATACAAACCTACAATCGTACAAGGCTTAAATGTTGACGATTACCCTACGCGACTTCAATTCTCCAGATGGTATTAAGGACAATATCAGCAAGATGAAATTTTTTATTTGCAAATAATATGGACTGATGAATCCAGATTTACAACTTGTGGTGTGTATAATCGCCATAATAGGCATTATTGGGCAAATTAAAATCGCCATCTGAAGGAAGAAAGACGATTGCGGGACAGATTTGGTATTAATGTTTGGTGCGGCTTATTAGGTAAAAAACTGTTATTTTTATTTGTAGATTATACAGTGAATTTTAAAGATTTTCAGGTAACTTCATTGTTGGTCCGTTATTTTTTGAAAATAATTTAACTGGGGAAGGGTATCTTAATCTCTTGAAAAATGATATCTTACCAACAATTTGAAGAGTTCATGATAATTTAGACGAGATTTGGTACCAACAAGACGGTTGTCCAGCTCACAATGCTAGGATTGTCAAAAAAAATTTGTTCCAAAATTGTAATAATCGTGTCATTTGTAACAATGCGCCGGTTCATTGGTGTGCTCGAAGTCCTAACACCCATGGTTTTTTTATTTTTGGGGTACTCTGAAGAATGATGTGTATAAATTCGTTCCAACAAAAATTATCAATGAATTACAAAACAGAACCACGGAAGCTATAAATCATATTAACCAAAACACCTTCACCAGAGTTTGCAGGCATGTTTCAAAAAGGTGTCTAAAGTGCATTGAACATAACGGTGGCCATATTACCTAATTAAGTATTATAAATTAAATCACAATATTTTTTATCGTGAATCATTACGGAAAATTATGTTAAAAGTAGAAGTCTATTGTTAGACTCCAAGACCTATTGCTTTTTGAACACTTTTTTTGTCATTTGTTTTCTGGTATTGGATTTCATAGCCTACTATCCTCAAAACAGTTTTTCTCAAAATTTTCAGTGCAATTACAAGATTTCTGAAGCATGTTGTGCATCATTGGAAAGCTCTTTTCACAGGCTATCACATGAGCAAAAAATCCAATATGGCTGCCAGAATAAAAACAAACATTGGTATCTGTAGCTCAAAAACAAATTACAATCCAAAGTTGAGAATAGCACAAAAATATTACTCTGTAAAAAGTTTCTTGATAATGTACAAGTCTTAGACATGTCAGATCAACACCTACTTAGATATTGAAGAAAAAATAAATCGACAATTTTGTTTTCAAAATAACTCAAAAACGAAAAGAGGCAGGGCAAAATACAAGTTATATTTGGAACGAGCATGAAATTCTACAAAACATTGCTAATCCAACCGTCTCCCTATCTCTAATAATAACGGAGATAGCAATATATTCCCATCCAGTTTGGGACACACTGTATAGCTTTTCTATAGGTTTGTGGGTTTTGTTTACCTTAAATTTTTGCAAACAGTGATATATAGAAGCGATTTAGTTTACAAATAGCAAGGCTTTTTTCACTATATTCATCACTTGAACCACAAACGGATTTGCTTCTGTGAGAGCTCTTCAAATTATAAACCAGGAACAAAAAGTCTGGACGCAGCAAGTGCTTTATAGGAATGAATTTTCATAAAAATGTTTTTAATAGCAAATATGTCTTTCTAGAATGAACACTTATGTATCGCACTGTCGTCATCTCGTGCGTAATTAAGTTCTATGTTGTCTCAACAGCTCTAATGAACACAAAATGTGTGTGTGTGTGTTGTTTCTTTAACGTCAGCCTATTTCCGCGACTATGTCCAATCACCGACGCCAGGAAGCAGTTTCACCCCACTATCCTGGAAATTTTGCCGAACCCCTGCCTTTCTGTAAGGAGGGTAGGGATCTTTAACGTGCTCAACAGCGCAAGGACACGGGAGCGATGTCTTTACGCCCCCTCCGAAGGCCGGAACGTGCCGAGATTCAACTTGCTCAAATACAATGCCAGAATCTCGGTTGATGTTAATTTTACAGTTTGTAATGAAAAAGTGAAAGGGGTACCCTGGGATCGAACCCAGTACCCTTCGGTTCAGAGGCACAACTTCTTGCCCCTGAAGCACCGAGGTTGTCAATGAACACAAAATGTTTTGTTAACCTACACAACGATTTTTAAATTAGCAGTCTCAGTGATGCAACAGTAAAAACGAGTGCTTTAACAACCAACGTACCTAGGTTCGATTTCCAGTAAAACGTCATTTTATTTTCAGTGCATGCTTTAAAAATAGCACCAACTGAGGTTGTGCGAATTGTGTCTAAGCCTATTGAATGTCTGCACGTGTCGCTTTTCCAAGAAATATAAATTCATCGGTCTCGTGTATCCTGGTCTTATAGAAGAAAAGGAATTCTGCAAAATTTCCAGGATAGTGAGATGAAACTACCCACTAGCGTCAGTGATTGGTCATATTGGCGGAAATATATCGATGTCAAAGAAACAAGATACAGTACAACAACAATTTTTGAATCGTCAACTTGGTTGAAAAATCGTTAACAATGAATATATTAAACGATTTTACAGTGTAATGCGAAAGGCGTGGGAAGAAAAGCAGTTTTATAGCCTAAGCGCTCTTTGTCGCCTTTCCCTTTATAATAAAGGAAGTTCAGATCTCTTTGAAGAAGCAGACGAAAATATTTAAGGAAATTTATAGGAAACCATCCACCTTGATTCCTACGCATTCAGGATTTATAATTAGTTCCGAATTTAGGAGTATCGGTAACGAGCTGTGCCCTATACAATTTCTAAGAACCATTAAAAATTGGTGTGGAAATTCCTGAATCCGATACAGAAAATTTGTGTTCAGATTTACTGCGAAGTCATTATGATTGACAAGAATTTTCTAGTTCAGAAAGTTTTCAGTCAATTTACGCCTTAACCGAGGCTTGATATTTCACAAATATATGTACGTATATTTAAACTCTGTAGTATCAACCGACTGAGCTTGAAAACCTTATATATAAACCATACAAATTTATCGTGATATTGAAAACGATACATTTTTTACTCTACGTAAAAAAAAATTGTCGTCGCTTATTTCTACACAACTGTAATTTAAATTCATAACGGATATAACCGAACTTCCCACTTTGATTTAATATGGAGTCTGATCATTGTTACATCTCGGAACATATACCCCACAAACAGATTACTGCTCACAAGAATACACTTGGCAAATCCGACGTTATAAATCCGCTAAATGGGACGAATTAAGAAATTTTTACTTTTCGTTTGTTTGTTCAGACTCCGTTTTCGAGATAATAATCCCAGAGACTGCGCCAATTCCATAACTGAAATTAACTTATTAGACATCGAAATATACAGGGTGATTCGCATAAGGACCGACACAGAGCAGGGGCATGTAGGGGAACACAAAATATTACGATTTAATGCAACTTACTCCTATACTAAGCTGCACCCCTGAGAAGTTATAGACCTAGTGGGGTTTCTAATTTCGAAAAAATCAATATCTCAGTTATGCCTGTACTTAGAAGAACTAAATTTGGTACACGTTTTAGGTGTACCAAGAGCAATAATCGGCAGTAATAATAATTCAATTGAAGCATTTTAAAGGGTTGATTTTGGAATGGGTGGAGTAGAAAAGACAAAGAGAATGCACAATAAGCCGAAGGCTGCGGGGCTATCGGGGCGGCAAAGACGCGAACTAGCCTCAAAGGAAAAAAGGGTTGATAAGGGATGGTTCACCCTTAAAATGTGACAGAATTCTTTAACCTATTGGCGGATTTAAGAAATTATTATTTCATTTTATGTGGAGTTTAATTCTAAAACTATTATTACTCTTATTAATGTTCAAGTAACTTTATCGTTTTCAACAAAATTTTCAACCAAATACACGTATTAGAGCTGTGTTATTTAAAATCATCGGAAATTCAAACGTTAATTATGAAATTTAACGTCAGAATTGACAATCAGGAAAGTAAGTCATTTTATTTTAGTAATATTTGCTGAGTGTTGTGAAAATGGCCGGGAAGTTTTCATTTAGCAAACAAGTTGACATGCTATTAGTGTTAGGTTTCTGTGAAGTAAGCTACGGAAGAGGTGTTGAAGATTATCGGAGAAGATTTCCTAATCATGTAATCCCTCATAGAAAAATATTTGCCAATGTTGAAAGACGTGCTCAAGAAACAGGCAAGTTTTTCAGTTAACACTCAAGAACGTGCTGCTGCAACCAGGGCACAAGACGAAGAACTTATTTTAAATACAATTGAAGATGACCAACATATTAGTACTGGAAATCCAGCTCGACAAACTGGTATATCGCAAACTTCTGTTCACCGAGTAATAAGACGTAATCTACTGCACCCATATCACATGTAAAAGTGCAAGAATTGTTACGGGAAGACTTGGTTAAACGAGGGAATTTCTGTCAGTTTATTTTGCATCTAGAAATTAATTTTCAAAAGATTTATCCAAACATGTCAATTCCAAATCATAACTCTAGTTCAATAAAGCATGCCGGAAGGCAATAATCAATAAAAATTCTACCTAGAATTTTTGGGACAAAAACCCTAGAAGCAAAGTTCATGCTGACTTTGTATCAGCAAAGAATAAGTGCAAATAGACAACCAATTAAGGCAAAAATGGCTTCCAACAATCAATAAAGTCACCTCATGTCAAAACAATCCTGCCGTTTCTGGTCTGTGCCAAAAATTTAGATGTATATTACACTACCAGCTAGGACACGCAAAAGTTGCCAAGGAGGTGGAAAAAGAAATTCCAGTTTCCACCATCAAGGCATGAAATGCAGTGATTCATATTAGGCTGACTAGGACCTATACCCTCAGAATCCCCAGCAAAGATCAGTGGAGGGAAAATAAGGTTCCTTTCCAGCCTGCTAGCCTGGTCTGTTTTACCGACGGATCACGGTTGGAGGTGCAGCACTCCTCCGGGGCGGGAATATACATCGATAGCCTGGGGCGGCGCGAGAGTTATGCTCTGTGCGCATATACCACGGTATTCAAAACAGAGGTGTACGCTATTCTGTCTGTAGCAAATCTACAGGATGTGAGGATGAGCCCTGAGGAATGTTGCTCAGATAGTCAGGTGGTCCTCTGGGCAGTCTGAGCCTCCAAAATTAGGTCAGAACTGGGCTGACGCTCTTACGGGAGTGTCCAGGACAAAACAAGTACAACTTGTGTGGGTTCGGGGCTTCTGTGGCGTGGAAGGGAATGAAGTGGCGAATAACCTCGCAAGGCTTGGTTCCCGGCGACCATTATGTGGCCCGGATCCTGGCTTATTGGTAGGAGTCGTTCTGCGCTTCGCCGCATAATTTTGGTACTAACAGGCCACTGTACTCTCAAAAGACACCTTACATTGGTAGGTGTCGAAAGGGATCCCATTTTCCAGGAATGCGGCGAGACAGAAAAAACGTCTTACCACTAACTGTGTGAATGCGAGGCTTTTGGGAGTCTGCGAACAGAATTGGCTGGTTCAAGGACTCTGCCGAGGAGTCAGTCATGACCTTTATTTTGAGGCCCAGGAGGTTTGGTAACGGAACCGATTAGGGGTAGGGCATGGTTGCTGAGTTGCCGCGGTTGGCAAAAAGTACCCGTTGTGGCCTACTTGCCTGGTGTTAGCCTCCCCACTATTGCTACTACTACTACTACACTACCAGTTTCTCTTCTTTGTTGGCTTCAAGTGATGATAAAGTATTCGCTGTATCATCAAAAGAAAGATTATATTTGCCCGTGTACTTGCTTAAAATTCTACGCCTGATCAGCAGGGGAATGGGCCACCAACTATCACAGCTGTAAATTCAAAATGGGAGAAATATTTTTTAGACATCGTACTATTAGAAAGATATTACATTTAGACATCACAAGGGAATCAGAGTCCGATAGAACTCCAGCAATAGTTTCTAAAATAAGTGATCCTGAACTGACTCTAAATATTTGACGCCCTTTTTCGATGTCCTATAAGATGAGGGTATGTCCATCTTTCTGAAGACAAGTTAGAGTTCAGCCTGTTCCCAAAAAAAAAAGACAAATCTGATATGGAGAAAAATGGTCCAATTTCCGTTCTTTCAGTTTTTGTACTGGTAATACTTTTTCACTTTATAGACTCAGTTGTTGGTCCCGAGCCATATTGCGACTTAACAAAAATCCATGTAAGAAATAAACTTGATGCTCGGGAGAGGAACCAAATGCAGTTATACTGGATGAACACGCCAGGGTTAAGGCAGGCAAAGCGGTCCATAACCATATAAACAGAGAAGTCTGAACTGCTCCTTGAATTAAACATTGATTTGCGAGAGAAACCAAATGCTGTCATACTGAACGAACACGCCAGGTTTAAGGCAGGCAAAACGGTTCATAACCATATCAACGCAGAGTTTTGGACTACTCCGAATTGAACAGGAACGACAGAAATCAAAGAATTTTTCGCAGGAAACTCCCCAGTAAGGTATCACATTAAGAAGATGGGTGGACAGTAAAGACTGCGCTGAAGCAGCGGAAACAACAGAACATCTGCTGTGTGACTGCATCGCTCACTTCTGCAAAAGTCTGAAATACGTTGTAGGGGTGACCTTAACACCCCAGTAAATAGAGAAAATAGCTCCGGAAAAGATGGTAGACCACATAAGAATTCTGAAATCTTTGGGCAACTATCAGAAAATAGAGTCATGCGCACGAGATCCATTGGGGTCGCAGCGCTTTACGACTCATTGAACAATTTACAAATCTACAATCATAAGCTCAGTAGACAACTTTCTTGATTTTTAACATTAGGCGGTCAGTTTAAATAGCACTTTCTTTATTTTGCTCAGCAAACTCTTTCTGAAGTTTTACTGTTATTTTGTCTACAGCGAGATATTAATCTTTTCTAAGCTCTTTTGCGACTTTCTCACATTATTGTTTTGTGATAAACTTGCCTGGATCGTCTGTCCAATTATTCCAGATGTGCCTTCTGGTATTTGCCTTAGATTAGATTAGATTGGATTTTATTGTGCGTGGGCTATTCCAGTCCCTCCACCGCGACCTTGGGTCTATTGTGGCTCACGTCTAATTATTTAGATTTCACCCATCAATTCAAGCTCCCTGAGGGAGTCGATCTTTTCTTGAGGGTGAAAGTTTGTTTGGCAGGTGTACTGCCATCTGAGTGAAGTCGCTTGCCAGCTTCGAAGCTCAAAGAGAGATAACCTCTCTCTGAGTTCGTCTGGACCCGACATCCATCAGTGTCTGCCTCGAGGCGGTATCATGAAGTCCCGCTCTCGAGCAGCATCTAATCTCCAGTTGTAATCCACCCCTAGAGATCTCAGCTCCCCTCAGGCTCGTCCAAACCTGACACTTAACAGTGTTAGACTCAACGCAACATCCCACCGAGTCCCGCTCCCGAGCATCACCCCAGCTAGGCCGTCCGTCCGTTTCGTAGCACACAGTATGAGCTCCAAACTCCGGGTGTCTACCACTCATCAGAGATCAGAGCCCCCCGGGACGTCTGGACACACGACATACGCCAGGGCTCAATCCAGGGCGGTATAATCTGGAACCCCGCTCCCGAGTAACAACCAAGCGAGGCCAACTGTCAGTCTCTAAGGCCACAGTGGAGGCGTCAAACTCCGGGTGCATATCACTCCCCAGAGATATACCCCCCCCCCTCACAGAGTAGGCCCAAGTCTCCAGGTGCAATCCACTCCTAGAGACCCCAGCCACCTCCGGGTTCATCTAGGCCCAACACCCGCCAGAGTTAGCTTGCACCTGCGAGGTTAAACTTTGTTTGGCAGATGTACTGCCATCTGAGCGAAGTCACTTGCCCGTCCCAAACTCAAAGAGAGATAACCTCTCTCCGAGTTCGTCTGGACCAGACATCTGTCAGTGTTTGACTCGGGGCAGTATCATGAAGTTCTGCATCCGAGCAGCATCCAAGTGAGGTCGTTTGTCCGTTTCGAAGCTCACAGAAGAGGCCTCAACGCTTAGTTGTATTCCACCCCTAAAGATCTCAGTTCTCTTCCGGGTTCGTCTAGACCCGACACCCACCAGTGCTAGACTCAAGGCGACATCCCATCGAGCCCCGCTCCCGAGCATCGCACAAGCGAGGCCGTCCGTCCGTTCCGAAGCACACAGTGGGGGCCTCAAACTCCGGGTGTTTACCACTCATCAGAGCTGTCAACCACCTCCGGGTCGTCTAGACACACGACACCCGCCAGCACTCAACCCAAGGCGGCACCCATACAGAATCCCGCTCCCGAGTAACAACCGTGCGAGGTCAATTGTCCATTTCTAAGCCCAGAGTGGAGGCCTCAAAATCCAGGTGTACATCAGTCCCAGAGATATCCGCCTCACTCCAGGCCCACCTTGACAAGACCCACGCCAGTGTTTAATTCCAATTAGTCGCCTTTTACGACAGGCAGAAGTTACCTTGGGCCTATTCTTTTAATTAGTCCCCGGATCCACAGTGGACGGCATTTGCCTTACTTTTTAAATAATATATTCCCATCGTTTATCATTGCGACTTTACTTTGGTTTGTGAATGATAAAATGGTGTAGAAATGAAAAAACTGCAGCAGAGATATTCAAAGCAGTATCGCATTTAGATTGTAATAATTAATTTATGTTTAAAAACGTGTTGGTCATTCTGTTATGCTATACCTAAAATCTAATACATTATTTCAAAAAAACTGGTAATATACAAGTGGAAAATATTACAACAGATGAACACGAAACCAGTAATTTGGAGCTCGTAATGTTCTGTGGACTAATTTCCTGTGTCAATGTCATACTTTTTTTAGTTTTTTCCAGCTATGAATGAGCTCTGACGCAACTGCAGAAATAAAAGTAGAAGGTTAGCAACAGTGATTGTGCGTAGAGTCTCTGAAAACGTTTCATTATTGATTCCTGGATGAGTTTGAAAGGAAATTATTGGCACAAAACAAATGAAGTTAACTATGCTAATGATGGTATTTCATAGAGAGTCAATTTAGGCTCGACAAATTGTACACTATAGTGCTCTAATTATTTTGTGGGTCTCAACTCGAACAAATGGTATAATCACCAAAATAACATCTTGACTAGATATATACCGTTTCATCAACTCAACTTGACTAATTATCACTTAATAAACTTATTGAGGCCTAGTTATTCCATCCACTAATTATTGCCGCCTTTCATTTCAAATTTAATTTTAGATTCAATTATATTCTGAAGTTGACTCACAAAACAGTTACTGGTATTATGTTTTGATGCCTATTATATAAAAATTACATCAAATCTATCTAAATCTCAAAGAATTATTCCATAAAATATACGAATGCTAGAATGTTAGTTCCACCCCAACAGCTGTATCTCTGACGTCATAAACTCCGCATATCAAGTATTATTAACTTTGGTCTTCAACCAATTTTATCATTATGTGTTGCTACACGGATAAATATATAGAGTGGTGGCGCATTGAAAACGAAACAGACCGATTTGCGTCCAGAGAATTATTTTTTTAAGAAACGCTGAAACAAGTCAATTTTAATATTGAGGGGGACATGTTTTGACATAAAACTCAACTTTGTCACATCAACCCCTTAAGGGTGGTGTTACTTTTCTGAATTCAGCACATTAATTTTTTTGGAAGTTTTATCAACTCGTTTAAAAATTATTCACAGTTGAAGATGCAAAAACGTATTTCGTTCATTCCGATAAGAAATGTGCTGATAGTCAATGTTTTGTTGGTTTGTAAACAAAAAAATGACTATCAGAATATTTTTTATCGGAATGAGAGAAATGCGGTTTATGATTTCAGTTTATCGGTCGGTTTGATACTTAATAGTACCACCGAAAATTGATTTCACAATGTCTATTCTGTAGAAGAAAGAGTTGAAATAATTACTCTTTTTTTTTCAAAAACGATGACTGTGCCAACCGTACCGCAAATTTGTTTAATGAACGACATCCGAACAGACATGTTAACAGAAAATACATTTTAGAGTTAGTTGCAAAGTTTCGACAAAGTGGTTCAGTAGCCAACAAAAAACGGGATCCTGAACGTGAATTTCCGGTTAGAAATGAGACTACTGAGATTGAAGTTTTAGGACAAATTGCTGCAGACCCAACTTTGAGCACGAGCAAATTGGCCACTGTTTCAAACATCAAAAGAAGAACTATTCAGCGAATATTGAAGCATCATAAATTTCACCCCTATAAAATTCATCTTGTACAACAACTGAATGAAAATGATTTTGATCGGCGGGTGAAGTTTTGTGACGTTTTGCACGAATAGCTGATAACGGGAACTTTCTGTTCAATATCTGTTTTTCAGACGAGTGTACGCTTTTATTAAACTCTACAGTCAATCGTCATAATTGTCGTTATTGGGCAGATAATAATCCAAGAAATTTTCACGAAGTCCACACTCAAACTCCACAGAAATTGAATGTTTGGACTGGCATTTTTGGAGACCGTTTAATCGGACCAATTTTCCTTGATGGCAATTTGAGTGGCGAAACGTATTTGGAGTTACTAGAAGATATCGTTTACCCTCTACTAATTGACATTGTTGAAAATGATGATCGCTATCAAGAAAATCAATTAGTGTTTCAACAAGATGGAGCTCCTTCGCATTTTTCACAACGTGTTAGGGAGTTTTTGAACAGAGAGTTTCCAGAGCAATAGATTGGGCGTAGAGGTGCTATTAAATAGCCCCCTATATCACCGGATTTAACTCCTTTAGACATCTTTCTATGGGGCCATTTAAATAGTAGAATAAACGCAACAGAACCGGAGTCTCTGGAAGAATTACGACGACGCATTGTTGAAGAATGCCGTCTAATAACTCCACAAATGCTCCATAATTTTAGAGCTCGTTTTGAACAAAATTTGAACTTTTGTATGGAATGTGGTGGTCAACAATTTGAACACTTACTTAACTCAATAAACATTTTTGAACGTTTGGTTTTGTTTTTTAGTTTTTTTTAACGAAAAATTGACTAACTATTGCGTTTCTTATCACAATGAATGAAATATGATCTTGCAACTCAAACTGTGAATAATTTTAAACAAATTAATAAAACTTTCAAAAAAAATTAGTGTGCTGAATTCAGAAAAGAGAGAGCTTTCAAATGATGTAACACTGGACCCACGTTCCCTATTTAAAATATAGGGGTTGTTATCTCCACCCTTAAGAGGTTGATGTGACAAAGTTGAGTTTTATGTCAAAACATGTCCCCCTCAATATTAAAATTGACGTGTTTCAGCGTTTCTTAAAAAAAATAGTTCTCTGGACGCAAATCGGTCTGTTTGGTTTTCAATGCGCCACCCTGTATACCAAAACCGCCATAATCTATTCCAGCGATAAAGTCAGAAATAATAACATATTTTTCTGAATTCGGACTGTTAAACACACATTAAAAAATTTAGACATTAAAAGGGCATCAGGACTGGGGATATTCGAAGCTTCGAAATTTTAAAACGAACTCAAACTCGAACCGAACCTTCGGTTCGAAAAAATGTGCGCGCTATGCAAAGTTCGAAACACGTAATTCCCCAAAATAGTTCGAAGTTCGTTGCCCAAAAATACTTCGGAATTAAACTTTAGGCATTTAATGCTACCAAGAGTAGCGAAGTCTCGGTAGCAGCCCCGATAACTCGGTAACGATCCCGTCAACTTAGTAGCTGCCCCGTTAACTCGGTAGCAGCCCTGTCAACTCGGTAGCGGCCCAGTTAACTGCGTAGCGGCAATATAAACTTGATACCCGATTGAGTCGGTCGCTTAATTTCAGGGGATTTTACTCATGCATATTTTCAAGAGTTGGTGAGACACATTAAGATCTGACAGCCATTTAACAATCACATAATTACTTTTTTATATAAAATAGCGTCTCAAGGCACTTTTCGGTTACAACATTATGATGGCAGTGTTCGAAAGAAATCCGTAACGTAATTTTTCAGAATTCATTACAATAGATGTAGATTACATTCCTGAAATACGAGGTTAAACATGATTTATTTCACAATATGCCAAAACACTTTAATATGCACCATCAGGAGACAGTTGAAATTTTAGGTGGTTATTATATACCTATCATGTTAATTTTAAACCCCCTAAAACTAACTGACTTTTAAAGCTGCCTAGCCAATAATAAAACCATTAAAAAAACACTAAAGATATTCTTCAAAATGATTTCCTTTTTTTCTCACACATAACTGTACCCTTCGTCTGAAATTAAAGTCGACTCTGTTAAGTAATTGGATGTCACTTCTAATAATGGTCCACTTATTATTGATGCGACTCCACAAATCTTTGAACTGGTTCCAAATACCGAGATTCTTTGAAAACTGTTGGTTTAAAAATCCAGGAACATCTGTAGTGAAATGTGGTGGCGCAACATCATGCATAAACCAAATTTCGCTGCGCAGTTGTAAGGGCAGCTCCTTCAGTAGCCTAGGAAGAAGATTTTGCAAGAAAAGCAAATATGTTGCGCCGTTTAAGCGGTTTGGTAAAATAACCAGCCCAGGCAAATCTCCTTCAACAATACCTGCCCACATATTTATTTTAAATTCTCTTTGCAAATGGTGGGTTACTGTAGCATGGAATTTACATCCGAATATTCGTCGAGGTTGTGCACATTCGTAATTCCTCTTCTTGTAAAGCAAGCTTCATCCGTAAAAAGAATGGCCTTGGGAAAATCAATGTTCTGATGTAATATAAAATTACAAAAAAAAAAGTCTGGCCTCTAAATTCTGCGGTAGCAGTTCTGGCACATTTTGAAGGTAATAGGGATGCAGCAAATTGCGTCAAACAATTCTATGGACCGTCTGCTGTGTTATATGAAACTGCCTGGATAGTCGTCTGGTGCTGGTTTGAGGCTCACCCTCAATACCGCCTAAAAGACGCTCCTCAGTTTGTGCGATCACTGCATGAACGCGTCCTCCAGAATTTTTTATGAAAAAGGAACCCGTTTCCCGTGCTCTACGTTCAACATTGGCAAACGTTTGACGATATGGTATATTACGATTAGGAAATCTTCTTCGATATACCTCTACGCTTTTGCGTCAATTACCCACGCAAAACCCGAATACCATAAGCATGTCAACTTGTTCGTTAACATAGAATTTTCGAGCTATTTTGAGCAACAAATTATTATCACAAAAGAAAACAAGAAACACAAGACAATAATTATTGAAAAACTTAATAAATTAAGGTAATGTCAGATTTGACAACAACTGTAACCTAGCAACAGACGACTTGCAGAGCGCCCAAGGCATCCCCTATGAGACTTTAATGTTTAAGAAAATCTTCGAGGGACATCATTTTGTTTTGATTTCAACTCTAAAAATCTCAATTTTAAAAAAAAAAACGGGTGGTTTGTCGAAAACGTGACAAGAGGAGAGAAAGATAGAAAATTTAATTTTCTATAAAGTTGATGCACTTTAAATTTTAATTAGGTTAGGGTTTAAAAAAATCAAATCATTAAAAGGGTGACCCACCCCTAATTCACCCCTTTTTGAGTTTATATCTACTTCAAATTTTTGTTAAATAACGATGCATATAACATAAAACCATCCAGCAAATTTGGTTGTTTTATGTTCGGGCTTCAATACAGCTGTTTCTTGTAATTATTAAAGAATCTTCCGAGACCGGTTTCGCTTTAATTAAAGCTCGTCAGTACGGCATACTAATTGTAGCGAAAATATACCTATAAAGTAATACGGCTATGGTAGACAACCTTCCAACACTAAGTGAGTGGTAAGATACAAAGCAACGTGCTGCCACCTAGTTGCGGAACCAAGTAGTATGTTGTCACGCCAGCTCCAAACAACACAACAAATTTAGTGTTGGAAGGCTGGCTACCATAGCCGTATTACTTTATAGGTGTATTTTCGCTACAATTAGTATGCCGTACTGACGAGTTCTGATTAGAGCGAAACCGGTCTACGGTTCTAATTGTGGCGAGAATGCATCTAGCCTTACATACTTTGTCTCTAGATTAGCGTAGAAATGGGCCAAGGCTGACAATTTACTAAATTGTTAGTTGGTTGTATGCAGTCTCTATTTCTTAACACTTTGTGTCATTTGGAGCTGGCGTGACAACATACTAGTTGGTTTCGCAACTAGGTGGCGACACGTTGCTTCGTGTCTTACCGCTCACTTAGAATCTTCCGACGTTAATATCTCACCAACCATAGGCGGCAAAGAAAATTTTTTATAAGAAATCGACATGTTTTGAGGTCCTCTACACGCACACATTCTGTGTCCATCATTACGTTGCGAATCACTCTGTATATATATATATATATATATATATATATATATATATATATATATATATATATATATATATATATATATATATGTTCTATATAGTAAATATTGTACGCCACAATATACCTAAATGTTGTATTTAAGAAATTTATATATTGAACATTAAAGAATTTTAGTTAGTTGGGTGTTCTATTTTCATTTTTTTAGAAGTTGGCAGTTCGAATGTAAACCTTAGACATGCTATTTTTGAGGTTTGAACATCAAGGCAGCATATAAATACATTTGTCGGAAAGAAACAGCCTTTAATTTAAGTCAGTTTTATGTGACACCCAGGCGTTTAGACGTTTAGGAGTAATGGTTAATTATAAGTCTAGCGACAAGAAATAAATGTGACAGTGTTTAATTTCAAGCAATAATGTATATTTTCGTCGATAAAAAGTGTTATCTCTTTGTTACAGGTGTCTCTAGACTCAAGGGTTAGAGAGATCGTCAACAGAAACATGGTGGAACCTACACCTCATACATTTGACGAAGCGCAACTACAGATCTACACTCTCATGCATCGGGACAGCTACCCTCGCTTTGTCAACTCGACTCTTTTCAAGACATTAGCTCAGTTGCAGCAGCAAGATGATATCAAGGAGAAGGAAGATAAAGAGAATGAGAAAGAGAAGGAAAAGGAGAAAGATAATAAGGAAAAGGAAAATGATAAGGAAGAGAAGGTCTCTTCATCAGCAGACCACTCTGGCATCAACGGCTAGATTACAGCTTTACCGTTCACGTCGACCCCACGGCGGCCTACCGAGACTCTCGACAATAACTCGAAGGGCGGCCTACGCTAACGCTAGCGCAATTTCTGCGCTTTCTTCGCATCATTCCTCACTCGTCACCGTGCAACGTGCCACCTGTCCCATGCCATCACCAATCAAATGGTCGCCGTTATCGACCACCGACCATGTGGACCACGAGCACAGGCCAGGCCCTCTAAACCTGCAGGCTGCAATCCGGCTCGAAGGATCGTTTTATTTGGGTACCGCGCTACCGGTCACCTTGTAAAGATGAGTAAGGCCAAGTAGCGAACAAGAAGGATAAGCAGAAAGATCATCTTGGAGTGGAACCGAGTAGTGTTGTGCAGACTGCAGATTGAGTGCACGGTGCACGAGAACCTGTGAACCCGTTCTTTTGTTACCGCGTGCATTTCATAGCTATTAATTCGATGACTGGACGTCACCCGTCGCTCACCTCTTCAATATTAGTGTTGTGTAATAATAACGAAGTTCTGGTTCATCTCACTTATAGTGTTAGGATACGCGGCAACAGAGCAATTTGAACAACGTAACAATAAGGGCTGCTTTAAGTCCGCTCGACCGCAACTTACAATATGAAGATGTGATATAATACTACGTAGCGACTTCAAATTAAGCCCTGAGCCCATTCTTTACTTGCACCACACCATGTACCCCAAATTATAGTACACTAATAATCGACACACTGTGAATTCATATAAATAAATATCAAATATACGTTTGTTGTCTTCATTTATAATACGTGTTTGTTTATTTGCCCACACCAACACACATACTCTGCATGCGCATGCGTAACGCGGTTGCGTATTGCCGGAGTACTCAACAGACCAATTTTTGGAACTCATTCAGGTCTCGTAAGTAATAATATGTTATACGTACATGTATTTTATTGTGTACGCAATATTTGATTTTGATATTTCAAACAAATACAAACTTGTCAGAAATATATTGGTTTTACTATCTATTTATTTTAGCTCTACTCCCTTGTCCGTTTAGCTATTAACAAAACTCGTATTCTCGACTACACTTCTACAATTGGGCACTCTTCAAGTCACATTTATCCCCAGTACACTATTAGGCTATCTATGTCAACAGTAAACTTATAAAAAGCATTAGATAAAATTCTGGTCGGATTTATCACGCAACAATATATAAAAAACGCACTTTTGTTGATTGAAATTAAAATAGATTTCAAAATTACTGCTAATATTTGTTGCTAAAAAAATAATAAGTTATTATATACGAGTATATAATATATTTATTTGTACCACTAAGTTTGCTGCCTATTAGTTTATCATCACTAATTAAATATTTAAAAACTCGGGACGCAGCAAGCGCGTTATGGTAGTGAATTTTTATTAAATGCTTCAAATTTAAATAACTCAATCTTCTATAAACTTAGAGAGTTTAATTTTAATACGTAGGAAAGATGTCCACAAAATTTCATTAAAATAACTTTGTAATTTTCGGAGAAAAAAATTTTTTTCGAAAGAAAATTTAAAATTTGAATAACTCAATTTTCTCTAAACTTAGAAAGTTGAATTTTGGTACATAGTAAGATCTCTCCTGAAGCAACATATATAGTAAATTTAATTAAAACAGCTTTGTTACTTTCGAATAAAAAAAAATTTTCGAAAGAAAACTCAAAATTTTCCCGGAAAACCCCGTCCGATTTTTCTGGCTAACGAACTCATCCAAGCCATTTATAAAAGAAAGGCACTTTCAAGTTTCATCGAAATCGGTTAATTATTTTTTGAGTTATCAGACGGATACATACATATATATATATATATATATATATATATATATATATATATATATATATATATATATATATATATATATATATATATATATATATACATATAAAAATTGAAACTGACCCCGGATATGGGTTCTAGGGGTCCTAGTTCGCACTCATTTGAAAGAATTTTTGCAAAGTCTCCCCATCGATACCTCTCTATTAGTGAATTTTTTTAAATAAAAATTCACTAATTATGCATATTGTGCTTTTTAAATATTCTGTGTATTGTCCAGATAGATAAACCTACATCTTGAGACCTACTATACTTTTATTCATTTCATTGTCTTCAATTTTGAAACGTTTAACAACTCGTCGTGTCAGTATTATTGCATGACTTGACGGCTTACTTTTAATTCTGCTGAATTTTGTTCTATTCATTAGAGCCAAATAAAGGAATCTGTTGTTAAATGTTCGAACTGTTGTCTTAACTATTCTGTTACATTGACCATATATTGAAAACATCATCTGCAGAATAACAAACTGCATGTACAACATTAGTTTTAAACATGCCACTGCCTATCCTCTCATGTTATCCTGATACTAGAGACGTGAAAATCGTCTCGTTGTTTCTACGATTTCTGTGGTAAAAACTTCATGTTAAATAAATATTAAATGCTTCAAATTTGAATAACTCAATTTTATATAAACTTAGAGAGTTTAATTTTGGTGTGTAGTAAGGTCTCTCCTAACGCAAGATATCCACCAAATTTCATTATAATAACTTTGTAATTTTCGGAGAAAAAAAAAATTTCGAAAAAAATATTAAAATTTGAACAACTCAATTTTTTATAAACGTAGAAAGTTGAATTTCAGTACGTAGTAAGATCTTTCCCAAGGCAACATATATAGTAAATTTCATTAAAACAGCTTTGTTACTTTCGGAGAAAAAATTTTTTTTCGAAAGAAAACTCAAAATTTACCCGGAAAACCCCGTCCGATTTTTCTGGCCAACGAACTCATTCATGCCATTAATAAAAGAAAACCACTTGCCAAGTTTCATTAAAATGGGTTAATTATTGTTTGAGTTATCAGACGGATACATATATATATATATATATATATATATATATATATATATATATATATATATATATATATATATATATATATATATATATATATATATATATAAATTGAAACTGACCCCGGATATGGGTTCTAGGGGTCCTAGTTCGCGCTCATTTGCAAAAATGTTTGCCAAGTCTCACCATCGATACCTCTCTATTAGTGAATTTTTTTTAATAAAAATTCACTAAAAACGCACTTTTGTTGATTGAAATTAAAAGATTTCAAAATTACTGCTAATAGTTACTTTACATTACTTATCCAATTGCAACGAGATTCATAAGACGTTATATATTCACTAAGTGAAGATTGGAACCTGTGATGAGCACTGATAAGTACACTTGGAGCACGCAAACCACCACAACAAAATTCTTCATTTTTCATCCTCATATGACGCTAACTTTGTTAGTGCAACGATCGTCAGGTCTTTAAAAAGATGTGTTGTGGTGATTTGGGTTCTCCAAGTTTACTTATCAAGGGTATATATTCTACAATTATTTTTTTAGAATTACATTAAAACCACATTAACAGAGTCGGATTAAACCTTTCGAGTGTCCTAAGAACTAGAACATTTTGGTGCCCCTATAAATGTCAGTCAGTTGAGCATTCATTTTGCTCAGTCAGTTTGTTTCTACAGGATGTCGTGTGGTCGCGTAGTCGGATATGAATATATTGGTCAGTGCATTTGCCGGGGCGAAACTCAAACAATCAAGTTATTATCAACTTATCTCCAAGCTGTACATTTTCGATGTACTATATGATTAAGTACGCTTTGGAGCAACCAATTCAAGACAACACATTTTTAAAACCAAACAATCGTTTGGCTAAGCTAAGCTATCGACATCAGAGGGATGATGACGCCAATTTTGTTAGCGAAACGATCGTCACGTCTGAAGAATGTGTTGTGATGAATTTGGTTCTCCAAAGTGTATTTATCAGTGCTCAACACTGGTTCTAATCTACACAGAGTGTACTATATGATTAACATATAAAATTATAAAATTGATAGGAAAGTAATGGATAGAATCTTTGTCGAAATTAAAAATAAAAATGGTTAATCGGGCACTGTTTACTAAAAACTGAAAACTAATTTTACCACCACAAAAAAAATTGAAGAAAAATTATGTATCTACGAAATTCTATTACTAAATTTTATAAAAATTAATTTTATTTGAATTCCATTAAACATATATTTGCTAATGTATGTATATATATATATATATATATTATTATGATATTGATAATTATTATGGTATTATTATTATATATATTTTTTAAATACTATTAGCAGAACTATGAGTTCTTAATGCTCAGGGGTGCTTCAAGTTACTTACTTTTTAAATTTATCAAAGTGAAATTAAAACAAAAGAATATCAATATTCAAAGGCGAAGTCTCCTTGTTGTCGTAGTCATGAATATGGTCTGCATGGTCTGCTGTCTTGGAAATGGTGAAGTGCTATGGTTTCCCGTTGCCTCCCACGTATATGACATTCCGAATATATACAAGATCAAACATATATTTGGAATAATGGAAATAAATTAACCAAAAATGTTTCGAATAAAAGTTGTTGAACTAATTTTGTGACATATTTGTGTGACCTTGAAAATTTTTGACAACCTACATTGCCACCTTGGTAACAACGAACTTTTTTTGAATTTAAACATAGTTTTTATCTACATAGAGGGTCATCTAATTTTAATGAGGTTGGATAATAGAAATTATGAGAAAAACAATTTTCTTTTTATTATTGCCTGTCTAGCAATAAAACCACAGACATCTCATGAAAAAAATAAGAAAGTAAAACACGATTTCTGAATAAATGTTCAAAATGTCTTCCATTGTTTTCAAAATAAAAATCAAGCCTTTTCAAAAACTTTTGCAAATGTTTCTTGCCTCACTGCTCTAGCTGCACCAAGAATGCGAGCCCTCAGTTCATCTGCATTATTTGGCCGCTCTTGGTCCACTCCATTTTTTAGGAGTCTCTATAAGAAAAAAATCGAATGGGTTTAAATCACGTGTCCGAGCTAGCCACACTCTTTCTCCCTGACGACGTTATCTAAGAAATTTTGAATTTAGAGGCCAAAACCAGGAGGTGCTCTATCTTGCTTGAACCATACATCCTGGTAGTCTGCATAGTGATTTTGTTGATCTGTCGCGAGGTTATCTCTTGAGATTAAGATATTTTTCTGAAGTCAAATTTCTTTCGACAAAAAATGGTCCAATTAACTTGTCACCAATAAAAGACAAATACTGGTTGATCAGAAAGCATTACGGTAAACTATGAACGCACTAAACTTCTTATTGTCTGTAGAAATAATTAATTATTATTTATAAATTTTTTCTCCAAATTTGTATTAACCAACCTCACTAAAATTTGAGGACCCTGTATGAATAATAATTCGTGGGAGGAAACAAGAAAAAGCATATTAGTTTCCATTTGGAAAAAAGTTTGTTGTTACCAAGGCGATAATTTAAGCCGCAAAAAAATTCAACGCCATACAAATATGTCAAAAAAACGAGTCCAATTACTTTTATTTGATATGTTTTTTTTTATTTATTTGTTTCTTTTTAAGTTATTCCTATTATTCCAAATATGTGCTGACCCTGTATATATAAAACTGTCAGTTATTGTGTCCACTATCTATCTCGCTTATTTCTTGGATTTCGAGAATACATTTTGCATACTCATTTATTTTATCCGTACATTCCAAACTTCTGCTCACAAAAACAAAATAAGATCGCATAACAGAGATATTGACTAAACTTGCGTTGTTTTAATGGACCACCTGTATATTTTTACAGCATCAGAAAAAAGATGAAATTTTAAAGAGACTTCTGTATCATATGTGATAAAAATTTTCCACTCTGCAAAAAACAAACTTCACAACATGGATAAATGAAATTTTCAAGTAGGCTGTAAATAACACTTGTACCAAAATAAATTAGGAAAACCAACAAACTGGAGTTGTCACAAGGTAATGAGAATTTGATAATTATTTAGAGTTTGTTGATACCTAATGACCTATTTATTTAATTGATAAGTTAACTAAAGTTATGTACAAAACACGTTTTTAACCATATTAATACAGCCTCGGTGGATCTGTGGTAAGAACGTGTGCCTCTGAACCGAAGGTACACTTCGATCCCAGCGTTCTCCTTTCACTTTTTCAGTACATACTATAAAATTAACATCAACCGAGGTTCTGGAATTGTATTTGAGCAAGTTGAATGTATGCACGTTCCGCCCTTCGAAGGGGGCGTAAAGACGTCGGTCCCGTGTCAATGTGATGTTGGGCGCGTTAAAGATCCCTACCCTCCTTACAGAAAGGCAGGGGTTTGGCAAAATTTTCAGGATAGTGAGGTGAAACTGCTCCCTGGCATCGGTGATTGGCCATAGTCGCGGAAATAGACCGACGTGAAAGGAACGAAAAAAAACAATATTAATACATTATTAGGAAATTTATTGTGTATATTGGATTACAGAATTGAGAATACTGATCATGATCTCCTCATTAGTGAGTTTTGCTACAAAAACTCACCAAAAAGGCAACCCAGTATCATAACGCGTAATGAGGAAATTGAATGAAATTTGCTGGCCACCTCGATCTCACAACTTAACCCCTTGGGATTTCTTGTTCTGTGGTTACATCTAGGAGTTTGTGTACAGAAATTAACCAACAACACCAACAATTATGCAAGATTTAGCGTGGCTATATAAATTTAAGTAACGGGGTTATAAAAAAAGCTACGCACACTGTTCTCTCAAGGGCAGAGAAATGTTTGGAGGAGTGCGGAAATATCTTTGAATATTTCTAAAGCTCTCAATTGTTTTGATAAATTTTTAATTGTTATTGCCGTTTTTGTTTCTTCGATAATAAATTGTAGTGACGTGGCTAAGCCTACTTGAAAATTCGATTGATCCACATTTTGGCGTTTATGTCTTTGCTGGTTGGAAAATTTTTGTAACGCATATAACAGGCTGTTCTCTTTAAAAAACGCAGGCTTGGTCAAAATCTATGTTATGCGATAATATTTTGTTTTGCTGAGCATACATTTGGAATTTACGAATAAAAATACGTCATAAAATATTTTCTGGATCCCAAAACTAAACGAGATAAGGTAGGCAGATTAAGGCTTTAGAGTTACTTTCATATCTCCTTAACCTCTTGGAAATGTCTCCAAACAGGAGCCGAAGCGTCGAGTTTCAGCAAGGAAACCTTCCCCAATATATATATATATATATATATATATATATATATATATATATATATATATATATATATATATATATATATATATATATATATATATATATATATATATATATATATATATATATATATATATTGGAATGTTATACTACGCTGTAATCACTTGTAAATATACACTTTATTTGTTGGCTCTATTTTTTAGTGATTTTTTATTGGTTTAAGTGGACTGCAGTTTCGAACCGTCCCGGTTCATCATCAGCACGTTAGTCGTAGACCAATAAAAAATCACAAAAAGTACAGCAAACAAATAATATGTATATATATATATATATATATATATATATATATATATATATATATATATATACACATCTATAAATTTTAACCCTAAATATGGATTCTAGTGGCTCGAATTTACGCTGATTTGAAGAGATTTTCCGCAAATAAGAGATTTTCAATGAAAATTTACTAAAGAAACTGTACTTTTCGATACTTTAGTAAAACTTCCAAACATGCAGTAAGGTTCCTCTTGTTTGAGGACAACACCAAAAAGGCAGATTTAAAGGTAAGGGTTGCGTATATCAGACTAAAATACAAATTGTATCCTATATTGAAAGAATATTGAACATTATAAATGACACTTGACAAATCTGAAAGCACTAAAAAAAAATTGAAGATAAGGACGATCAGCATATAGAACTCAAATGTAATATCCCTGAAATATATAATTGGAATCAGTTCGGTGATGTTTATTTAGTTTATTTTGTCGAGCGGAAAGTCAGCATTCCTGTTTTGTATTTTTTG
This sequence comes from Tillus elongatus, assembly GCA_964006375.1. Lineage (NCBI taxonomy): Eukaryota > Metazoa > Arthropoda > Insecta > Coleoptera > Cleridae > Tillus > Tillus elongatus. The sequence goes on along the minus strand of OZ023269.1, from coordinate 22,057,370 downwards.
CGTTGTACAATTATATATACAACTATTTCTTTTAATTTGTTGTTGCAACATAAATTAAGATTTGAACCACTTTACTTTATTCGCTATAATCAGTTTAGTGATTGTAAAAGTATTCAATATTCAAAATCAAGGATTTTCAAAGATAGATGAAGTCTTTTTAAATCTGAAAGGTGGGAGTCAAAATAATTTCATTGGTAAGACCCATTGTTTGTATATAATTTATTTTAAGAAATGCAGCAGTTCACGGGCGGATTCAGAAGTGTTCGGACGTCTGATCGTAGCGTGAAAATTTTAAGTGCGTTCTTAGTGAAAACAAATAAGTATTATGAGCCTTAATAAAGACATTAAAGTTGATCCACCAGATAAGGCCAAAGAACATGACACATGGATGGACATAGAAGACGATACGGTGACAAAAAAAACAGGAATAGGAGAAGAAAATGAACAGATACACTCAAATACACAATCACAAAATAGAAACCCATTATTAAAAAATCCACAGATTACACATAATACACAGACACAAATTACACTACCACATAATATTAGAAGGGAACAGGTAAGCGAAGAATTATTAATTAATCCAGTAATTTTAAATCAAAATTCTTTCCACAACTCTCAATTAATATCGCAGTCGGGTTTATCAGCTCTTGGCAGCACGGGCTTATCACAAGAAAAAGAGAAGGTCACGGAAGAAACAAACCAAAATATAAATAATCAATTATTCCCAAAACAAAAATATTTATATCGAACAGCTGATACAGGGCCATACATAGTCTACGTACAAAATAAAAACGGAAATGTAGGTCGGTTGCATAGAATAGGAGTAGCAAGGTTAATTAGGAATTGCGAGCCAGATATACAGGACTCTATCAATTGTATAGCTAGTGTAGGCATTAATAAATTAAAAATTGAATTTTCAACCGCATCTAGCGCCAATAAATTAATAAATTCAAAGGAACTATCCAACAAGGATTACGAAGCATACATGCCCCAATATTTAGCAAGAAGGCAAGGTATAATTAAACACGTCGATGTGGATATTTCAGAAACAGAGTTAAAAGAACTTATTAAACCAAGATATGGCAACATTGTAGAAGTGTTAGACGTTCGGCGTATGAATCGTAGAGTGTTTCAAGACGGGAAGTTGAACTTTATTCCTACACAAACAATATTAGTGTCATTCAAAGGTAAAGTACTGCCTACACAGATAGTTATAGAAAAATTAATATTTGATGTAGAGCCTTATGTACAACGAGTTGTACAATGTCTAAAATGCTTAAGATACGGTCACATTAGCGCGCAATGTAAGGGTCGCGAGAGATGCAAGAGATGCGGTGGTGAACATGACAACAAAAATTGCACATCACAGGAACCGCCAAAATGTGTTGTTTGCACAGGAGAACACGAAGCCACAAACCGACAACTTTGCCCAGAATTTAGTAGACAAAAAAATATAAAAATTATTATGGGTAAAGAAAATGTTTCATACAAGGAAGCTATTAGGAAATACGAGTCTAGTTATTCAGGCGTTTTAAAAACGGTGCAAGGATCATCAAATACCAGTGGCGATAGCAAGACCGGACACTATTTTACACAAATAAAAAGAAAACGAGCAACCGTCTCCACACCAGAGGGAAGTATAAGTCCAACGTTAGAAGCGCATAGACAAATTATACATTTCCCACCACTTCCATCTAAACCCATTCAGAATCCATATTCTCCACAATACTCCAGGAAAAGGTTAGGTAATAGCAGTGATTCTAATTTTAATTCATGCACAGTTTTGTTACATAGTTTAAGAGACTTGGTAAATAATCAAAATAAAACATTTTCATATGAAGAGTTAAGGGAAAAGGTTAAATTTATATTAAGTCAAAATTCACACCCATTATAATGCAATGGAATGCACGGTCAGTGGTTTCAAATAAAGGTGAATTTGAGAAATTTATTTTTGATTATGACGTAACGGTAGCATTGATATGCGAGACGTGGCTAAAAAATAATGTAAATTTTAGAATAAAAGGGTTTAACACAATCCGAAAAGACAGAGACGATGGATGGGGTGGAGTAGCCATCCTGATAAAAAATAGTTTATTTTTTACTGAATTATCAAATTTTCATAATATTAGTGGAGTTATGTGTATAGGTGCAAAAATTAAGTTAAATAAATGCAAAAGCATAAATTTTTATTCATTATATGTTAAGCCCAATTTAAGCATAACAAAAGAGGAGTGGGAAGATTTCTTTTCCAGTTTGGAAAAACCATTCGTTGTAGGGGGGGACTTTAACAGTCATAATTTTGCCTGGGGTTGCAACTGGAATGATAGCAAAGGAAATAATCTTTTGGCTGCGGTAGAGGATAGTCATTTGGTTTTTCTAAATTCAGGTGAAGAGACACTTGTTCGCTGTCCTGGCTCAAGTAATATGTCGGCCGTTGACTTGACCATAGTTTCGGCTGACATAGCCGCGGATTTTGAGTGGAGCGTAAATGAAGACACATTAGGGTCAGATCATTATGCTATTGTGTATAAAATAAATTGTAGTATCTCAAATACCACTTACAATAATAACAAGGAACACATTCCAAATACGCAAAGGCGAAGTCAATTTAATTTGAGAAGGGCAGACTGGCAACTGTTTTCTTTAGTGATATCCGAGGAAACCGAAGATATCGAAAATGTTGAATATAATAATTTTATTTCAAAAATCGAAAGCGCCGCAAATAAATCGATACCACTGAAGAGGGTATTTGCAAGTCAGTTCTTTTCAAAAGTGTGGTGGAATTCAGAATGTAAATTAGCAATATCTAATAAAAAGGCAGCATATAGAAGATATAAAAACAATCCCACGAAAGACAATTATGAACAATATAATAGATCAGTGGCCATCACTAAAAGAACTATACTAAACAGCAAAAGAATTACCTGGAGGGATTTTTGCCAAAAATTGAATAGAAACACCCCAATAAAAGAAGTATGGTCACATATAAGGAAGATAAGTAGTACGTTATCAACACCCCGGAGTACTTTGACTACCGAAGCAATAGCAGAAGAGCTACTAAATAAATTGGCACCATCCTGGGTACCGCAGCTTCAAGAGATTGATCAACACACAATACCAAGCACAGAAGGGCACCCACTCTCAAAAAAGTTCACCATTGACGAATTACAGAAGGCCGTCCAAGATAAGAAATTATCGACTCCAGGATTTGACAACATTCACTATGCAATGCTAAGCAACTTACCACTAGAACAGAAGCATATCCTTCTTAAGATAATTAATGATATATGGAAGAGTGGTAATATACCACAATCCTGGAAAACGCACATAATGATTACGTTTTTGAAAGCCGGGCGAGACCCACAACTCTTAAATTCGTACCGGACAATATCCTTGGCTTCCTGTGTACTTAAGACACTCGAAAGAATGATTAAACACCGATTAGTGAGGTGGTTAGAATTAAATGACAAGATTCCAAATACGCAACTAGGCTTTAGAAGAGGGTATTCAACGGAAGAAAGTGTCGCCCATTTAGTAACAGACATTAACACTTCCTTTACCAGCAAAAAGTCTGTAACAGCCGCCTTCATAGACATAGAGAGTGCATACGACAACGTGTGCTTAAACATATTGACCCAAAGAATGTGCAGCATTGGTATACCCAGTAGTTTTGCTCATAGGATAGTACGCCTATATGAAAACCGCATCATTTACTTACAAGTAAAGGACAAACTGGTAGGACCAAGATTATTGAATAAAGGCTTACCTCAAGGGTGTATACTGAGTCCAGTACTTTATTTAATTTACACAATCCCCATTGACCAGATCATAGGCAACGAAGTAAACGTATTGCAATATGCAGACGATATATGTCTATATGTCAAAAAATGCGAAGTAAATGAAGGCTTCAGTAAACTTAATGATGCAATGAATAGTTTGAATAACTGGACGGAAGCTAATGGTCTAAGTATATCAGCCTATAAAAGCAAAGTATGTGTATTCAACAAAAAACACGCTAATCCAACATCCAGTGTTGTTTTAGGCGATAAGATTCTACCAGTACATAACACGGTAACATTTTTAGGCATAGTTCTGGATAGAAAACTCCTGTGGAAAGATCACATAAGCACTATTATAGCAAGAACCGAAAAGGGGATAAACATATTAAGAGTACTAGCTGGCAAAGCCTGGGGTGCAGATCCAGATATCGCATTAATGATATATAGATCGTTCATCAGATCAATAATAGATTATGGATCCATTTTGTATAACCAAGCAGCAAAAACTCATCTTAAAAAGCTCGAAGTTGTCCAGAACAAATGCTTGAGAACTTGCATAGGCGCCCTAAACAGCACACCAATTTGTAGCCTGTTAGCCGAGTGTTCCGAATCGCCAATCAACATTCGAAGGTCGATGCTGTCCACCAGGTTTTTATTGAAAATACATGCCAAACAAAGCAGTCTCATTAACAAGATATGCAATCTAAATGTTCTAGACCTTACACACCCATACTGGAAAAATAAGAAAGCTCCAGCATTGGTAGAAGAATATAGAGATATACTAATAAAGCTGCAAGATGACATATGGGTTGACAAATACAACAGCATTTATAGACTACCAGAGAAAATTCCAGACACACCCATTATATTTCTGACAGACTATTCAATATTTCCGATAGAAGTGAGAAACAGACTATTTGATTTTGATTTGGAAAATATGGTACCAGACAATTACATCCTGTTTACAGACGCCTCCAAGTTAGAGAAGAAAGTAGCATTGGCCATATGGGACCCACAAAAAGATCTTAGTAAAAATATGCAAGTAAAAGAACTGTTTCCTATATGCACTGCAGAGTTCATAGCTATAATAGAAGCATTAGATATTGCTAAGACCATTGACCATACCAACTTTGTAATTGTAACAGACAGTAAAAGTACACTTGAAAAGCTAGCCAAGTTAAATGTGACTTCACAGTGTAACTATTTGCATGAGATTTACACACGGAGGATTAATACCTTACATAAACAAAATAAAAAAGTAACTTTGATTTGGGTTAAGGGACACTGTGGAATCGCAGGTAACGAGATTGCCGACAAACAGGCAAAAGAAGCATTGACTAGCGGCGTTATGTTAGATTACAAATATTTTTACAAGGATGTATACTCCTATGTGACATCACTGCACCAAAAAGAATGGCATGATCAATTTATTAGAGATACGAATGGGGCATATTATAGGAGTATACAACCTACAATACCTAAAAAACCATGGTTCATCAAAAGCAACCTTAGCAGGCAAGAAATTAAAATTATATGTAGACTTAGGTTTAATCATGCCCTTGTACCAAAACATCTATTTAAATTAAGGTTAGCTGATAGTCCGCTTTGTGGATGTGGTGAATTGGGTGACCCAGAGCACACCCTGCTGAATTGCAGCTTATCCGCAGCGTATATAACAACATTTGTAGACAAGGTTTGTGGGCTAAAAAGTGTACAAATACCATTTAATTTGTCGCAACTACTAGAATCCAAAAACATTATAATATATAAATTAATCACCAACCATGTCAAATATCTAAAAATAAAGATATAGATATACGTAGTGAATATTTAGTTTTAGGGGTAGGTGTGTGTATGAGGAGTGGGTACAGATGTGTGTACGTGTGGGTGCTTGTGTGAGTTGGAAACAATCTAATCAAATTAATTTAAGATCACTATATGTATAGTTATATAAGTCACCTAATGTCTGTCCTAGTGTAATACCTTTACTTACCGTGGCCCTTCTGTGTTGTGGTAGATAAGTTGCTCTGACAGGCCCCAGGGCATGAAGATGTGTGTTCCCTGTCTGATATCCCTCAATAAAAATGATAAGGAAAAAATACTAATAGTTATGGCAATAATAGATGGTAAAATATGTAGTAGGTAATAAGTTTGTTAAAGTAGGTGTTGGGTAATGTGTAAAGTATAGTGATCTCATACACAGTTTGCTACACCCAATGAGGGTAGATATTAATTAACGGCGACATAGAAAAATCGAACGACAGTAATTGTGCGAATGGTTAACCTAAACCGCAGCCAGAAAAACCGAACAATGAATGAATGAAGAAATGCAGCAATATGCTCAAAATTATTCCTAGTTCTTTTATAGAGAATAATAATTTATTTTGTGTTACAAAACCGTCAACATTTGATGCAATAATTGGGAATAACAGACTACAGGGCTAAAAGAGCTTTTAATGTAAATAAATGTACAAACATTTTATCTCATGAGTGCTTTACAATTTTTGAAAGGCAATAAGGCAATTTCAGGGACCAATAGAACTCCTGGATACAATAGTTATTGTAGCCAGAAATTTAAAATACTAAGTGATGGTAACATCTCATAGCAAGTAAAAACTTGTCGTTTATACCAGGGTGAATTTAACAAAAATGGTTATATTAGAACAATCGTTTAAATTATTGGAAATTATTTTGCCAATTAGATGTCCTAGAGATATAGTTGTCCTAATACAGGTGTTATTTGTGGTTTGAAAGAGTGCACCCAATAAAAAGTTTTTCATTTAGAAAACTCAAAGTTACCAGTTTGTTAAGTAATGTATAAAATATTATAAACAATAAATTATAATGACTGAAAGTTGTGTTATTTCTTTAGATGAATATATATATATATATATATATATATATATATATATATATATATATATATATATATATATATATATATATATATATATATATATTATAATTCAAATAACAGTTAGCTATAATAAAATCCAAAAGTAAGTCTTACGTCAGGCATAATTCAGAGGGAGTTTTCTAATTGACTAATTGAAGATGGTGTCCAGATAACATAATTTTGAAGGTAAGTGAAACCTTTTCGTTTGATTTATCTTGACTTTTTGATTGAGAATTTTATAAAAGCTGCTCTTTACTCTGATGGTTAGTTCAGGCATTCTGAAAATAGATTTTGTATACATATTTTGATCCTAAAAAAAATCTGGACGCAGCAAGTGCGTTATGGTAGTTAATTTGTATGAAAAAAATTTAATAGCAAATCTGGCTTTTTTAATGAAAGCAGACATCAAATTTGGTTACCAGTATAACCTATACAGGGTGTTTCAAAAATGATGGTCTATGTTACAAGTGCACATTCAGCACACAAAAAAACACCATTTTTTCATATAAACATGGGTCTGCAAACGCTTAGTTTTTTAAATACAGCGTGTTAAAATTATTTGTTTTTGTCAGTTTTTCACGAATAAGTCCCAGTCAAATTAAATTTTGACGTGAAAATTGGCCTGTAGGGGTTTTCGAGGACAAGAAATTTAAATATGTTATTGTTAATAACACTGCTGGTAGAGGGCGCCACCTGTAATACATGGATTGCATTCCATTGGCTATAATTTTTTGACACCGAGTAATATCGACCTACCGTATAGCTACATTGCAGCCCTTATCAATTGTAAAAAAAATGTATATTTGATTTAAATCTCTCAGGCACCCTATTTTCGAGATATTTCAATTTTTGTATATCGATGTCGCGCAAAAATTAATTCTGCAACAAATCATATGAATACATTTTTCGTCGTGACATATACTACATTTGACTTTTACGTTTGAGACTACTCACTATTTTTAAGTAATTAATTGTATTATCCGTAATTTTTCTAATTAAATATGGAAGTCCTTACGAACAATGAGCTAACAGACATGCATGTTATGTATTCACTGGCTTTTGGTAACTGTTTTGAGCCGAAACGACTGTATGAAGAAGCCTTCCCAAATCGAAGAATTCCAGACAAAAGGATGTTTCAACGGATTGACATTCGTCTGCGAGAAACCGGTACATACTTACATTATCTAATACATCGATCTGTCTCTTTCGAATATATATTTTACCAGGTACCCTTAATAAAGTTACTGCTGATCGAGGCAGACCACGAAGTGCATGAAATCCTAATTTTGAAGAGGCTGTTTTGGATGAAATTAACAAAATCCAAAAATAAGTACTATGGAAATGGCCAATCATTTGGGAGCATCCAATGCAACGATATGGCGAGTTATTCACGAGCAACAATTGCGTCCATATCACATCCAACGTGTGCAAACACTATCGCCTGAAAAAGATGTTATACCTCGCCTACAATTTTGCCAATGATTTCTTCAACATAACAATGTAGAGAACTTGTTGAATTGTGTATTTTTCACTAACGAGTCTGGATTTAGGCGCGACGGGATCGTGAATTTTCGTAACAGCCATATTTGGACGAAAATTCCCACGCAGTTTTTGAAAGGCATCATCAACATCAATTTTCCTTAAATGTATGGGCTGAAATTGTAGGGTGTAAATTGTTAGGACCATTTTTTTTTACCTCATAGACGTAATGCTACAACTTACCTTGAATTCCTGCAAAACCAACTAATGGGTTATTAGAAAATGTACCTCTTGACATAAGACATAACCTGTGGTTTATGCATGACGGAGTCCCCCCACATTTCACCCTAAATGTCAGAAATTACCTAAGCAATACTTTTGGACTCAGATGGCTCGGACGCGGTGGACCTCAGCCATGGGCGGCTTGATCCCCTGATTTAAATCCTATGAACTTTTATTTATGGGGGCATCTGAAAAGTATTGTTTATGAAGCAAATGTTGAAAATGTTGATTATCTGCAGCAAAGAATTGTACTTTGATGCGAAGAAATTAGAAATACACCAGAAATATTTCACAGAGTACGACGTTGTATGCTCCGCAGAATACGAAAATGTATTGAAGTGGAGGGTGGCCGTTTTGAAAATTTATTGTAGTCAGGTATCATAAAATGTTATACACTTTTTTATTTGTTGTTTTATTTGTTGTTAAAATTTGCAGACAATACAATTAATTACTTGAGAAAAATTAATTTTGGAGCGACATCGACATACAAAAATTGAAATATCTCGAAAATGGTGTGTCTGAGATATTTGGAGCAAATATACATTTTTCACTTACAATTGACAAGGGCTGCAATGTAGCTATACGGTAGGTCGATATTACTAGGTGTCAAAAAATTATAGCCAATTGAATGCAAGCATAGTCTTACAGGTGGCGCCATCTACCAGCAGTGTTATTAGCAATAACATATTTAAATTTCTTGCCCTCAAAAACCCCCGCGTGCCAACTTTTACGCAAAAATTTTAACTTCACTCAGACTTATTCGTGAAAAACTGACAAAAATAAATAACTTTAACACGCTGTATTTAAAAAACTAAGCATTTGCGGACCCATATTTATATGAAAAAATAGTCTTATTTTTTTGTGCTGAATGTGCAACTGTAACATAGACCATAATTTTTTAAACACCATGTATAGTTGAAACAATAAACCATATTTCACCAAAATAACTTTATTGTTTGAAAAAGTAAACAAATTTTTCGAAAATAAACTTAAAGTGTTGCCAAATATACTGGTCCGACTTTCCTGGTTAACGAACCTCTTTGAACTATTTACCCACCTGCCAAAATATAATTATTCAGAAAAAGATTTTCGAAGAAACTGTAAAAACAAAATTTGCATGAAAATTTGCGAACAGTTTTTTCACGAAAATTCAAAAATATTTTTTACAATAACTTATTTAACAGTTATTATTAATTACCAAATCTTCATAAAAATCTTACATACAATGATTTCTACGGAAACGAAAAAAAATTCTACGAAAAGTGACTATTTTTTGACACAAATATTTGCTAAAAGAATACATAAAATTCAAATTATATACCTAATCTGTAATTAGGATTGAAAAAATCACATGTAAAGTTTTTACGGAAATTTGAACCAGTGGAAGTAAAGAAAAATATAAAAAGAAGAAGCTCATATTTTCATGCCACAAGCTGTCAGAAATAAGAACATTACTCAATTCTGTCACTTTAAAGTTTCATTTGACATTTGTGAAAACAACTTATTTGCTACTTATATATTATGAAAACGTAAACGTAGATAATCCTATCAAATTAATTATTTGTTATCGTTTTTTTACAAAAGTTTATATATTTTAATATTTTTCTTCGAAAATTCGCTAAATAATCACATAATCTGATGGGTTATTAGAATGGTATGCGATTATAAATGTAAAAATTTCCATAACTAGAGTATGTAGATATAGGGAGTATCATACAAAACTTGAAGCAGAGGGCATGTTGCCCACCTTTGCAACACAAACACAGGCTCGTCCAGTTGAAAAAATTTTGTTACGACAGTTTGAATTTTTTCAAATTCAGTCACTATTTGGGAGCACCTTGCATATGCCATCTCGATTTTTTCGACGAATAATATAAACAAAAACCTATCTGAATGCGTTAATTTTATAAGACTCTACTATCTATTGACAAAAACGCCGTATCACAGTTTTTGAAAATATGAAAAGGTGCAAAGCAATTAAAATAACTGAAAACGATTAACCCTATCAATTTTTTTCCTTACAAACATGCATTCGATGGAAAATGCAATAATATAAGAGGTGTTCGATTTAAAAAAAGATAATTTGTATCACCAACGACTTATGGTCCACCTGTGATTGTAGAAATAATTTTATAAGATGCAGCTTAAGACACCCTATAATTAACCTATACAATCGTTTCTTATATCTCGTATAATAACGGTAATATTGAGCTTTGCCGTAGAAATGCATCACCCTCTATAATATTATAATATGTTTAAACAGATAAAAACATAAAACTAACCCCGAATATGGTTTTCTAGGGGCCCGAGTTCGCGCTCATTTTAAAAAATATTTTCAAAATTCAAAAATCGCGGTCACCTAATCAGCGAGATTTTTCTACAAAAATTCGCTAAAATTATGGACTTTTGAACCATAAAACTCTATAACTAAAACTATTCTATTACCATTATAAAAAGAGTGTATTTCAAATGAATTTTCTGTAAATAATTTAGTAAAATAAAAAGTTGCCAATTTTGACGTTTCAAATCGAGACTTTAACGTTTTAAGGGGGAAAACTATAAAATTTTTAAAGTAATTTTTCTGTAATTTATTGTACTTTTTGAGACAAAAAAAACTTAATCTTTGTCTGTAGTATACAATAGATTTTGTTATCCGCACAAAATTTTTGTCTTTTTCTTTTTCTAACTTACAGATACAGACTTTAGAAGGTACATAGTTTACGTTTTAAGGAATTTGCTGTAAAAATCACTAATGAGGAGATCCCGACTTTTGAATTTCGAAAAAATTTCTTCAAATGAGCGCAAACTAGGACCCCTAAAACCCATATCCGGGGTCCGTTGCAATTTTTATATGTTTATATATATATATATATATATATATATATATATATATATATATATATATATATATATATATATATATATATATATAAAAGTGGCTTAGTTAAGTTTGTTAGCCAGGAAAATTGCCTTCCCGGAAAATTTTGTGTTTTCTTATGGAAAAAATGTATATCTCCGGAGATAACAAAGTAAGGGCAACAAAATTTGGGACGCGTGTTTGTATTGTAAATAGTGATCCACGTACAAAAACTTAACTCTGTAAGAGAAAAAAGCTACAGGCGTTTAAAGAAAAAAAAGGGGTTTTCCTCAAAACGTCAAATTGCGATTTGAAACGTCAAAATTAGGAACATTTAGGCAAACAACCTGAAACAAATACGGATTATGTCAAGAAAATGTCTCAAGAATAGTGTACTGCAAACCCTTAAGTTTCAGCTTCAACCGCCATTAATTTTTAGCTAAGTTTTGTAGAAAATATTCGTTAATGAGGAGACCGCGATTTTTCAATTTTAAAAAGATTTCTTCAAATGAGCGCAAACTAGGCCCCCTAGAAACCTTATCCAGGTTTACTTTCAGTTTTTATATGTTTGCATATATACAAGGTGACGTATGTCTACGGTAAAGCTCATTATAATTGTTATTATACAAGATACGAGAAAAAATTGTATACTTTAATTATAGGGTGTCTTAAGCTGTATCTTATAAAAATATTTTGACAATTACAGGCTGGTCCATAAGTCGTTGGTGATCCTTACAATTATTTTTTTCAAACACCCTTATATTATTGCATTTTTGCATATTAATCGAAATATGATGCATGTTTGTAAGAAAAACAAACTAGACGCAGTAAGTGCGTTTTGGTAGCGAATTTTCATTAAATCCCTTAAATTTCAATATCTCAATTTGCTATTAACCTTAGCTTTGTTGGCTAGGAAACCAGTTTTCTCGGAAACATTTTATAGAAACTTTGACCTTTTTTTATAGAAATATTAAAATCTCATAAAATATTAGAGCTTAAAATACAGTTCAAGTTCGAATTGTTGAAAATGTATTTCGACTTAAAACCACATCTTTACAATCACCATACGTTTCGCAATAAATACAGATATTGAATGGTTACATAATTGTTTAATGTACGTGATACTTATATTCGGTACATTATAAACATAAAAATAAACACAAATATAATACATGACAAAGGAGTGATGTAAAAAGCATAGTAGGCTATATTGTGTATTATGAGAGACTGCGCACTGGTAAAAAAGTTATGCGAGGTGCTGAATGTGGATCGGACCATTTTCTTGTCATGTCTCAAACAAAACTGGGCCAAGAATGGATAGAGAGTGAGGAAACAAGAAAAACAAGTGAAAATCAAAGTTGAGGTACTGTTAACAAACAGATTCCACATCCAATGTTTGTGTACAAAATAATATTTACAGATGAAATTAGCTTTACTCGGCGGGATATATTCAACTTCAGAAACAAAAATATGTGAGAGAACGAAAATCTTCATATAGCAATATAACGTCATTTTCAACACGAATTGAAGATGAATGTTTGGTGTGGAATAAAACCGAATCGTATTTTAGATTCCTATGAATTACCACCAAATCTTAATGGAAATTCCTAACTATATTTTCTACAAAATGGGCTCACTAACTTCATTGATTATTTACTCTAAAATTCTATGCGGAACATGCATTTTACGGAATACGGCACACAGATGCGTAGATCAAAGTGTCCATACGTTAGTGGTGTCCATTATGAACATTTGTAGTAAATTTTCTTTAAAAATTCCATAATGAGACTATTGAATTTTGAAAAAATTTCTTCAAATGAGCGCGAACTAGGCACTCTATAACACATATCCAGTGTCAGTTGCAATTATATATATATATATATATATATATATATATATATATATATATATATATATTCCAAATGTTGCTGCAATTGTGCACTGGTTGCCTGTTGTGACTCCGTGTATCTTTGCATCTTCTGTTTGCGGCTTTGCCCTTAAACCTTTCTCCTTGTATAGTACAGAAATGCCGTGTTATCAATCCTGTTATAGTTTATATATATATATATATATATATATATATATATATATATATATATATATATATATATATATATATATATATATATATATATTCCATCAGGGCTCGTCCGCGGCCTTGCCGCCCCGAAAGCACTGCAACCTTTGGTTTATTGTGCATACCCTTAGTCTTACTCTACACATTCCAAAATCACCGTGCATTGAACTAGTCTGCACAGCGATTGGTAGGGTGAAGTTTTATATTGCTCTGTCTCCGGTCTAGACTGACCGTAGATCAGTTGTCTTTTGCGGTCCAGAGCTTTACACTCGCACAAGATGTGCTGGGCCTATTCCTCCCCCTCGCCGCAGAGTCTGCATGCGAGGTCCCCTTCGAACCACCCCATTTTATGCAGGTGTTTCTTGACGGCCATGTGTCCCGTCAAGAGACCTGTTGTGTTTCTGAGCTATCCTCTGCTAAGCTTTAGCAGCTCCACAGCTCTCTTTGAACTGGGTCCGTCAATTATTGAATTCCCATGTCTGAGCCGTGAACAGTCCGCCCTGTACACCTTGTGTTGGTTTCTGACCCAGGACTTAATGGCTCCCCTGGCAGTGCTCTTTGTCACGCCCAGAGCCGGTTCTGGTCCCCTAAATGGTTCTGCTGACCCTATCTTCGCGAGACTGTCAGCTTCTTCATTGCCTTTGACCCCGGAGTGACCCAGCACCCAGATGAGGGTCACCTCATTCTGCCCGGCCAGGTCACTCGTCTCGTCTCGACACTCACTCACCAGCCAGGAATTTACCCGTGGGCTACTTAGTGCCTTAAGGGCTGCCTGGCTGTCTGTGGCTCTAAGGATCCACTTGTTGGTGTAGCCCCTCCTCTTGTTCTCCCGCACACAATGCAGGATGGCGTACATTTCGGCCTGAAACACCGTTGCATGGGCTCCGAGGGAAATACTATGACTTACCCTCGGTTCTTCCGAGTAAACACTTGCCCCCGTCCCACGCACCCCACCGAATCCGTCCGTGAACCAGACGAGCGCGTCCGGTGGTATACCCGGCGTCTCCTCCCGCCATACCTCGCGGTCGGGGATTTCTACTGTAAAGTTGTTTTCCCTGCACATTCGTGAGCTCGCGAAGTCCGACCTCATTTCAAGCATGGGCTCCTTCACGATCTCCTGAATTTTGCAGTGGCCCGTAAAGCCCGGGTTGATATTCAGTCTACCATTGCAGGCTAGTTTGTATAGTCCTAGCCTAGCCTCCCCCATAATAACTAAATGTAGGGGGGGGGGCAGATCCAGCAACACCTCCATGGCGGCTGTTGGGGTTGAAGACATGGCCCCTGTGATGCCTAGGCAAGCCATCCTTTGGATCTTGCCTAGTTTTTGTTTGGCACTGGATTGTGTCACCTTAGGCCACCAGACCAGTGCCGCATATGTTAACGATGGTCTGACCACCCTTGTGTACAGCCAGTGGGCTATACTAGGTCTTAGTCCCCACGTTTTTCCATACAGCCGCCTTAACCGATTTCGATAAAACTCGACAAGTGCATTTCTTTTATTAATGGCTTGGACGAGTTCGTTATCCAAGAAAATCGAACAAGATTTTCTGAGAAAATTTTGAGCTTTATTTTAAAAAAATATGGTTTTCTCCGAAAATGAGATATTTTAATGAAATTTTGTGCGTATGTTGCCTTGGGAAAGACCTTACCACATACCAAAATTCAACTTTCTAAGTTTATAGAAAATTGAGTTATTTAAATGTGAAGCATTTAATAAAAAATCACTACCATAACGCACTTGCTGCGTCCCGAGCTTTTTAAATAAACAACTGTTCACTTTGTACATAATATGGTTGCTCAAAATTTGGTATGCAACATATAATAAATATTTCACTCAAACATATAAATACACTTTTTAACTTCAAACATTCAAGGCAAAGTACCTACTGCCTCAAATTAAGTAATAAAAAATTCTTATGTGGCCAAGTAAATAAATTTCAAGTATAAAATTATAATTGTAAACACAACCAACGAAGAGATGAGTTTACATAGTGTCAGGCATCGCATATGAGTAATCAAGAAGTTAAACCTGAACTAAACCCATTTTAAATATTGTATATTTTCTGGATTATACAAAGGTTTAATTAAAGAGAACAAAAAAGCGTATTTAAATTTATTATATGTTACACTCCAGCGAGGACCACGAGGAGGTATTTGAGCTCCCTCGCCGCCTGAAAGAAAAAATATATATAAATAGACAAATCATAGAAAAAATAACATTTCAACAAAACTTACCATATATATGATCAAATGTACTTACAAAATAATACAATACACCAATAGCAAATAAATCAAATAAAAACCTAAAAAAAATTATTAGTTAAAACAAACCATCAGATTATGCCTCAAATAAAAAAGTTATATTAGCCCTGCAAAGAAATTAATTAACAAAATTATCACAACAAAAAATCAAATAAATAGCAAGAATGTTCTTAAACCTAAAAATGGTTACTACTGTGTAGTAGTAATGTACCTACATAAATATACAGCAATCAATAATCAATAATTAAAACATATCAGGTAACATGTACAACTGGCAAAATATTAAGTACACAAATACTCACCAGAGCTGAAAAAAATACGTTTTAAAAACAAACAAAAAATGTTACCGGTCCCTGAAAAAAAAAAGTTGCTTTATATACAAAGACGTGTTAGACAAAAGTAATCAACACTTTACAAGTGCTGAAAAGAAACTAATTGCCACATAAAAACAAGAGAATGTCACAATGAGAAACTCATAAAATGTAAAATAATATTACAAAAGATTCACAGTAAAAATATACTTAGGTACATTAACAAAACCTCTTACCTTGGTTATTTATATTTATTAATAAGAGCCAAAAATGTGTTTTGACCATTGCATTGGATTATTATTTGCAATGCCTTGTCCATTTAACAAAACAAGATTTTGTCTTCATTTAAACATCTAAAACAAAAAGACAAATATTAAATTTTAAAAACCTTTTTCGTCTCTTATAACAGCAAATGTGTAACATGCACTTACCTGATTTATTGTTCCAATTTTAGTACTGATTCCACAAAACACACTGCAACATATTAACAAAGCGGGAATACAATCTGATAGTAAAATAACACAGCACTAAAACAACCGAATGCGCGCGAAAATATGTTAAAACAGCAAAGTTTTAAGGATTACGTCAGACGCCAGTAGCCGATTTATATGTTTATCCGCATTTTTGCAAAACTTATAAAATTAAAAGTCACTAACCTAGAATAAACGCCCATAGGGCCTGGCTACATCCCTCGTCGCAGCTACAATCTCTTCAATACGTACTCTGTAACAAAGAAACCACTTTAAGCAAAATATAAATGATATAGAAAGTAAAGCAACAAAAGACAAAAAAAAGTCTGGACGCAGCAAGTACGTTATAGAAGTGAATTTTTAATAAAATGCTTTGAATAGCAAATATGTCTTTTTAATGCAAGCAGCCATCAATTTGGTTACCGGTATAACATATATAGAAGAAACAATGTGCCATATTTTATCAAAATAACTTATTGTTTGAAAATGTACAACAATTTTCCGATAATAAACTTTAAATGTTGATTTCCTAGCCAACAAACCTTGGGTTAATAGCAAATTGAGTTATTGAAATTTGAAGCATTTAATGAAAATTTGCTACCAAAATGCACTTACTGCGTCACGATTTTTTTTCTTACAAACATATTTCGATAAAAAATGCAATAAAATAAGGTGTTCGAAAAAAATTTGCAGGGATCACCAACGACTTATGGGCCAGCCTGTGATTGTCAAAATAATTTTATAAGATGCAGCTCAAGATACCCTATAATTAATTTTTACAATTTTTTCTCGTCTCTTGTATAATAATATTTATATTGAGCTCTACCGTAGAAATGCGTCATCCTGTATATATGTAAACAGATAAAAACTGAACGTAAACCCGGATATGGATTCTAGGGGACCTAGTTTGCGCTCATTTGAAGAAATCTTTTTAAAATCCTAAAGTCGCGGTCTCCTCATTGAAGAATTTTTTGTATGAACACTAGCTAAAAATTATGGACCGTTAAACCATAAACTTAACTAAAACTACCGCTAAAGCATCAGAGAGAAAATAAGTAACCTGTTGCATATCAGCCCTTTTTGTAAAACTTTGATCCTTTATATCTGTTGACAAAACATAATACACACTGTTTAGTCTACCCACTAACATTAATAAAATCGTAAAGGAATAATTTGCACTTGTTTATTTATTATATAATTCTTAAATAACACAAATAATTTGTCAACTGAAATTGTAAACAGATAAACGATCTAATAATATACGATAAACGTCAGTTACAACGTGTAACTGACCTGCGCAATGATATCAAATGTTCCGTTGCTAGGTAACGACTCAAGACATACTAGATCTTATATACCTATAAACCAGTTTTTACCATTGTCAATAAGGAGCGATGACATTTAAAATAAATGTTTCAAATTTAAATAGCTCAATTTTCTGTAAACCTAGAAAGCTTAATTTAACATAGGTAGGTCTTCCGTAAAGCAACATGTCCACCAAATTTCATCGAAATAGCTTTGTAATTTTCGGTGTGGTTTTTCTAAAGAAAACAACATTTTCCCAGAAAACCTTGTCCGATTTTCCTGGCTAACGAACTCATTCAAGCTATGAATAAAAGAAAGACACTTGCCGCGTTTCATCAAAATCGGTTAATTATTTTTTGAGTCATCGGTTGGATGCCTATACATATATATATATATATATATATATATATATATATATATATATATATATATATATATATATATATATATATGAATCGAAACTGATACCGGATATGGGTTCTAGGGGCCAAATTCGCGCTCATTTGAAAAATGTTTTGCAAAGTCTCACCATCGATACCTCTCTATTAGTGAATGTTTTTAATAAAAATTCACTAATAGCAAAAGGTTTAGTAACACCATAAATTTGCAAATGTTTGCGGGACAAATTTATAAAATTCGGGACGCAGCAAGTGCGTTATGGTAGTGATTTCTTACTAAATGTTTCAAACTTGAATAACTCAATTTTCTATAAACTTAGAAAGTTTAGTTTTGGTATTTATTAAGGTCCTTTCTGAGGTAAGATATACACCAAATTTCATTAAGATATATTTGTAATGTTTGGAAAAAAATATTTTTTTAAAAAGTAAATTCAAAATTTGAATAACTCAATCTTCTATACACTTAGAAAGTTGAATTTTTATACGTAGTAAGGTCTCTCCCATGGCAACATATCTGGTAAATTTCATTAAAACAGCTTTGGAATTTTCGTAGAAAAATTATTTTTTTGAAATAAAACTGAAAATTTTCCCGGAAAACCCTGTTCGATTTTCCTGGCGAACAAACACATCTAAGCCATTGATGAAAGAAAGGCACTTGCCAAGTTTCATTGAAATCGGTTAATTATTTTTTGAGTTATCGGATGGATACATACATAGATATATATATAACATATAAAAATTGAAACTGACCCCGGATATGGGTTGTAAGGGTCCTTAATAATACAAGTTTGATTCAAAGCGTTTTAGAACGTTGCGAAGCATTTCGGGTAAAATTTGTTGACATTAGGCGATGACGCTTTGGCGTTAATCATCTAAGCATTCTGACAGCGTCGTGTAAATCTAATTTTTCAGGTGACCCTACAAAAACAGGTCAAAAGGGTTTTTAATCTGGCGACCTTGCAGGTCATTATACTGCTTCTCTTGGCCTGATCTATCTCCCAGCGCTAACAGGTATTTGTAAGCAAAGTAACAGTTCCAATAAAAATGAATTATTTCAGGCAGGACGGAGCACTCCCACACTATACCGTTGCTGGTCGTCGGTATCTGGAGCAAACATTGCCTGGAAGATGGATTGGGCGAGGAGGAGCAATAAAATGGCCTGCAAGGTCGTTAGATTTAAACCCTTTACACTTTTTTTGTTGAGTAACTTGAAAAATAAGATTTACACTATACTGCCACATGCTTATATGACTAACGCCAACGCATCATCGCCTAATGTGAACAAATTTTACCCGAAATGCTTCGCAACGTTCTAAAACGCTTTGAATCAAACTTGTATTATTGCATGGAAGCTGGAGGTCAACATTTCGAACATTTAATACATTAGTATACATTTAAGTTAATAAAACATAATGTAAGAAACTTACTTATTTTGTTTGGCATACGACATTTAGATATGCGTTTTCTCAAAAACTGCTCAACCGATTTTCAAAAGCTAATACTTTTCAAAAAGAGAAATTGATTAGCTTCAAAATGAGGTGTCAGTCAATACTCCTTTCAATTTCAAATTTCAGGGTGAAACTCACCCCCGCTAGATGAGTGAACTGACAGGGTTGAAAATATCGGCAAAAGGTTTCCTTCTCGAAATATAAATTTAAGTGTGCGAGCGATTTTTTTTAAATAAAAGGAAATGTGAAAAATTGTTTCTGTTGCATTTTCGCCGCGCCACTCTGTAAACAGGTGTCCAGAAATGATGAGCATAAGGTTCACAGGAGTAAGCTGCTAAAAAAAATAGTGCAACAAGTTCCTACAGCATTTGTTTGAAAACTAAAAAATAACGAAGTTACAAGGTTTGAAAGTGAAATAATGAAATGTTAACAAGAAAATATGCTTTAAAACTATATTACATATGTACACGGTTGTTTTAAAACAAAAAATAAATTCAAATAAACAAATATGATTTGATCACCTTATGAAAATAAGTCTATTTTTGGTGAATTTCCGTAGAAAAAATTCACTAATGGGAAGATTCCAAATTTTGAATTTTGAAAAAATTTGTGCAAATGAGCGCGAACTCGCACCCCTAGATCCCATACCCGGGGTCAGTTTTAATTTTTATATGTTTTTATGTATATATATATATATATATATATATATATATATATATATATATATATATATATATATATATATATATATATATATATATATATATATATATATATATATATATATATATATATAAATATAGGCCAATTTTGATCCAATTTGGCACGTACCTTCCTTTTGTACGTGTCTAAATAAGTTCGTTATTCAGGAAAATCGGACCAGGTTTTCCGGGAAAATTTTAAGTTTCCTTTCAAAAAAAATTTTCTATCTCAAAAAATAAAAAATCTATGGTAACCAAATTTGGTAGGTAGGTTAACGATATAAAGAGTAAACTATACAGCAAAATTTATATTTCTATGTTACAAGAAAAAAAAGTTATAAAAAATATTTGGTGCCAGCTCATTTCTATGAAAATTCACTACCATAACGCACTCGCTGCGTCCAGACTTTTTTATTTCGTACTGTTTTAATGTTTATTATAATAGTTTTGATTTTAGTTTTACATGTTTTACTCGTTAGCATCTTCAAATAACTAAATAGAAGTTAATGGATCCTTCGCGCTCATTTGAAAACATTTTTGCAGTCTTACCATCGATCTCTCTACGAACAAATTTTTTTATAGAAATTTCGCTAAAATGTCGTCACTTATGTTTAGTGATATATATATATATATATATATATATATATATATATATATATATATATATATATATATATATATATATATATATATATATATATATATATATATATATCACACCGGGCTTGGATAAGTTCGTTAACCAGGAAAATCGGCCTAGTTTTTTCAGGAAAATATTTTGTTTTCTTTAGGAAAATTTTTATATCTCTGGAAATAACAAAGTAAAGGCAACCAAATTGGGTACTCGCGTTCAGACCATCAAAAGTAAATCACATACCAATATTTAGCTCTGTGAATTAAAAGACAAAAAAGTTATGGGAATTTAAAGAAAAAAATTTGGGGTTTTTCTCAAAACGTCAAAGTCGCGATTTAAAACGTGAAAATTGGCAACATTTAGGTAAAGAACCTGAAACTAATACGGGTTATGTAGAGAAAATGTGACAAGAAGAATGTTTTACAAGCCCTGAAATCTTAGCTTCAAGCGTGCCTTCATTTTACTAAAATATAGTTATAGTTTATTGTGACAATAATAGTACAAAGCGCCTTACAAATAAGTATTCTATTTCCAGAAAATTCATGTTAAATAAACCCTTTCTCTGATGCTTTGGCAATAGTTTTAGGTATAGAGTTTATCGTTTAATGATATATAATTTTTGGCGAATTTTTGTAAAAAAATCAATAAAATTCAATAGATACGTGATTATACAAGATACGAAAAAAATTATATACATTAATTATAGGGTGTCTTGAGCTACATCTTAAAAAAATATTTCCACAATCACAGGATGGTCCATAAGCCGTTGGTGATAAAAAAAATTCACTAATGGGAAGATTCCGACTTTTAAATTTTGAAAAAAATTTTGCGCGTACTAGGACCCCCAGAACCTATATCCAAGGTCAGTTTCAATTTTTATATGTTTATATATATATATATATATATATATATATATATATATATATATATATATATATATATAAGGACCCAGGTTATGGGTTGGTGCGTGCATATTTAGAAAAAGTAAAGTTTTAATGTCAATCTCTCTATTTATGGAAATAATTTTTGCTAAAATTACTAATGTCTTAAAAGCACTTTAAATTGTTGCATAAACATAACAAAATAATAGGATGTCGGTGACTAATACCACGAGTTACTGTTAATGACAAAATATGCTTTAAAACTGTATTATGTAAACCGTTTTTCTAAAGCAAAAAATAAATTGAAAGAAAAAAACACAACATGATCTTAGTAAAAAAAATAACTATTTACTTTATTTCATACTGTTTTGAAGTTTATTATAATAGCTTTAGTTTTAGTTTTACAAGATGTTTTACTCCCTGGCATCTTCAAGTAACTAATTAGAAGTTAATTTGTATTTACACTTGTAGAGTGCAAACGTTAAAAATTGTATTAACTCATTTTTTAAAATTTAAATCTGTTAAAAAACATATTTTCTTAATCATTTAAAATATTCAATATAACAAGACTAATAAATAAAGTAAACACTTACACTTATACTTGAATTCCATTGCCTGCCGCGCAGTAAAAAGCACCATAACCATTGCCAGGACCAGAACCATATCCCATAAAGGACACAAAACACCCACTTTCTTTTAACGAAATATAATACATATACTATTTTTTAAAACTTCACAGAAATTACAAAAATAAAAAACCGCACTACCGGGACTTTCAAAAGTTAAGGCATCTGGGGCTAACTGAAATAACATTTAGCCATAATTCCCAAACTTTTTGAATAGCCACCAGTCGCGAGAAGCCCTCAACGAACGTGGACTTGCCCCGACACGAATTAAATTAAGAGTGTCTCTTAGAAATTAAAACATGTTTGCAGTACGAACGCCGACAAAAAACTGAAAGATAAGAAAAAGAATTTCTGATAAAGGTAGAAATCAACAATTTTTTTGTACAGTTACACAAGTGAGATAAGGATTCTTGACCATTTATGAAGGTAGCAGTACACAATAAAACATTTGTATCAATATTATTTTAATTTTAACAACCGAATTGAATATGTAATGAAATAATTTTTTTAATATAATTACCATATAAGTAAATAAGTTATCGTGGCCAAAAGCGTAAATAAATTGGAAAAACTCAGGACGCAGAAAGTGCGTTATGGTGCGGAAACTTCATTAAATGCTTAAGCTTTTAATAATTAAATTTCACTGTGAAGAACTAAATTTGCCATTGTCCTAGAAACTTTAATTTTGGTATCCAGTAAAGTATCTATCAGGACAACGTGCACACTAAATTTCATCAAAATAACTTTTGTTATTTTCGGGTACGATTTTTTTAAGAAAAATATATTTTTTAGTGAATTTTCGTAGAAAAAATTTCCTCAAATGAGCGCGAACTGGGACCCGTAGAACCCATATCCGGGGTCAGTTTCCATTTTTATATGTTTATTTATTTACACACACACACACACACACACACACACACACATATATATATATATATATATATATATATATATATATATATATATATATATATATATATATATATATATATATATATATATATATATATATATATATATATATATATATATATATATATATATGTATGTATGTATGTATGTATGTATGTATGTATAACACCCATAACTCAACTCGACCGATTTTCATGAAACTTTGCAGGTACCTTCCTTTTGTCAGTGGCTTTGTTCTTTAGGCATGAAAATGGGACCAGGTCTTCCCGGAAAAATTTGAGGTTTCTTTCGAAAAAGTTTGTTACATACAAAAAGTCTGGACGCAGCAAGTGCGTTATGGAAGTGAATTTTCTTTAAAATGTTTTTAATAGCAATTATGTCACTCTAATGCAAGCAGGCATCAATCTGGTTACCGGTATAGCCTATATAGTGGAAACAATGTACCATATTTTATCAAAATTATTAATTGTTTGAAAATGTACAAAAAGTTTCCGAAAACAAGCTTAAAATATTTCCGAGAAAACTGGTCTCCTAGTCAACAAACCTTAGGTTAATAGCAAATTGAGTGATTGAAATTTGAAGGATTTATTGAAAATTCGCTACCGAAACGCACTTCCTGCGTATAGATTTTTTTTCATACAAACATGCATCATATTTCGATAAAAAATGCAAAAATGCAATAATATAAGCGTGTTTGAAAAAAAAAACACAATTGTAGGATCACCAACGACTTATGGACCAGCCGGTGATTGTCAAAATATGTTTATAAGATGCTGCTTAAGACACCCTATAATTAACGTATACAATTTTTTTCGTATCTTGTATAATAACAATTATATTAAGCTTTACTGTAGAAATGCGTCACCTTGTATATATGCAAACAAAGAAAAACTCAAAGTAGACCCGGATATGGATTTCAGGGAGCTAGTTTACGCTCATTTTAAGAAATTTAAAAAAAATTGAAAAGTCGCGGTCTCCTCAATAACGCTTTTTTTCTACAAAAATTAGCTAAAAATTATAGACCGTTAAACCATAAACTTAACCAAACCTACAGTCAAAGCATCAACTTAACTAAACCTACAGCCAAAGCACCAGAGAAAGATTCTATTTAAAATAAATTTTCTGTAAACCTTTTAGTAAAATGAAGGACAATGGCGGTTGAACCTAAAACTTAAGGGTTTGTAGAACACTTTTCTTGCGACACTTTCTTTACATAGTCCGTATTTGTTTCATGTTCTTTGCCTAAATGTTGCGAATTTTGACGTTTCAAATCGCACTTTGAAGTTTTGAGGAAAACCCCGAATTTTGTGTGCTTAAATGCCTATAACTTTTTTGGCTTTCAACTTATAGACCTAAATTTGAACACGGGGGTCAAAAAGCCTGGACGTAGCAAGTGCATTATGGTAGTGAATCTTTATAGAAATGATCTGGCACAAAATATTTTATTATAATTTTTTTTCCTGTAACATAGAAATCTAAATGTTGGTGTATAGTTTACTTTTTATATCGTAAACCTACCTACCAAATTTGGTATCATGGCTTTTTTATTTTTTGAGTTATTTTTTTTTCGAATGAAAACTCAACATTTTTTTGGAAAACCTCGTTTGATTTCCCTGACTAATGAACTTGGCCTGACCTGACCTGACCTGACCTGACCTGACTAACGAACTTATCCAAGCCATTTATAAAAGGAAGGTACATGCCAAATTTTATCAAAATCGATCTATTATTTTTTGAGTAACTGAAACCCTGATTATGGCTTCTAGGGGTCCTAGTTCGCACTCATTTGCAAAAAAATTTTCAAGATTCAAAAGTCGGGATCTCCCCATTAGTGAATTTTTTCTACGAAAATTCACTAAAACAAGAATTAATAGAGAAGTAATGAGTTTTACCGAGGAATCTGACAAATCCGCAAAACGCTTACAACAGTCGTGTTCCAATTAGTTCCTTTTTTCCTTTTGATTTTAATTCTAGTCTAGACGATAATAATTATGTTGAAACTCATACCAATTAGGTTTCTATAAATGCTGTTCTTCAGTAGTTACGAGCTTGAGTATGTCATTAAACCTCGAGTTCCTTCATACAATTTTTTATGCAAGAAATAACTTTATTTGTTAGTTAATTAAGAATAACTTCCTTCAGGAATTGTAGGAGTTTGTCTAAAGAAAAGGTAAAGGGCTGGAGAGCCATCATTAATTAGAGTGCTTCTTAAATATATTTGCGGCACTTGAAAAGAACGATGAGGAATTCCAAGTGAACTTTGTGTCTACCGTGTACTATCAATTTTCGGGGCTTTGACCTCTATATTCTTGTCTGCACAGACTATTGATTCACAAAATAACGAAATGAAAATGCCATTATTATTTATTGAGATATGCTTTTTTTCCAGAACGACTCCTGATAATAAGGTCGGACAATTGATTAGATGGCCGACAGGGTAAATAAGAACAGCTTCACTACGGAGAACGTTCTGCTAGTAAGTAATTAATTCTGAGGGCATTAGCGATATTTGCCAACCTAAATATTTTCACAATATATGCAGAGACTGATTGGACGAGATTTTTCAACCTGAATTTCAGTTTTTAAGGATTTTTTTTCTTTTTAAATGACAAACACAAAGTACACGCTCTGAACTGTATACTATCATACTTTAATGAGTTCAGCAGCTGGTAAATAGACTAAAAATAAACTATAAAGGAATGGCTATCTTGAAAAGCTATATCACAGGAGCGAAATTAATTGTGAAAAAGATTACTTAGAAGTGGTAGCGAAGATGAACCCATTTTGTGAAAAGAATTTGAGATAGCCCTTAATGAGTTTGGACAAGGAGAAACTCCTGGGGCCTTATTCTCGAGGTCGCTCGACAATTATCAAACGCCATATATGTCAAACGAAAATATCGCATGAGACTTGCGCTTCGTGCGGGATGCTATTATTGAAGACCAATAGAAGTATTTTGATGCATGTAGAGTGACACGAATAAAATGTGGTGCAGTCGTAACCTGCTTCTGTTTGTCAGCCAATTGGAATCCAGCGTCCCATGCATTTTACTATTGAGGCAGTATGAAATTTCCCGTTAAAAAATGCCACTGCAAAAATGTGTCTTCCAGTGAGGACATACGGCAATTGAGCACGCTGAAATGATCGAAAATTATATATAGCTTTGGTTTAGCGGCTAGTAGCTCATGGCTTTACGGCGAGTAACGTTTAAATTATTATAGGTGTTAAAATTGCTACTATAAATGAAATAAAAATTTTGATAAACACTATTAAAAAACATCTGGAGGCAGCAAGTGTGTTATGGTGATGATTTTTCATAAAAATATTTCTATTATCAAATATGTATCTTTTTAATAAAAGCAGGCATCAAATTTCGTTACCAGTATAACCTATACAGGGTCTTCCACATAGACATTCCATTAGGCGTGTCTGGAGTACGGCTCACAATTGAATTCTGAACATTCACGCCCCTGAGTTTCTCGGAATTTCCAGTTCACTAGAAATATTGACTTTAGTATGGGACTTCCGGTTATACCGGAAGTAGACGTCAACTTTCTTATTTCAAACAGAAGATGGTATCTTTTGTTACGGATCTAGATTGCCCGTCAATTTTATGGTAGGTTTATTAACATGTTATGTCATTTTTCTCAACCATTTTAGAGATATTTGACTTTTTCCAAAAATTTCTTAAAAAACATTGTCACATTTACACACCTGTATCTATCTTATTTTTCAACTTAAAGAGTTGAAATTTCAAAATGCAAATTCTAAAATGCAACAAAATATTTGGAATTTATAAAGCTAGTACCGGTTAAACAGGGTGTCCGAAATGACCGGTCAATCGTGACAACTTTAAAACCTAATAACTCTCTTATTTTAAATAGAACACCCTATATTTTATAACGTTAGTTCATATACTTTTTATTCATCTTTCGATTCGTATCACTATTCCCTATACCTAAGTCCCACCGATTTGAAGATATTTAAACATTATTTGCGATAAGAAATAATTATTAGTCAGTTTATCAGGTTGCCTAGGAGATGAAAATTTTAAACGTCATCTTCAGACATAAGTAAAATATGCGACGACTTTTGAATATAACTTTTATTTACGAGGAATATAATCGAATTATTAACAAAAGATGTCGTGTGGTTGCAAAGAGATTTCCTCATAAACACAGATCAACTCTTTACATGATCAGAATACCACTAAAAAAATTCTAAGAATGGAGCGTTTTGTCCAAAAGTTCATAATAGTAAAGCATTATTAGGGAACAAAGAAATTTGTGTGTTATCACTTCACAATAAATGTTCGAAATTTTCACCGTGGACTTCGAGGCATATTTGCGATATGAAATATTTATCAGGTTGTCTAGGAGATGTAAATTTTAAACGTCATCTTCCGACAGTAAACTTAATGGTTGTACTGTAAAGTAAGTTTGTCAATTGTATTTTAATAAAAGAGAGTATTGTCCACAATAATGGCACACTTCAATTATTCAAACGATGACTTTTTGAATATAATTATTATTTACGGGGAGTGTAATCGAATTGTTAGCAGAACATGTCGTGTGTTAGACATAGACCAACTCCTGACATGATCAGAAGACTATTGAAAATTTGTTCTGAGAATGGAACGTTTCGTTCAGAAGCTCTCTTCAGGATTGAGTCAAGGATAGCGAGTGTAGAAGCGGCAGCGGCACCCCAGATGTAGCAGCAGTATTCAAGGTTTGGTCCTATTTGTTAAGCATATAAGGTATAGAGATTAGTTGGCGAAAAGTATTTGCAAGCCCATAAGAGGAAACCTAAGTCCATAGCAGCCGCTTCTGCACTTGATGTGACATGTTGGTGCCAACTCAGATTTCGATCCACAGAACAAGTGAAAAGGACTCACTACTTTAAATAACTTGGTTGTTCATAGTGATAGGTCTAGGGCTGGTGTATCTCTTATGAGAAGGAACGCCAGACTGACATTTGGTGGGGTTTAATTGTACAAGATTTCTACTTCCCCAGTCTAATATCTTTTGGAGATCCACGGAGACAGAACCCTCCATGAGTCTGCGATCCTCATCTAATTGGGCTAAAGAGACAGGCTTAGAATATTGTATATTTGAGTGGAGGTGCTGTCGTCCGCGTAACTGTGAACTGGGTTGGATGTGCTAGAGAGGAGGTCATTGATGTGAAGAAGGAACAAAGTGGTGGCTAACGCTGAACCTTGAGGAACTCCTGCATTAATTGGATACAGTTTAGAGGAATGGCTATCCACGACAACAGAAATGCTCCAGTTGGAGAGGAAATTTGCTGTCCAGGTACAGAGTTTTGGTGGTAGGCCATAGGCCGGTAGTTTATTAAGCAGCGCTGCATGCTAGACGTGGTCGAATGCTTTGGATATGTCCAGAGCGACAACCTGGGATTCACCGTGTAGTTTCATAGACTTGTTCCAAGAATGGGTGACAAAGGAAAGGAGGTCCGCAGTTGATCTGCGCTGACAGAATCCATACTGCCTGTCGTGGATTTGACAGTGTTTTTCAAGAAATTTTAGTAATTTGGTGTTTATATACTTTTCCATCACTTTAGAGACGACTGAAAGGAGAGAAATAGGCCTGTAGGCGCTAGGAAGCGCTTTGGATCCTTTCTTGGGGACGGGCTGTACTCGAGCAGTTTTCCAGTTACTAGGGCATATGCCTCTATTGTAAGATGTCTAAAACAGACGAGTCAGGACAGGAGCAAGTTCTGGTGCGCATTTTTTGAGAACAATTGCTGGAATCTCGTCAAGGCCGGAGGCTTTCCTGGTATTAAGACAAGAGGTCATCTTTCGTAACTTTTTAGTTTTGAAAATTATATCCGTCATTTTAGGCGCGACATTGGGGACTGTTGGTGGTTGAACATTTGGAGGTGGGTTCAGAGTAGAATTACCGGCGAACAACGAGGCACAAAGTTCAGCCTTGCCCAAGGCGGTAGAAACAATTTCATCCCCTGAATCAAATGGTGGGAACGTGCCCTTGCAGAAATTATTCCCAATAGATTTAGCAAAAGTCCAGAGGGGTTTGCTGCCCTTTGAGCTTGAGGTGACTTTTTTTATATGGTTATTAAACTAGTTTTTTTGCTACAGAAAAATGCGGACATAGCGGTTTCTTGCGTCCTTAAATGCTTGACGATTTTCTTGAATGGGATTATGTAGAAGCGTTTGTGAGCTTTGACCTTTTCAAGTCTGGTCTTGTCACAGGATTTAGAGAACCAGGGCTTTTGAGTGGCTGAAGAGGTTTCCTGTGTACGTAGAGTAAA
The DNA here is from genome assembly GCA_964006375.1 of Tillus elongatus. NCBI lineage: Eukaryota > Metazoa > Arthropoda > Insecta > Coleoptera > Cleridae > Tillus > Tillus elongatus. Next base: position 22,027,764 of record OZ023269.1, on the reverse strand, counting down.
TAATTCCATGCCAGCTTGGATAATTTTGGTGACGTTTTGTGAGATATCAGAGGAGTCAGGATGAGAGAAGCAGACAGACGCCCATGGAAATGAGGAAAAATAATTCCGCATTCAGTCTCAGTTCGCGGACTTGTAGTGCCAAATGATACGTGTGTGTGATGACTGTGTGACCTCGGGTTGCATTGCGCATGAAGCAGTGACTATGCCGTGGTCTGAGCGACCAAGTATGGTGGCGACTGATATCTTATAGCATTCAGGTTTTGTAGTAAGAAGGAGATCCAAGGGATTTGAGCTGTGTGTTGGGATGCGAAAAGTAAGTAGGTTGCTGAACCATATTGGCTAAAGAATTGCTGACTGCAAAGGTCTCCGCTGCTCTCCCTTGTGGATCGGTTTTTGAAGATCCTAGCCATTCCTTATTATGGACATTGAAGTCACCAAGAATAGTGACCTCGGAGGAAGGATATTCAGAAATCAGATGGTCGGTTTTTTCAGAAAGGTAGTCGAAGAGCTCGACAAAGTTGTTGTCAGAAGGTGACGGGTAAATGCAACAGATGAATTTAGTTGCAGCCCTATGAGCGAGCTTAATCCATAGTGCAATTAGAAATGTAAATATTTTCAAATCTAGATTCCTCCTTCAGACCACCTGGACCAACACTGTTGACGCTGGATCCTATGCGGTCGAAAATTTGTCTGATTGAAAACCGGCTTCCCGCATGCCAACAATACCCTCTTTTAATTGCACTTAAGTGATTGTAATTATTCCGTAAACGATGCCCAGTAGTATAGAAAATTTCATTGCAATCGAGTGTTCGGATTTTTTAGAAAGTCAGTATATATTATTGTAAATTATAGAAAATGAGTTACAGAATGAACATTATTTTCGTTTATTATGTACCTTTATTTGACTTACCTATGTTCTTGTACATCTTGCGTCACGGCATAATATTATTTTTTTTACACGAACGATGGTTACACAATATACAAAGCCGAATATATTATAGGCTAACTAATTAACCACAGAGTGTTAGTCTTGCTGGAAATAAAGATTAGCAATCCATATACAAGACCATTTAATGAAAGTTAGAAATATATTAAATGGTTGGCAACCCTACCCAGTTTCGAGTTAGTGAGAAAATATATTTACAGATTTGGTACTTCCGCGAGGCTAATAAAGGACGTACATACGCTTGGCCTGGCTCAAACCTACATTATAAACACGCAATTCCGGATATATTTACCGAATTTGCTACACAATTACAAAATTCGTTTATTACTTTGGTGAAATACTGAAATTTAACTATTTTTTGATATTCATCACCTAGCTGTTTGTTTTAGTTTATGTGAAATAAAGTCTATAGAAGTAACAAAGTTTCGCAAAAAAAAATACTTACTAATGAGGAGATCCCGACTTTTGAATTTTCAATAAATTTCTTCTTAAAGGGTCAGTGGCGTACGTGAAAGAAGTTCTATTATTTCAAATAGTCTACGGAACCAGGAAAAGTAACACCCAGTTTATCATTTGGGACAAGAATACCACCGAATAACAATTTCAATCTACATAGAACGTGTATGGAATTGCAGGAAAAAAAAATAAAAATACCAAATTTCAACACCATGTATCTCCCTTTGGAAGCAAACTAGAGGTTATGTTCATATCAACTTTTTGTCTTAAAATAATCTGTTCTATCGACGATTAAAGTCCTGATACTATAAACTGAGACACCCTATGTGTATATATATATATATATATATATATATATATATATATATATATATATATATATATATATATATATACAGGCTGTCTTGCCACATGCGCCACGGGCTCTCACGTCTACATTTTTCGTTATTTCGAATTTATTTCAAACGGAGATTATGTAGGTTGAAAAGGACTACAACCTAAAATTATTTTCAAATATACATGTGATCCAAAAAAATGCCACACCTCAAAGTTGCGTTTTTTCTTATAGAACACCTGGTATTTGACAACGTTTTTTAATTCCATGGGAAAAATAAGGTTCACTTACTCCAAGGATCCCTATACCTAGCTATTACGGTTTCCCAGATATCTTGATTTTTCGACAAATGTGAGGTTTTCGAAAAAAATTTGTCTGCATTGTCAGATAATATCGTAAAAAAACAAACTATCTTTTGATGGTGAATTTGGTACTTCATCAACTACTGTAGTCAATATTTTGCAATACTCTACAGGGCGTTCAAAAATTCAAGTTTTATTATCAGCACATTCAAAGGAGATTTTATTTATTTCAAATGGCACAGCCTATATTTTTTGCTGTATTTCATAGAGAAAATAATTCCCTTTCCTATGATACTAGGGTGCCCTATAGCCAAGTGCAGCGGTTCTGGCGCTATTCACACTTTTATTATTGTTTACACATGCCAAGTTGATTATTGTGTTCATTTAAAATGGATGAGCCTGTATTTTATTGGCTAATCTAAAGCGATATTCGATTGCCTTAAAAAATACGTGATGCTTTCTTATGGCTTACTGTTACCGTTTTTGTATAGATAAGACGTTTCTCTTAATAACAAATTCTCTAAATCGGATATATATATTTTTTTAACAACACACCACGACAAGGAGAAAAGAGGCAACTTGTTAATTCTGGACTTGAAGGTTTGGAGGTTCGGAGGAGAAGGAAAAACATGTGCCGGCAAGGAATTCCACAACTTGGAAGTCCTCGGGACAAAAGAGCGGGCATAACAAGCTGTACTATATCTGGTGACCTGGACAGTAAAAGGGTGCATTCGCTCTGTTCCCCTGGTACATCTGTTGGGGGCAGCAAGTGGAGGAACTATGGAAGAAAGCTCCTCTGAGCAGTTCCCGTGCAGATATCTATAAAAGAGAGAGCGGTCACCAACGGCACGTTGGTGGGCATGGGATGGCAGCCTTTGGGTGAGGGTAGGGTTGTCGATGAGACGTATAGCTCTCTTCTGAATGGAGTCCAGGATAGCGAGTGTAGAAGCGGCAGCAGCACCCCAGATGTGGGAGCAGTATTCGAGGTTTGGTCTTATTTGTGAAGTATATAAGGTATAGAGATTAGCTGGTGAAAAGTATTTGCGAGCCCGGAAGAGGAAACCTAATTTCTTAGCAGCTGCTTCTGCAATTGATGTGACATGTTGGTGCCAACTGAAATTCGATCCACAGAAATGCCAACAAGTGAAAAGGACTCATTACTTTGAATAACTTGGTTATTGTGATGGGTCTAGGGCTGGTGTATTTCTTATGAGAAAGAAAGCAAGACTGTGATTTGGTGGGGTTGAATTGTACAAGATTTTAAAAAGATTTTAAATTCCCGAGTCTGATACTTTTTGGAGATCCACGGAGACAGAACCCTCCATGAGTCTGCGATCCTCATCTAATTGGGTTAAAGAGACAGGCTTAGAATATTGTATATTGGAGTGGAGGGTGCTGTCGTCCGCGTAACTGCGAACTGGGTTGGATGTGCTAGAGAGGAGATCATTGATGTGGAAAAGAAACAAAGTAGGGGCTAAAGCTGAACCTTGAGGGACTCCTGCATTAATTGGAGCAGTTTTCCAGTTACTAGGAAATATGCCTCTATTGTAAGATGTCTGAAACAGACGAGTCCAGACAGGAGCAAATTCTGGTGCGCATTTTTTGCGAACAGATGCTGGGATCTCGTCAAGGCCAGAGGCTTTCCTGGTATTAAGAGAAGTGAGAATCTTTCGTACCTTTTTAGTTTTAAAAATGATATCCGTCATTTTATGTGCGACATTGGCAACTGTTGGTGGTTGACCATTTGGAGGTGGGTTCAGAGTAGAATTGCCGGCGAACAACAAGGCAAAAAGTTCAGCCTTGCCCAGGGCGGTAGAAACAATTTCATCCCCTGAAACAAGAGGTGGAAACATGCTCTTGCAGAAATTATTTCCAATAGATTTAGCAAGAGTCCAGAAGGGTTTGCTGCCACTGGAGCTTTAGAGGACTTTGTTTTTTATGTGGTTATTAAACGAGTTTTTTGCCTCAGAAAGAATGCGGACATAGCGCTTTCTTGCGTTGTTAAATGCTTGACGATTTTCTTGACTAGGATTGTGTAGAAGCGTTTTGTGAGCTTTGACCTTTTCAAGTCTAGCCTTGTCACAGGATTTAGAGAACCAGGGCTTTTGAGTGGCTGAAGAGGTTTTCTGTGTACGTGGAATAAATAATTCCATGCCAGCTTGGATAATTTCGGTGACGTTTTATGTGATATCAGAGGGGTCAGGATGAGAGAAGCAGACAGACGCCCATGGAAATGAGGAAAAGTAATCCCGCATTTCGTCCCAGTTTGCGGAGTTGTACTGCCAAACGATACGTGGGTGTGATGACTGTGTGACCTCGGGTTGCAATGCGCAGGAAGCAGTGACCATGCCGTGGTCTGAGCGACCAAGAGGGGCGGTGACTGATATCTTATAGCATTCAGGTTGTGTAGTAAGAAGGAGATCCAAGGGATTTGAGCTGTGTGTTGGGATACGAGGAAAGTAAGTAGGTTGCTGAACCATATTGGCTAAAGAATTGCTGACTGCAAAGGCCTCCGCTGCTCTTCCTTGTGGATTGGTTTTTGAAGATCCTAGCCATTCCTTATTATGGACATTGAAGTCACCAAGAATAGTAACCTCGGAGGAAGGATATTCAGAAATCAGATAGTCGGTTTTTTCAGAAAGGTAGTCAAAGAGCTAGACAAAGTTGTTGTCAGAAGGTGATCGGTAAATGCAACAATGAATTTAGTTGCAGCCGTGAGAGAGAGTTTTATCCATAGTATGTCTTTTCTTCCAGCTTCTAAATTGGGGAGTCTGGTGCAGGGTAGATTGCTACGGACGTATGCGCACACGCCTCCATGCAATCTAAAGGAAGTACGGGGCTTATACCCCGGGAAATTAAGGTGATTAGTGGCTGTTTTGGCACTGATTTGGGGTTCGGTGAGGAAGATGAGTCGGGGCCTGTTAGCCTGGAGGAAATGGTTGACGGATTTCAGGTTAGAATTTAGGCCACATATATTCGAAAAGGATATGTTAAATCTTGATGTTGGCGCCCCCTGTACACCCCTCTCCCGGAGATCCGAATGGGGGGGGGGGTATTTACCTCCGGAATCTTTTGTACAAGGAGGAGCCATCATCATTTTTGCTTATAAGGGAAACCAACTCATACACCAGAATTGGAAACATCCGTTGGGACTTTACCGGCCGCTTGATGTATGGGGTGGTACCTCCTCGGGCCTGAAAAAAGTCCTTTACTATTACGTAAAGAAAAATTCCACTACCACCTGCTATGGATTGAATTGGATAAATGTCTACCCCTTTAAAAATAAGATTAATAAAGGGACTATAAAGTGTCCAATAGTTATGCTTTTCGACATAGTAGGAGGATACAAAACAATATTATTTTACATCCAGGTCTATTGTCGGCATGGTGTACGAACTTCACATTCGTCAGTCCATTCCGAGATATGTGACAGCTTTCTCGACTTTCCACGTATGCTTTATTTCCTCCGCTAAATGTGTGTATTTATTTATTTTTGTTGCCTATGTCTTTTGGATATTATGGTCGAGTGGTCCTGCTATTATTATTATTACCTATTATATATATATATATATATATATATATATATATATATATATATATATATATATATATATATATATATATATATATATATATATATATATATATATGAGACATGCTTGGTTCTCGGGTTAAACCGCGTCCAGAATTTATGGAAACTCGACGTTTCGGCTCCTGTTTTGGAGCCATTTTCAAGAGGCAAAGGAAATATTTAAGGACACTCTAAGGCCTCAATCTGCGTACTCCTTAGAGTGATGGACAAAGGTGGGTAAAGGAAATATGTAAGGACACTCTAAGGCCTCAATCTGCCTACTCCTTAGAGTGGTGGACAAAGGTGGGTAAAGGAAATATGTAAGGACACTCTAAGGCCCCAATCTGCCTACTCCTTAGAGTGGTGGACAAAGGTGGGTAAAGGAAATATGTAAGGACACTCTAAGGCCTCAATCTGCCTACTCCTTAGAGTGGTGAACAAAGGTAGGTAAAGGAAATATGTAAGGACACTCTAAGGCCTCAATCTGCCTACTCCTTAGAGCGGTGGATAAAGGTAGGTTGGGTTGTTGTAGCTCGATGACGGGGCCTCAATCTGCCTACTCCCCAAATCTCGCCGGAGATCGTCTGTGAGGTCTCAGTGTGTTCAACCCTAGGCCTCGGAGAGATAACCCGAGAACCAAACATGTCTCACATTAAAGACCGCGGAAATCTTTCTGTATATATATATATATATATATATATATATATATATATATATATATATATATATATATATATATATATATATATATATATATACATATATAATACAAAGAGTAGATCATTTCTCTGAGAATTCACTACCATAACGCACTTGCTGCGTCCAGACTCTCCCTTTTTTTCTGAGTTTGACTAAAAAATGTAAATTTTACAGCAAATCCATTCCTGTACAAGCTAAGGTCAATGCTTTTTTTTACATTTTAAATAACGATGAAGTTGCGGAAAGACTATTAAGGGAGTAATTAATTTTTAAGTAACCTATCAAAAAAACTGGTAAAACAAAAGGCCTCTTATTTTCTGTGTATACATATCAACTGAGTTATCAACTGCAAATATTATGGCAACAAGAAAATGAAGACAGACTTTCGTGAAATTGATGTGGCCATTTCTGTAGAACACTGTTTACTATATAATGTCAATATCCAATACGGAATACGAAGTTGTTTGCTTTTTAAGTTCTTGTTCGTGCTGAAATGAAATAGGTTGACTTTTCCTTTCGTGTCGGTTCTTTTGTCAGCCCAGATTCCGGATATAGATATTTCATATCACATGTTGATATTGCCACCTACAGACTACTCGTGTTATGCAAAACTTTGCTTTTACTTTTCCTCGTGATAGAAAATGAAATATATTATACAGGGTCCACGGAAAATTGAAACATTTTAAATTATTGCAACAGCGTTAACTTATAGACATTAACGAAAACCATTTAACAAACAAACACATTCCTAGTGAATTCGAAGTCAGCTGAAACGTGCTAAAATAGTTCCATCCGTACACAAAATCTATAAACAAACTTTTATATGTGTACTAAAAATGCAACATTTTTTTTTCTGATTTTATTTAAAAAAATATATTGATTATTAAAACTACTTCCCGAATTAATTACTATTGTTCACGAGAAGATAACGTATCGTATATTAATCCATGTTACAGGTTTGACGAGAATGCCACACGGCAGCACAGTGTCGTAACAAAGACCCTATAAACCCAGAAAGAAGAACCGCAGCCATCCAGCAAACTATAAGTATTTCCACTGCAAAGGCGGCATTAACTATTTCGCCCATAGAGCAAGAGCCACCTGCGGGGGCTCAATTTACTGCTTACACCTCGGACTCACGCTTCAAAAGAACAAGCCCCTGATAACTAAGATCTTTTTTCCAAACCTGAATCCCATGTACCAAAAAGAACTAAGCCATCTCCAGAAAAGTTGAGTCGACAAGCCGTTAAAGAATGTACGCTCTCCCTTAAAACCGTTATAGAGTTACAAGCTCATCCTCTTATATTAAACTTTGACCAACTAGTAAACTTTTTTAAGAACGCCCATGGATCAACAGAGCTAGCATTAATTGCATTGTACTATACCAAAAAATTATTGCCGTTGTGCCACATGCTTGAAAAGATATATCCTTACTTCAACAACAGAAGTATAAAAACGCGGTGCACTGAATTACCCACGCAGATCTCAGACTCATGGGGGGTTCTGTCTCCGTGGATCTCCAAAAAATATTAGACTGGGGAAGTAGAAATCTTGTAAAATTCAACCCCACCAAATCTCAGTATTGCCTTCATAAGAGATACACCAGCCCTAGACCCATCACAGTGAACAACCAAGTTATTCAAAGTAATAAGTCCTTTTCACTTGTTGGCATTTCTGTGGATCGAAATCTCAATTGACACCAACATGTCACATCAATTGCAGTAGCGGCTGCTAAGAAATTAGGTTTCCTCTTCCGGGCTCGCAAATACTTTTCACCAGCTAATCTCTATACCTTATATACTTCACAAATAAGACCAAACCTCGAATACTGCTCCCACATCTGGGGTGCCGCTGCCGCTTCTACACTCGCCATCCTGGACTCCATTTAGAATAGAGCTATACGTCTCATCGGTGACCCTACCCTCACCCAAAGCCTGCCATCCCTTGCCCACCGACGTGCCGTTGGTGACCTCTCTCTCTCTCTCTCTCTCTCTTTTATAGATATCTGCACGGGCACTGCTCAGAGGATCTTTCTTCCATAGTTCCCCCACCTGCTGCCGCCAACAGATCTACCAGGGGAACAAAGCAAATGCACCCTTTTACTGTCCAGGACATTAGACATAGAACATCCTGTTATGCGCGGTCTTTTGTTCTGAGGACTTCCAAGTTGTGGAATTCCTTGCCGGCACATGTTTTTCCTTCTCCTCCGTACCTCCAAACCTTCAAGTCCAGAATTAACAAGTTGCCTCTTTCCTTCTTGTCGACAGCCCCGGTACGATAGTGTTTAGGCTGTGAGCCCTCGTGGCGTGTTGTTGAAATAAATTAATCAAATGAGAACATTTGAAATGTAATGTACGAGTAGTTACTTTCTAATATACATTTCTTGCAATATATACCATTCAGAAACCGCATTAGTTATAAAAGCTTTATTTAAATATTAATAATTTCTGAAGTTTCAGGTCTCCCTGACATTTAGAGGAGAAAAATTGTAAAGTATTTTTTCTCGTACTTCTTGACCTTTTTGCGCGAATAAAAAATAAACGTTATCTCTAATATTTAATACATTATGTTTAAGATACAATAATTTGGTTTGCCTCTCCTTCGACAGTGACACTGATATTTTAGTGAATTTTCGTAGAAAAAATTCACTAATGGGGAGATCCCGACTTTTGAATTTTGAAAAAATTTTTGCAAATGAGCGCGAACTAGGACCCCTAGAACCTATATCCGAGATCAGTTTCAATTTATATATATATATATATATATATATATATATATATATATATATATATATATATATAAAATATATATATATATATATATATATATATATATATATATATATATATATATATATATATATATATATATATATATATATATATATATGTATCACACCGATAACTCAAAAAATAATGGGCCGATTTTGATAAAATTTGGCATGTACCTTCCTTTTGTAAATGGCTTTGATAAGTTCGTTAATTAGAAAAATAGGACGAGTTTTTCCGGAAAAATTTTGAGTTTTCATTTGAAAAAAAATTTTATCTTAAAAAATAAAAAATCTATGACAACCAAATTTGGTAGGTAGGTTTACGATATAAAAAGTAAACTATATATTAAAATTTAGATTTCTATGTTACAAGAAAAAAAAAGATATAATAAACTATTTTGTACCAGATCATTTCTATAAAAATTCACTACCATAACGCACTTGCTGCGTCCAGGTTTCATATTTTTCTTCACTAAATGCCCATAACTTTTTTATTTTAACTTAGAGATCTAAATGTTGGTACATAGTTGACTTTTTACAATGTGAACCTGCTTACCAAATTTGGGTGCGATAGCGTTGTTACTCATACAGATAAAAAAGTTTCCTAAACAGAACTCCAAATTTTCCCGGAAAACCTGGACCGATTTTCCTGGCTAACGAACTTATCCAGGCCACTTACAAAAAGAATACCTGCTAAATAGACCCATGAGTTATCGGTGTGTATGTATATATATATATATATATATATATATATATATATATATATATATATATATATATATATATATATATACATATACATATACATATACATATACATATACGTATACATATACATATACATATACATATACATATACATATACATATACATATACATATACATATACATATACATATGCATATGCATATGCATATACATATACATATACATATACATATACATATACATATACATATACATATACATATACATATACATATACATATACATATACATATACATATACATATACATATACATATACATATACATATACATATACATATACATATACATATACATATACATATACATATACATATACATATACATATACATATACATATACATATACATATACATATATATATATATATATATATATATATATATATATATATATATATATATATATATATATATATACATATACGTATACGTATACGTATACGTATATATATATATATATATATATATATATATATATATATATATATATATATATATATATGAAGAAGATATTTGAAGAACTTTTTTCAAAATTCAAGTCCGGATCTCCCCATTAGTGAAATTGTTTTAAGCAAATTCACTAAAAGATTTACAATTTCAGTTTGGATATAAATATGGAATGTTTGTTTTGAATTTCATTTAATACAAACCTATTTGATTGGTGGAAGGAAGCAAAGCTTTTGTGATATAAGTAAATAATGTATTATTGTATTTGTTACGTAAGAAGCTAACATAATCAACCTATTCGGTTCTCGAGATAAAAATGGGAAAATATATTCATTTCTCCTTGTCCAATTAAATGATAATTTCGTAAAGACTTATATAACACAAAATCTTTTGTATACATGAGTTAACACGGGAAACATTGGGGTTTTGAAACGTTTTCAAGACTGTCAAACATAAAATTATGTAAGAATGAAACCACAATCATGTTTTCTTTATAAAAGTTAGAGTGATGGTCACACTTTAACGTCGGTCTATTTCCGCAACGTGTCCAATCACCGACGCCAGTCACCTCACTATCCTAGAAATGTTGCTGAACCCCTGCCTTTCTACAAGGACGGTTGGAATTTTTAAAGTGCCCACGGCTTTACGCCCCCTCCGAAGGGCTGAACGTGCAAACATTCAACTTTCTCAAATACAATGACACAATCTCGGTTAATGTTAATTATACACTATGTCCTGAAAAAGTGAAAGGGAAACCCTGGGAATCGATCCCAGTACCCTTGGACCACGGAGGCTTTAAAATTCAGATCTTTATGTTGAAGAAAAAAAATTATAAGCATTTAACAAAATCTGGGTGCCAGTGCTCATCAGAGAAACGCAGAAGTTCCAAATATTTTTAGTAATCAACAAGATCTGTTGAATATTACAGACAAGGATTAGAGATTAATGAGAGCCATTAAGGTAAATAAACTTATGAAAGATTAAAGTGAATAAAACAAAATGTACACTACTCATTTGATCGATTCTTGAAAAAATTTAAATTGAAACTATACAAAAAGTTTAATAGGCCAAAACTTCATCCATTGTACCAGGGACCCTGCAACACTACATCTGAATTCGCCAGAAATTTGTCCCCAAACAAAAATCAATGAAAAAGATCGGCGATTTAAATAGACAGCAGTGATGAGGGGCAGCCATTATGCCAACGTGAACAGGCAGGAAGCACCGGCGCAGGTGCAGAATGGTGAATCGGAAACAAGTGTCAGAAGCGACATATGTTAATGACAAAAAGAGCAGAAATGGAAGGAGAGCTACAGAGTAGCCATCTAGAGTTCAGTAGCACTGTTACACCAATTGGTTGTAGAAGGAAGGAAAGTTAGTTATGTCAGTGTTGGATAAGTTCAAAGCTTCACTCGCTTGGTAGTTGAAATGTTTGAAAATCTCAATTTCTTCTAAGACAAATTGTTCTATACCAAAACTTGAAGGGTGTAAGATCTCAGCATCTGTATTTTTGTTAAAGCAGTGGCCACTCTCCCTCAAATGGCAACCAAAGACTGACGTGTCATTATTGGGTTGGTTTCTACTTCTGAGGTGTTCCGTGACTCTGGTGCCCAATTATCTCCCGGTTTTGCCTATATAGGCAGCTTTACAACTGGGGGTACCACATCTAGCGATAGACACCTGACTTCTTCAGGTCTGGGATATTATCTTTGTTATGAATGAACAAATTTTTAACGGTGTTCATAGACTTGAATGAAAACTTGACCTTGTCACATTTGAGAGCCTTGACTATGGCGTTGGATACAGGACCACAATACGTGACAGGGAAATACGATATCCTCCCAGGTTGAGCGAGGGGTAAACTCGTGCTCGCTTCAATCAAGAGCTGTCGGCTCTTTCTGTTGACCATCTTATCAACTATATTGAGTGGGTACTCGTTATTGACTACGAGTTGCTTAATGAGGTTTAATTATCTGATGAAGTCGGTCTCTGACAGTGGGACTCTAAACAATCTGTCAACCAAAAATCTAAATGAGGCCATCTTGTGAGACATATGATGGCAAGACTTGAATGGAATGAGGTGGTCGGTCAGAGTGGGTTTTCTGTAAATGTCAAATGATATGCTGTGGTTACTCCTCTTCCATTTCAGGTCGAGGAAGATTATGGACGACTCACCTTCTAATTCCATTGTGAAATCGATGTTGATGTGCAGGGCATTCAACCAACCCTGGAACAGGTGGAGCTGCTCTATGGTACCCGACCAAACCACCAGAATGTCATCAACATAACGTGACCAGGAAGAAGCGTACCTCAAATCGGGATTATAGTATCTGAAAACCAGTTCCCTCTCAAAGAAACTCATAAATACCTCTGCGCAAGAAGGTGGCAAGGAGTTACCCATGGGGAGGCCATTTTTTGGACAAAAATTTTATCATCAAACGAGAAGAAATTCTGAGCCAAGCAGACCTTGACCAAGGCGTGGAGAGTCCTCTGGGATTCAATACTGAATGAGGATGAGGCAAGTAAACTCTTCAAGAGTAGGAGAGTCTGATTCACCGGGACACTGGTAAAAAGGTTAGAGACATCGAAAGATACCAACAAAGAATTATCTCCCAGTTCTACGTTGCTGAGTCTACTTATCAATTCTGAAGAATTCTTGACGGAGTAAGGTTACTGGAAAGCCAACCCAGACATCCAGAGTGAGAACAGATATCTCGACAACTTATAAGAGATACAACCAATTCTAGCCTGTTCTTATCTCTTGATCCGGAACCCATTCTCCGTTTATCATGCATCCCAAGTATTTAAACTGTCTGACCTGTTCGATGTTCTCTTTATCAATATGTATTCTAATGTGTGGAATATCGGTTCTACTAACAATCATAAACTTGTATTTGCTGATGTTAATTCTCAAACCTAATCTTTGGCCTTCTTCATTCACCCGATTCAGCAGACTTTGGAGATCAGGTGCACTATCTTCTAATATTACGGTATTTTCCGCATACCTAATATTGTTAATGGGGATTTAACTTAGTTTACTTCCAAAGGGACTATCTGAGATCAACTCGGAGAATGATCTTACCACGTACAAGTTGAACAACATTGGGAATAGGATACACCGTTGGCGAACTCCTTTTTTATTTCAAAATCTTCAGTTGCTCCAGCGTTACTTATTCGAGCTTCTGCTCTTTGTTGCCAATACAGATGACCGATTAGCCTTACATCTTTTACGTCCAGCCCCAATTCTCTAAGGTATATTGTCAGAAGATTGCGCTTAACGTTATCAGATGCCTTCTCATGGTCGATGAAATATATAAAGACGTTTTTTCTTTGATCCTGACAGTTCTGGACCAGTGCCTGGAGGCTGAATATGGCTTCTCTAGTTCGGAATGTGCTCTTAAATCTGAATTGACTGACCCCGCTTATTTCCACACATGTTTTATGCAGCATTGTGTGTAGAATCCGAACGAAAAGTTTTAGAAAATGGCTCATTAAGGAAGAGTCTGGAGGCAGTAAGTGCGTCATGAAAGTGAATTTTCATTAAAATGTTTTTAATAGCAAATATGTCTCTCTAATACAAGCAGGCATTAATCTGGTTACCTGTATAGCCTATATAGTATAAAGAATGTACCATATTTTATCAAAATAACTTATTGTTGTACTGGTTTCCTAGCCAACAAACCTTAGGTTACCAGCAAATTGAATTATTAAAAAAGCATTTAATGAAAAATCGCCACCAAAACGCACTTACTGCGTCTCGTTTTTTTTTTTCTTTCTTACAAACATGCACCATATTTCGATAAAAAATGCAGAAATGCAATAATATAAGGGTGTTCGAAAAAAAAGTAGGTATCACCAACGACTTATGGGCCACCCTGTGATTGTCAAAATAATTTTTAGCGTAGAAAGGCGTCGGCCTGTATATATGTACAGATAAAAACTTAATGTTAACCCGGATATTGGTTCTAGGGGGCCTAGTTTGCGCTCATTTGTAGAAATCTTTTTAAAATTCAAAAGCGCAGCGGTCTCCTTGTTAATGAATTTTTTTTACGAAATTTAGCTAAAATTATAGACCGTTAAATCATAAACTGAAACTACCGCCAAAGTATGAGAGAAAAGGCCTACAGCAAGTCTCTGCTTAACGTCGTAGTTAGGGATCTAACCATTGTGACGTTGTGAAACAACGCAAAACGAATCGTTGGAAATCAATATACTGTACATACATAATATGTACATATTTGTGACTGCAAAATGATTAAAAAGCAGTATTCATTTAGCTATGTATTATTTACATGCCTACAAATTATATTATGTGCTCCTTTTTTACCTAATATTTTAGACTTTTTTCGAATAACAACGTTATACCGAATCAGCTTCGACGTTCAACGATACATTTGCCTACAACAAACTGCGACGCTATAATGAAACACCGTTAAATAAGACGTAGTTGCGCGAGGACTTAATATATTTGAAATGAATTTTCCGTAATTATTTTAGTAAAATGAAGGACACTAATGGTTGAAGCTGAAACTTAAGGGTTTGCAGAACACTCTTCTTGCAACATTTTCTTTTTATAATCCGTATTTGTTTCAGGTTCTTTGCCTAAATATGTGACGTTACAAATCGCGACTTTGACGTTTTGAGGAAAACTCCAAATTTGTTTTCTTTAACTGCCTATAACATTTTTTGTCTTTACACTTCCAGACGTAAATTTTGGTGCATGATTCACGCTTTATAACATAAACACGCGTACCAAATTTGGTTGCCCTTACTTTGTTATTTCCGGAGATATAATTTTTTTCCGAAGGAAAACACAAAATTTTCCGTGAAAATCTGGGCCGATTTTCCTCGCTAACGAGCTTATCCAAGCCACTTTCAAATGAAAGGTACTCACGAAATTTGATCAAAGTCGGCTCATTATTTTTTGAGTTATCGGTGTAATACATACATATATATATATATATATATATATATATATATATATATATATATATATATATATATATATATATATATATATATATATATATAAATTGAAACTGACCCCGGATATGTGTTATAGGGGGCCTAATAAGCGCTCATTTGAAGAAAAAAAATTTTAATTCAAAAGTCGGGATCTCCGCATTAGTGATTTTTTTTTAATAAAATGTACTAAAAGGGTAAGAAGCTATTAATTTGATGAGATTATCTATGTTTACATTTTGATAATATATAAGTTATTGATAAATTGTTTTTACAAATGTCAAATTAAAGTTCCAAGTGATGAGCTTAAACAACCTTCTTATTTCTGACAGCTTATGACATGTAAATATTATTATTTTTCTGCTCTTCACTTTCACGGGTCCATATTTTCAGGAAAAGTTAATTAACCAGTTCTTTAGATTTTCATTTTTATCGATTTTAATTCAGATTACGTCATGTGAAATTCTATCAGTATATTTATAAACATTTATCAGTTTCGCAGAAGTGTTTAATGTTTTCGTAGAAATCATGTTTTGTAAAATTTTTGTGAAATGCTAGTACTAATTACTAATTAATGTTTAATATGTATTGTAAAAAATACGTTTGCGAATTCACGTGAAAAAATTGTTGTCTAATTATCGTGGAAAAATTTGATTTGCAAATTTTCGTGTAAAAATATTTTGATTTCTTTTTTGTGTAACATTACTACTAAGTCAATTTTTGTAAAAAAAATAATTTGAATTTCTGTCAAAAAGCATTTTGAGAATAATTATATTTTGGCAGGTGTATTTTTTGTGTAAATTGCTTCAATATTTTCGTTAGTAAGGAAAATCCGACCAGTTTTTCCGGATAATTTTTGTACTTTTCCCAGCAATTAAGTTATTTTGATGAATTATGTTACATGGTTTCTACCATAAAGGTTATACTATCTACAAAATTTGACGTGCAAACACGTATTTGACATTAAAAACATTTTCATGGAAATTCGCTACCATAACGCACTTGCTGCGTTTAGACTTTTATATACTATTATACATCATTATGATCAGGTAAGGTAAATGCTTATTTTTGTGATAAATGTTTTACTAATTTCATTTTTATTTGCTCTAGAGGACTAAATCCGTAGCTTGGAATATTTGACTAGTTTCTAACAGATCTACCCCAAACCAGAACACACAATCAGGGGAATGTTTCCGGCTATGCGTCGACGCAAAAGCGCAAGTTTTGCTAATGCGGAACTCAATAATCAGTAGTAGGGTTTATGACAGTTTATATAACATTTCTTGTCACCTTCATAAACAATTTACTTTACGTAATATATAGGCACCTTTGTTTTTAACGCCACATCAATTTAAATAATTTATTTGTCGCGGAAACTTGTTCTATCAACAACGAGCTATGTAATAAAAGAATTCGGGTAAACCAGTTGAAATTTGATCTAAATGTAATTTTTGTGGGTCAGAAATTTAAAAAAATGAATAAGTACACCCGAGAAAACCCAAATCACCACAAAACATATTTTTAAAGACCTGACGATCATTTCACTAACAAAGTTAGCATCATCAGAAGATGAAGAATTTTTCATCCTCTGGTGACGCTAACTTTGTTAGTGAAACGATCGTTAGGTATTTAAAAAGAAGTGTTGTGGTGATTTGGGTTCTCCAAGTGTACTTATCAGTGCTCATCACCGCTTCCGATCTTCACTTAGTAAATAAATGTATTTTATCTTGCTTTTTGGCAAAGCCTTTTGCTTAAGTAAAAAAAAAAAATCTGGACGCAGCAAGTACGTTATGGTAGAGAATTTTCGTTAAATGATTCAAACTTAAATAACTGAATTTGCTGTTAACCTAGAAAGTTCAGTTTTGATATGTGTGTGTGTGACAAAACAGCTTTGGTATGGCTTCAGACGAATCTATTAGCCACAGGTAATGTTATTTACAGTTTTGATATCTATATAATAAAGTCTTTACTAGGGCAACATGTCTATCCAATTTAATCAAACAACTTGATTATCCTTTGTGATCAAAAAAATTTCACAAATTTTTTAAACTGGTTCATCAGGTTGGCTAACGACTCATCCAAGCTATTAATAAAAGAAAGACACACAAAGTTTCATCAAAAACGTTTTATTATTTTTTAGTTATAGATTGAATACAGATATACAGGATGATTATTTAATATTGCGAACGATTCCAAGGAGCGATTCTTTGTCAAAAACTAAAGGGGGTTTTTCATATAAAATTATTTCCAAAAACGTCTACATTCGAAGTTACACCCCTTCAAAAGTGTAGGATAAAATGATGTTTTTATTTAATTTCTCAGATTTGAAGAACCATGAAAGAATAAAACCTTCCATATAAGTTTACCTTATCAAATCCTCTCCTACTCCAGTATTATTATAATATTCGTCTCTTGTCCTCGGAAAGGGTTGAAGAATGCAACCCTTAATGAGTTTTTCATTGTACATTCTTGTGGAGTTTCAAAATTGCAACCCCTTCCGAGGGTGAGAGACAAATAAGAATATTGTATTAGGAAAGGCTTTGATAAAGTAGAGTTATATGGAAAATTTTATTCTTTCATGTTTCTTCAAATATGAGAAATTAAATAAAAACATCATTTTATCCTACACTTTGAATATATATATATATATATATATATATATATATATATATATATATATATATATATATATATATATATGTATATATATATATATATATATATATATATATATATATATATATATATATATATATATCTGTTGACAAAACATAACAAACACTGTTAAGTCCACCCACTAACATTAATAAAATTATAAAGGAATAATTTGCACTTGTATATTAAAATTCCCAAATAACACAAATAATTTGTCAACTGAAATTGAAAACAGATAAACGATCTAATAATATACGATAAACGTCAGTTACAGCGTGTAACTGACCTGCGCAGTGATATCAAATGCTCAGTTGCTAGGTAACGACTCATACACCTATAAATCAGTTTTTACCATTTAGAATAAAAAGCGGTGATACTAAAAATAAATATTTAAAATTTGAATAGCTCAATTTTCTGTAAACCCAGAAAGCTAAATTTTGGTACGTAGTTAGGTCTTTCCCAAAGCAACAGGTTCACTAAATTTCATCGAAATAGCTAAAAAAAATCGAAAGAAAACTCAAAATTTACCCGGAAAACCTTGTCCGATTTTCCTGTCTAACGAACTCATCCAAGCCATTTACAAAAGGAAGGTACATACCAATTTTTTTTAATTGAAACTGACGGATTGGGTTCTAGGGTTCCTAGATCACGCTCATTTGAAAAAATTTTTGCAAAGTCTCACCATCGATACTATTAGTGATTTTTTAAAATAAAAATTCAGTAAAAACGTAAGAGAAAATCGAAGAAAGCAGAAAAGCATCCATTTTACAAAAATATATATAAACAATGTTGGTTTAAACTTACCGTATGTGACCAGCGACAACCCAATAAGGTCAGTAACTCGAAAACGACAACATCCCACAACGTAAAAACGAATTTCCACAACGTATGATTTTCTTTGCCCCTTCTTCGCCTTATTCTTTACTTTTCCTAATTGAGAAAAGTAATTTTTTATAACTTTTAATATGATCCTAAATCGATAATCTTTTATTCTTATGAAAATTCACTACCCTGATGGACTTGCTGCGTCCAGAATTTTTTTCTTGTTCCTTAGAAAAGACCTGCCTAAATCGTCTAAGGTCTTTCTCTTTTCCTGTCACAATTTTATTTTTTTGTGACTATTCTTAGCTTTTCGGTACATGTACCTTTCTGCAGCTTTTTGAAACGACAATTTATTATTTAGAATGGCTTCGATATATCTAAAACTAAAAATTCTAGCTTAATGAGAAATTCAGTCAATAGAATTTGGTCTTTATTGAAAATTCTCTGAAATAACACATTTACTGCGTCCAGGCTTGTTTCTAGTCAATGGTAGGCATACGTTTTACTGAATTTTCTTTAAAAAAATCACTAATGAGGAGATCCCGACTTGTGAATTTTGACAAAATTCCTTCAAATGAGCACTAATTAGGCACCTGAGAATACATATCCGGGGCCAGTTTTAATTTATATAAATATATATATATATATATATATATATATATATATATATATATATATATATATATATATATATATATATTTATATATATATATATATATATATATATATATATATATATATATATATATATATATATATATACAGTGTGTCCCAAACTGGATGGGAATGTATTGCTATCTCCGTTATTATTAGAGATAGAGAGACGGTTAAATAAGCAATGTTTTGTAGAATTCATGCTCGTTCCAAATATTTGTATTTTGGCCTGCCTCTTTTCGTTTTCGAGTTATTTAAAAAAAATGTCGATTTCTTTTTTCTTCAATATCTAAGTAGGCGTTGATCTGACATGTCTAAGACTTACACATTATCCGGACACTTTTTACAGAGTAATCTTTTTGTGCTATTCTCAATTTTGGATTACCATTTGTTTTTGAGCTACATGTAACAACGTTTGTTTTTATTATAGTAGCCATATTGTATTTTTTTCTCGTGTGATAGCCTATGACAAGAGCTTTCCAATGATGTACAACATGCTTAAGAAATCTTGTAATTGCACTGTCAATTTTGAGAAAACACGTTTTGAGGATAGTAGGCTATGAAATCCAATACCAGAAAACCAATGATAAAAAAACAGTATTCAAAAATCAGCAGGTCATGGAGTCTAACAATGGACTTCTACTTTTAACATAATTTTTCGTAATGATTCACGATTAAAAAAAAATTGTAATTTAAGTTACAATACCTAATTAGATAATAATGCTAGGTAATATTATGTGAAACAGTTTAATAACGAAACCCGGCAATAACAAATAGAAACTTAAACTCCACAAAACAACACAATTAGAAACGGAACTCAACAAATAATAAAATAAAAACTTAAAAACACACTAAATAGAAAATTGTTCAATATAGCCACCGTTTTGTTCAATGCACTTTATACACTTTTTTGAAACATGACTGCAAACTCTGATGATAGTCTTTTGGTTAATATAATTTATAGCTTCCGTGATTCTGTTTCGTAATTCTTTGATATTTTGTAGTGGATCGAATTTATACACATCATTCTTCAGAGTACCCCAAAAATAAAAATCCATGGGTGTTATATCAGGACTTCGAGCACACCAATTAATCAGCCCATTGTTACAAATGACACGATTATTAAAATTTTGGTACAAACATTCTTTGAAGATCCTAGCATTGTGAGCTGGACAACCGTCTTGTTGGTACCAAATCTCGTCTACATTATCATGAACTCTTCTAATTGTTGGTAAGATATAATTTCTCAATAGATTAAGATACCTTTTCCCAGTTAAATTATTTTCAAAAAAGAACGGACCAACAATGAAGTTACCTGAAATTTTTTAAAATTAACTGTCTAATCTACAAAAAATATCAGTTTTTTACCTAATAATCCGCACCAAACATTAATAGCAAATCTGTCTTGCAATCGTCTTTCTTCCTTTACATGGGGATTTTCATTTGCCCAATAATACCTATTATAGCGATTATACACACCATAATTTGTAAATCTGGATTCATCAGTCGATATTATTTTCAAATGGAGATTTTGATACCATCTGCAGAATTGAAGTCGCTTAGGGTAATCGTCAACATTTAAGCCTTGACGATTGTAGGTTTATATGGATGGTAATGACTTTGTTTTAATACACGGTGTACAGTACTTTTTGAAACGTCAATTTGTTAACCATAAAACCGAACAGATTACGGAGGATTTTCGTTTTAAACCTGTAAGACGGCATTATTTCTATCTTCATTTCTAGGCATTGGTAGTTTCTTTGTGTGGAAGCTACCGTCGTTCAATAGATTGGTCACTATCCTACCAAATATTTTGGTGTTTGATTGTCGTCTTTTAGGGTAGTTGTTTTGATATGAACTTGTAGCTGCTTCAGTATTTCGGTTAGAACGAATATAACATTCTAACATGTCAAAATATTCTTCATTACTGAACATATTGTTGAATAATATTTAAAATAAGCAGGAAACAAACTATTTTGTACAAAATTTTAAGCAACGTGTTAAATACACCTCAAGTTGTTCAGATAATTAAGAATGACAGTATTCTTAAATGTCGCGATAGTGTTATATCCATACCAATCTTTCTTCCGTTGTTTTTCAGTTGACTCAAAAAAATTTCAAAAGCGTATTCGTAAGTCATTAATCTGCTTTTTATTGAGTTATGTTAGTAAATTTTGTTGTTTACTAGGTTTACCTATTTAATTAAATTATAAGAATTTTTTAGGATAATGCTGTAATATAAAATGTCATATGTAATAATGGGCCGATTCATTGGTGTGCTCAAAGTTCCTATTTTTTTATCGTGAATTATTACGGAAAATTATATTAAAAGTAGAAGTCTATTGCTAGACTCCATGGCCTATTGCTTTTTAAACACTTTTTATTGTCATTTGTTTTGTGGTATTGGATTTCATAGCCTACTATCCTCAAAACGGTTTTTGTCAAAATTGTCAGTGCAATTACAAGATTTCTCAAGCATGTTGTACATCATTAGAAAGCTCTTTTCACAGGCTATCACATGGGTAACAAATCCAATATGCCTGCCATAATAAAAACAAACGTTGATACATGTAGCTCAAAAACAAATGACAATCCAAAGTTGAGAATACCACAAAAAGATTATTCTGTAAAAATTGTCCTGATAATGTTCAAGTCTTAGACATGTCAGATCAACGCCTACTTAGATATTGAAGAAAAAAGAAATCGACAAATTTTAGTGTTTTCAAATTAACTCGAAAACGAAAAGAGGCAGGGTAAAATACAAGTCATATTTATATATATATATATATATATATATATATATATATATATATATATATATATATATATATATATATATATATATACATACATACATACTAAGAAAATCGACCTAGGTTTTCCTGGAAAATTTTGCGTTTTCTTTCAGAAATTTTTTATGTATCTGGAAATAATAAAGTTAAGGCAACCGAATTAGCTACGAGTGTTTGAATCATAAAAAGTATTCTATGTAGAAAAATTTAGATCTGTAGGTGAAAATACAACAAAGTTATAGGCATTTAAATAAAAATCTGGGTTTTCCTCAAAACGTTAAAGTCGCGATTTGAAATGTCAAAATTGGTAACATTTAGGCAATGGACCTTAAACAAATACGGGTTATGTAGAGAAAATTTTGCAAGAAAACTGTTTAAAAACTATTAAGTTTCAACTTCAACCGTCATTGTCCTTCATTTTAATAAAATATTTACAGAAAGTTCATTTCAAATAGACGCTTTCTATGATGCTTTGGCAGTAGTTTTAGTTAAGTTTATGAGTGGTCTATAATCTTTAGCTAATCTTCGTGGAAAAAATTCCTTAATGAGGAGACCGCGACTTTTGAATTTAGAAACGATTTATTCAAATGAGTGCAAAATAGGCCTCGTAAAATCCATTTTAGGGGTTAGTTTCAGTTTTATCTGCTTAAATATATACAGGGTGACGCATTTCTACGGTAGAGCTCAATATATTCGTTATTATACAAGATACGAGAAAAAAATTATATACGTTAATTGTTATAATTGTCTTGATCTGCATCTTATAAAATTATTTTGACAATCACAGGCTGGCCGATAAGTCGCTGGTGATACAATTTTTTTCGAACATCCCTTATATTATTGCGTTTTTTGCATTTTTTATCAAAATGTAATGCATGTAAGAAAAAATTCGAGACGCAATAAGTGAGTTTTGATAGCAAATTGTTATTAAATGCCTCAAATTTCAGTAACTCAATTTGCTATTAATCTAAGGTTCGTTGGCTAGAAAACCATTTTTCTCTTAAGCATTTTAGGTTTATTTTTTAAAATTTTGTATACGCTTTCAAACAATAAAGTTATTTTGATAAAATATGGTACATTTTTTCTACTATATAGGTTATACAGGTAACCAAATTTGTAACGTGCTTGCGTTTAAAATATTTGCTATAAAAATATTTTTATGAAAATTTACTTTCCTAGCGCACTTGCTGCGTCCAGACTTTTTACATTACATTTTACATACATTTAGTCATACAAAGGCATAAATTATTAAATCCGAAACAAACGTCTGCTTGGATACAAGAACGCTATGGATCAATGTATCATCTTAATATTTCTTATCTTCATCTCCAGCTGTGGTAAAAACAATAAACTGTCGAATTAAAATAACAAAATAAGACAACCCACGCATCAGAAAATCGTTGCCTTCCTGTTCTCGGAGAACACAAGAGTCCCATCGGGACGCTGTGCTGGTCCCCTCTCTTTTTGTCGATATTTCACCTAATCATATTATCACTGTAAAATTCAACGCTACACTGAAATTTTCAAGTGAAAATACTTCATCTGCCTTATAACTTTATCATGCAGCAAAAAGATACAAGGATATCGATTTGGCTCTTCTACAGAAAAATGATGTAAAGAAACAGACATTATTAATGCAAAAATGAGACGCCACTTGCATAAAATGCTGTATTTTCATTGATTTTGGTTGTCCTTACTTTGTGAGACGGTTCCATATTAAATACAGTTATACACTATTATAAAATGAACCATTTTATTTGATCAATCGTCTTTAGGGAAGTACAAGAATATATGTCTCGGAACAAATAGGTAATTTATTTAGTGGTCGTTTAGTCAAAGCAGTTTTCTAAATATAGGGTGGCGCATTGAAAACGAAACAGACCGATTTGCCTCCAGAGAATATTTTTTTAAGAAACGCTGAAACACGTCAATTTTAATATTGAGGGGGACATGTTTTGACATAAGATTCAACTTTGTCGCATCAACCTCTTAAGGGTTGTGATAACAACCCTTATATTTTAAATAGGGAACATCATTTGGAAGCTCTTTCTTTTCTAAATTGAGCACACTAATTTTTTTGGAAGGTCTATCAACTCGTTTAAAAATTATTCACAGTTGAAGATGCAAAAACGCATTTCACTGATTCCGATAAGAAAAGTGCTGATAGCCAATGTTTTGTTGGTTCGTAAACAAAAAATTGACTATCAGATCATTTCTTATCGGAATGAGAGAAATGCGTTTTATTATTTCAGTTTATCGGTCGGTTAGATACTTAATAGTACTACCGAAAATTAATTTCACAATGGTGTATTCTGTAGAAGAAAGAGTTGAAATAGTTACTCTTTTTTTCAAAAACGATGACTGTGCCAACCGTAACACAAATTTGTTTAATGAGCGACATCCGAACAGACATGTTAACAGAAAATACATTTTGGAGTTAGTTGCAAAGTTTCAACAAAGTGGTTCAGTAGCCAACAAAAAAACGGGATCCTGAACGTGAATTTCCGGTTATAAATGAGACTACTGAGATTGAAGTTTTAAGACAAATTGCTGCAGACTCAACTTTAAGCACGAGAAAATTGGCCACTGTTTCAAACATCAAAAGAAGAACTATTCAGCGAATATTGAAGCATCATAAATTTCACCCGTATAAAATTCATCTTGTACAACAACTAAATGAATATGATTTTGATCGGCGACTGGAGTTTTGTGAAGTTATGACTGCACGAATAGCTGATAACGGGAACTTTCTCTTCAATATCTGTTTTTCAGACGAGTGTACTCTTTTATTGAACCCTAAAGTCAATCGTCATAATTGTCGTTATTGGGCAGATAATAATCCAAGAAAATTTCACGAAGTCCACACTCAAACTCCACAGAAATTGAATGTGTGGACTGAAATTTTTGGAGACCGTTTAATCGGACCAATGTACTCGCTTCGGCGGTACATATACTAAAATTGGAACGATACAGAGAAGATTAGCATGGCCCCTGCGCAAGGATGACACGCAAAATCGTGATGCGTTCCACATTTTTAAACAACAAAAAAATATTTAACTAAAATAGAGAAAATATTGTAATATACATATTTAAAAAAATCAATCAATAAATATATATTATATATAAATTACCAGAAATACTAAATAAAATAAGAAAGTCCCAACAAAATATTATAGTATAAATAGTCTTAATTTTAGTATATTTAGTATTTAGTATAGCACAATTTTGTCATTTGGGGTAATAGAACAACAGTGATGTCATATATTATACGCATAACTCCGATTTGATACTCTTTATTGTGGACCTTCTTCTTTGATTTCTGTCTGTTTCGTACAACAGTTTGTGGCTAATGGACTTTGCTTCCGAGGCCATCCCTAAACTAACACACACAGACACACACACACACACACACACACACACACACACACACACACACACACACACACACACACACACACACACACACACACACACACACACACACACACACACACACACACACACACACACACACACACACACACACACACACACACACACACACACACACACACACACACACACACACACACACACACACACACACACACACACACACACACACACACACACACACACACACACACACACACACACACACACACACACACACACACACACACACACACACACACACACACACACACACACACACACACACACACACACACACACACACACACACACACACACACACACACACACACACACACACACACACACACACACACACACACACACACACACACACACACACACACACACACACACACACACACACACACACACACACACACACACACACACACACACACACACACACACACACACACACACACACACACACACACACACACACACACACACACACACACACACACACACACACACACACACACACACACACACACACACACACACACACACACACACACACACACACACACACACACACACACACACACACACACACACACACACACACACACACACACACACACACACACACACACACACACACACACACACACACACACACACACACACACACACACACACACACACACACACACACACACACACACACACACACACACACACACACACACACACACACACACACACACACACACACACACACACACACACACACACACACACACACACACACACACACACACACACACACACACACACACACACACACACACACACACACACACACACACACACACACACACACACACACACACACACACACACACACACACACACACACACACACACACACACACACACACACACACACACACACACACACACACACACACACACACACACACACACACACACACACACACACACACACACACACACACACACACACACACACACACACACACACACACACACACACACACACACACACACACACACACACACACACACACACACACACACACACACACACACACACACACACACACACACACACACACACACACACACACACACACACACACACACACACACACACACACACACACACACACACACACACACACACACACACACACACACACACACACACACACACACACACACACACACACACACACACACACACACACACACACACACACACACACACACACACACACACACACACACACACACACACACACACACACACACACACACACACACACACACACACACACACACACACACACACACACACACACACACACACACACACACACACACACACACACACACACACACACACACACACACACACACACACACACACACACACACACACACACACACACACACACACACACACACACACACACACACACACACACACACACACACACACACACACACACACACACACACACACACACACACACACACACACACACACACACACACACACACACACACACACACACACACACACACACACACACACACACACACACACACACACACACACACACACACACACACACACACACACACACACACACACACACACACACACACACACACACACACACACACACACACACACACACACACACACACACACACACACACACACACACACACACACACACACACACACACACACACACACACACACACACACACACACACACACACACACACACACACACACACACACACACACACACACACACACACACACACACACACACACACACACACACACACACACACACACACACACACACACACACACACACACACACACACACACACACACACACACACACACACACACACACACACACACACACACACACACACACACACACACACACACACACACACACACACACACACACACACACACACACACACACACACACACACACACACACACACACACACACACACACACACACACACACACACACACACACACACACACACACACACACACACACACACACACACACACACACACACACACACACACACACACACACACACACACACACACACACACACACACACACACACACACACACACACACACACACACACACACACACACACACACACACACACACACACACACACACACACACACACACACACACACACAAAATCGGACCAATTTTTCTTGATGGCAATTTGAGTGGCGAAACGTATTTGGAGTTACTAAAAGATATCGTTTACCCTCTACTAATTGGCATTGTTGAAAATGATTATCGCTATCAAGAAAACCAATTAGTGTTTCAACAAGATGGAGCTCCTCCGCATTTTTCACAACGTGTTAGAGAGTTTTTGAACAGAGAGTTTCCAGAGCAATGGATTGGGCGTAGAGGTGCCATTGAGTGACCCCCTAGATCACCGAATTTAACTCCCTTAGACTTATTTCTATGGGGCCATTTTAAGTGTGGAATTTTCGCAACAGAACCGGAGTATCTGGAAGAATTACGATGACGCATTGTTGAAGAATGCCGTCTAATAACTCAACAAATGCTCCAGAATGTCAGAGCTCGTTTTGAACAAAATTTGTACTTTTGTATGGAAGCTAGTGATCAACAACAATTTCTTATCACAATGAATGAAATACGTTCTTGCAACTCCAACTGTGAATACTTTTTAAACAAGTTGATAAAACTTCCAAAAAAATTTGTGTGATGAATTCAGAAAAGAAAGACCTTTCAAATTATGTAACACTCGACCCATGTTCCCATGACAAAGTTAAGTTTTATGTCAAAACATGGCCCCCTCAATATTAAAATTGACGTGTTTCAGCGTTTCTTAGAAAAAAAATCTCTGGACGCAAATCGGTCTGTTTTGTTTTCAATGCGCCACCCCGTGTTTATATATATATATATATATATATATATATATATATATATATATATATATATATATATATATATATATATTTCTTGTAGCCCTGATTACGTTATGAATAATATATTCTTGCTAATTTCGGCGGAAAACAATTAGGCACCACTGGAATCTGGAATTAGTTTCCAAGCATGTCGTGTATATATATATATATATATATATATATATATATATATATATATATATATATATATATATATATATATATATATATATATATATATATATATATATATCTGCCGCCTTTTCATGAGATTTGTGGAACTAATATGATTTATAGGTGTCACTTACATAGCTTTTACATAACTGATTGCTTCTTAATTGTGTTTTACCAACTTCATCATTTGCAAAATTGTTGGTTAAAGAACCGAAAGACTAACTTTCATCTAAATTGCTTTTCCATACTTGCTTTTGTGTCAAAACTGTCTTATAACTTTAGTAGACATTTTGTTTTGAAGTTCGCTGATGTAAATAGATCCACCATAGTAAATGACTGTTGAATATTCGAAGGATATACGTATACTTGAATATTTTTACTTATAGATAGAGTGTTAGCAGTGTTTGATTTAGATTTCTTCTAATAGTAGTTAATTCGGTAGAAGTTTATTACACTAAGAAAAAATAACTTTATCACACTTCTTGATATCACGCTTATAAAGCTGCTGTGTATATCTTAACCAGTCATGCCAGAATACGACAAATTTGTTTTATACAGGTTTTATAATATCCAAAGTGGTGTCCCCAATCGAACTCACTTTTACTTTTGAGTAGCTTCATATACCACTGTATAAACGTTAACAGAACCTCGCGTAGAAGACAGTATTATGGTATTAACGTTAACATAAACAGTACTTATACAATAAAATTGTTGTATAAATTTGTGCCCATTTTAGTGAATTTTCGTAGAATTATATATATATATATATATATATATATATATATATATATATATATATATATATATATATATATATATATATATATAAGCATATAACAATTGAAACTGACCACGAATATGGGTTCTAGGGGTCCTACTTCGCTCTCATTTGCAATTTTTTTTTCAAAATTCAAAAGTCGTGAAAAATATGTGTGTGTGTGTGTGTGTGTGTGTGTGTCACACCGATAACTCAAAAAATAATAGGCCGATTTTGATAAAATTTGGCACGTACCTTCCTTTTCTAAATGGCTTGGACTCATCGTTAGTCAGGAAAATCGGGCGAGGTTTTCCGGGAAAATTTTGAGTTTTCATTCGAAAAAAATGTTTATCTCAAAAAATGAAAAAGCTATGATAACGAAATTTGCTAGGTAGATTTACGATATAAAGAGGAAACTATGTACCAAAATTTAGATTTCTATGTTACAAGAAAAAAAAGTTAACAAAAATATTTTGTTCCATTTTTATGAAAATTCACTACCATAGCGCACTTGCTGCGTCCAGGCTTTTTGACATAAAGGGGTTCTATTAATACTGGGAACATGTTTTTGAAACCTAATTATAAAACTTTAATACATTTTAAAAAACTGAGTAAAGGTTCCTACAGCTTTTATTAAAGCAATTTGTAGTTGGTCTTAATTATAAGTCAACAATAAATAGATGTTACATTTTCATCTGCAGAATCCGGTTTTCTACATAATGATTTCACTTGTACACATAACTTGCATTTTTCTTTTAATTTCATTTAATACCGTTAAATGGGTGTTATAGTAAGTACACATTTTAGTGCTGTTATCTTCTATTAAAAAACGTTGCATGCAGGACCAGATAATTCGTTTATCTGAAACCCGTTAACTTCTTCACTGATTAGAGGTGCACGTTATTGCGATCAAACTTTGCTAAAACAAATGTGAGTTATATGTCAAATTTGTTGCGCCTCAAGTCACAAAAATGCGTTATTTAACTGAAACCCTTCGAATTGAAATATTAATGATGATTGGTTACGGAAATAAATGTAGATCTTAAGCATAAGTTGTTATTCTTTTTACCACCCTGATCTATCACCACTTTCTCAGGGAACTGTATCTAAAATGTATGCACAATTTCACGAAGTTGGACATGTTAAAAGATTGTACAGGAAGCCCGCTTATGTTAATGATAACGTGAAACTTGATGTTTTATTTGATTTCCAAGAAAATCCAACATCCTCAACGCGTCAGGTGGTACCTGAAAATGGTATAGGTCATTCAACTCTTTCAAGAACTTTAAAAATAGCGAAAATGGATGCATATAAACTACAACACACACACAAGAACGGATTGACGGTGATTCGGAGAGAAAATTACCATTTTGCGAGCAGACGCTTGATATGCTAAATACGAATATTATTTCTTCCGCAGAAATTATTTTTTCTGGTGAAGCAACATTTGTTTTAAATGGCGATGTAAGTCGGCAAAACTGAAGATACTGGGGAGGGGACAACCCCCCCCTTGGATGCGAGAAACCCACACCCAAAGTCCTGAGAAAGGCAACGTTTGGGCTGGTATCGTTGAGAATCATGTGGTTCCGCCTATTTTCGCTGAAAACCTTAATCGGGAAAGATATTTTAACATTCTAAGGGACCGACTTATTCCAGCCTTGGTAGAGTTATTTTCCAATGCACTTGACCGCAATCGTCCAAATGAAAAGATATGGTTGCAACAAGACGGTGCATCACCCCATTATTCTCTTACTGTACGGGAATATTTCAATGGAACTTTTCCACAAAAGTGGATAGGAAGAAGGGGTTTCATTGAATGGCCTGCGAGATCACCCGATCTTACAACTCTGGACTTTTTTGTGGGGACGTCTGAAAAACAGAGTGTACAGAACACAACCTTTGGATTTGAACCATTTAAAGGAATTAATGACCAGGGAAATTGGGAACATCATACCGGAGGTTTTAAATAGAATTTTACATTAGATTTTATCAGTCAGCAAGATAATGGGAAACACTTTGAGCGTTAAAATGTTCAAGACATGTTCAATTTAAATGTTTAAGAACAAAATTGTTTCTTTCTGAATAATTGTGAATTTCAAAATAAACGGTTTAAGTTTAATCGTCAGTCATTAAATTTCCAGCCTGTGTAGCGGTCTATGACTTTTGGAACTAAATTTTGTGTACCATCAAACGGAGAAAAATATGCTCTTTGAATTTCAGTCAAAAGATGGTACGGTTGATATTTGAAAAAAAAATCAACAAGGGGGAAAATTACAGACTAATACTACAAGGTGTGAAACAAACAATTTAGTTGACGTGTCCGAGTATATTTCATAAAAAAACATATCTCTTCGGGTTATGAATTTTATTCCATAACTGCGATCCACACTGCATATATCCAAAATTGGACTTTGAAAAAAATTTTAGAATGCTTGGCATTAAATTACTCAAAACATTTTTAGCAATATCTCAAAGCCTCATATTTTATTTTGCGTATCGAGTTTTCAAACCGCACATTTTTTCGCTGGTAAACATTTGAAACATGTTCTTCTGAAAAATATGTATCTGGATAAATATAATATAAGCTTTAGGCAACCAATAATGATATATAAGATATTTCGGCAAGAAAATGAGCATCCTCAAAGCTTTAAGGAACAAATAATACGCTCTTGTGCCAGGAAAATAAGAGCTCGTAAAGCCGTTTAGGCATCAACACTATGACTTTCATAAATTCCCCCTATAAAAATATTTGCAGATCAGCATGGAGTCAATAAGATGTTAAATCGATATAAAGTGTAACAGAATTTTGCTGAGGTAAAAACGCTCAATGGGATTTTATTGATCATAAAATCTTAGTTTGCATAAAGAAAACTACATCGCAAAGATCGGTTAGACTACTAAATTAATATATTTAAAGAGAATTCGGTATTCAATGACTAACTAAAAAATTAGCAGGGATTTTTACCTTTTAAGAAGAACTCGCTTAAAACTCGCATATCTCTATTAATTTGGCATTGATTTTTAGGTTTCACCCGCTGGGGAACTTTAATTTTGACTACAATTGTGCTCAAACCTTTATATCGCGTCTGTATTACCAGCGGAGAAAAGTGATTTGCTTATCGACGTAAAGAATTTTACGTCATAGCCATTTCTATCACTTTTTCTTAAATTACATGCTCTTCTATATTAACTATCGGAGAAAATGGAGCAACACATAGAGAAACAAAGGTCTCTATAAAGCAGCGGTAGTAAGAAAAAGCTTTATATAGTCCCACTTTGAGAGTCAAATTCAAGCAAGCTTGAGATCTCAAACATATACAACAAATTATTTTGGAGCAACATCTCTTACCTGTGAGATGTCTTGATTAAAGCCATCTTAACAGGGTAGGGCGAGTGAGATGAGAAAACTACAAGATAAATCAGGACGAAAAGTAAATCTGTAAAGGACAACTATGTAACATTCATCATCACAATGTGAGGGACATGTCGCCTGTCCTCGCTACCATTCGCTGCCTCCGGTAGCTTTTTAAAATTTAATTTCTACTGGAGGTGTGGATAACTATTCGCTGTTGTGTGTGGATGACAACAGCGTCACTTCTGAAGGGGGTACGAAAAACACCAGCAAGGGTTGTCCAAGGGATCATGTTTAGGACGGATACTGTGGCTACTTATAATGGAGGACTGGTTTAAGGAAATCGTGTTAATAGAATCAAGCGAGCCGGAAGAAAAAACCCAGGTCCAGGCTTTTGCAGATGACCACCTGATCACTATAATAGCCCCGTCAAGGAGGAAACTCGGGGCAGCTTGGCAGCGTACCTAGGAGGCATGCCAGAAGTGGACATCGGCTCACAAACTGGAATATGCCCCCGAAAACACACAGGCTCTCTACATGGGAGTAATGCTCGACTCATGTCCACTCTGGAAAGAGTATATCAGATACGTAGCGGGCAAGATAGCAGGGGTGGCGCATAGGGTACGCTAGGTAGCCGTAAAGACTTTGGGGACGAATCCAAAGACCATTACGGTCGTATATGAAGGAGCAGTAAAGCCAGCTTTTTTGTGCAGTGCCGAAATCTGGGGTGAACGAGCGAGAGATTCTAGGGTAACTAGAAAACTGCAGTCGGTCCAAAGGGCGTTTCTATTAGGGATACTCAAGGCCTACAGAACGACTTCCGTCGCAGCGCTGGATGTGCTGGCGGGGTATCCACCTTTGTGGTTGGAATCACAGGGGCGGCATATAAAATGAGAACATTCAAAGTCGGCAAATTTTGAGGGAAAACCGGCAGTGTGTATGACAGTGGAAAAGGCCGCCACTCTTTAGAGTGGAACCATCAACACCGCTTCCGACAGCAGAGTCCCCCTGGACATGCTCAACAAGTAAAAGGGAGGAACGGCTGACAGCCTACAGAGGAAGCTGCAAAAGGTCGAGTGCGCAGGCACAAATGTAAATCTGTGGTGTGGTAGCAATCAGTTTGAAGGTATCGCAAAGGCCGACGCGATGGCAAGAGCCGCCAGAAGTAATTTCTTAGGTCGCGAGAGGGTATAGGCTCCGGTGACGAGTAGAATGCTTAAACGAAGTGTCAAGGAGAATACTAACGCAAAGCCAGGTGCACTGAAATGAGGGATAGGGAGGGTATGACTACTTACCGGTACATAGAGGGCGTGGGTGCTAGCTTCAAGAACTGAAGTCAAAAGGCGGCGTGCCTGTTGACTGGCCACGGGCCTTTTGAGGGCTACTTCACTAGGTTTAACCTAAGGCCCGGATCTGGAGAATGTGCATTTGGAAACAGGGAGCAAGAAACGGCAAGATATGTGCTGGAAGATTTCCAGATGGAAAATCGTAGGATGGCAAGAGAAAATTTCTCGATGAAACAACCGGGTTCCAACACGTTCAAGGTAACTAGGTTTACCAAAAAGGAGAAAATCAGGAATTTCAATGTATGGTCCGCGGAAATGGAGTTGGAAGAGGAAACGAGGAGTGCGATTGGGGCAAACCGCAAAGAAAGAGAGGGCACCGCATAGAGAAATGGATGAGATCTCTGGAAAAGCGAGAGGTTCATACGCGGGGAAGCAAGGTCATAATTTAGCTGCTGATTTTTTAGAGTGTGGAGGTTGTAGCGGTTAATTTGAGAGTGGCTTCGACCTGTCAGTGTAGGAGGATGCCTTGGTCTTAAGTCTTCGGATGGGAATGCAGGGGCTTCGGCCTCAAAATGGCAAACTGTTTATGGATATATTTGATACAATACAACAACTTTCACAGGTCTTTGACTTTAGATCTTCATTTGTTTGTCATGTTTGATTCTGTCAATTTTAACCACACAGATTTTTTTAATATTTCATATATTGAATAATATATTCATCTATCAACTAAAAATTGATTCCCCTGGCATGAAAACCTGACACCTCTTTTATTGAGAAACATAAAAATATTGACCCGGATGTCAAATTAAAAAATTTCCATAGTTAAATGTCAAACGATATTTTACTCGATTCGTTGACTGTCTATTATTATAATTTATTATTATATTATTATAACTTTTACACTTAATCGGTTGTGTCAGGTTTTCCAGAAGTTTTCTCCTTGGTCCACGT
The DNA here is from genome assembly GCA_964006375.1 of Tillus elongatus. Taxonomy (NCBI): domain Eukaryota; kingdom Metazoa; phylum Arthropoda; class Insecta; order Coleoptera; family Cleridae; genus Tillus; species Tillus elongatus. The sequence continues at coordinate 21,992,631 of OZ023269.1, read as the reverse complement.
CGTCCCTTTTTTCATGTACATGTCCTTCAAATAATGTTGTCAGAGAGTTATTATGTCTTAGAATATGACCAATAAAATTTTCCTTCCTCCTTTCTTTCAGCAAGCATCTTGGTTCTCTAGCCTCTTCTAACATAATTTTATTCGTCCTTCTATCGATCTGTCATTTTTTTCCATGTCTACATTTCAAAAGCGTTTATTCTTTTCCTGTCCTGCTTAGCAATAGTCCGGGTTTTTGTCCCATACAATACCACACTCTATACGTAGGACTTTTGATTGATTTTTTTCTGATGTCCAAGTTCAAATGTTTCTTAGTGAGAAGAGTAATTTCTTTATTGTATACTACCTTTGCCGTCGCAATCCAATTTCTTAGATCTTTGCTACATTTACCATCATCCGTGATAGTACTCCCAAGGTATGTGAATATCGACTTGTTCAAGCTGTTGGCCATTTAGCTGTACATCTATAGGCGCAGTCATATCCTTACTTATCTTTATTTCTTTTTGCTTTCGCCATATTGATATTTAATTTGAATTGTTTTAACACACTATCCAGCATCACCACGATCCTTTATATTTCTTTTTCCCTTTCTTCTATCAACGCTATGTCATCTGCGTACCATATCCAATGAAACCGTTGTCCATTTATTAGGATTCCTGCTGTGTTCTCCTTCAGCCTATTTATTGTGTCTTCTATTTTTTATTTTTTTTATTTCAAAAACACACCACGAGGGCTCACAACCTTAATACTATCGTACCGTGGGTGTTAACAAGGAGGAAAGAGGCAACTTGTTAATTCTGGACTTGAAGGTTTGGCGGTTCGGAGGAGAACGAAAAACATGTGCCGGCAAGGAATTCCACAACTTGGAAGTCCTCGGGACAAAAGAGCTGGCATAACAAGATGTTCTATGTCTGGTGACCTGGGCAGTAAAAGGCTGCATTCGCTCTGTTCCCCTGGCAGATCTGTTGGGGGCAGCAGGTGGAGGAACTATGGAAGAAAGCTCCTTCGAGCAGTGCCCGTGCAGATATATGTAAAAGAGAGAGAGAGAGAGAGAGAGAGAGAGAGAGAGAGAGGTCACCAACGGCACGTCGATGGGCAAGGGATGTCAGCCTTTGGGTTAGGGTAGGGTCACCGATTAGACGTATAGCTCTCTTGTGAATGGAGTCCAGGATAGCGAGCGTAGAAGCGGCAGCGGCACCCCAGATGTGGGAGCAGTATTCGAGGTTTGGCCTTATTTGTGAAGTATATAAGGTATAGAGATTAGCTGGTGAAAAGTATTTGCGAGCTTGGAAGAGGAAACCTAATTTCTTAGCAGCCGCTTCTGCAATTTATGTGACATGTTGATACCAATTGAGATTTCGGTCCACAGAAATGCCAACAAGTGCAAAGGACTCATTACTTTAAATAACTTGTTTGTTCATTGTGATGGGCCTAGGGCTGGTGTATCTCTTATGAGATAGAAGGCTCGACTGAGATTTGCTGGAGTTGATATATATATATATATATATATATATATATATATATATATATATATATATATATATATATATACATATATATATATATATATATATATATATATATATATATGTATATATATATATATATATATATATATATATATATATATATATATATATATATATATATATATATATATATAAATACTTGAACAGATATGGTAATAATCAGCAATCTTGTCCTTATTTTAGCTTTAGTTTCATATTCGTTAATATATATGTTTGGCAATTCTCTAATTGTGGGGCGCGCCCCCCTAGGGGGCGTGATAATAAATAAATAGGGAGCGCGAGCATATTGAAAAAAAAATCGAAAAAGTTATTTAATTTACTGACAGAAAAGCAATGGAATACACTTATAAAAGATTGTATCAGTACTGCACAAATAATTAACTTATCAATATTAAATTAAGAACAAGATTGATAATTATTAGTGACTCTAGAAAGAAGGTTTTGTGGTATAAATTAGGATCCTAAGCTCTTTTTCCATATTTACCTGAGATATATATTTTGTATTCGAATCAGCCACCGCAAAAAAAAATGGTTTCGCAAAGGTAGAATGTTGAAAATGGTAATAGTATACGAAATGGTCTTATTTTCAGTGAAAAAAGCTCATCATCCAACCCTGTTCAAAATTCAAAGAGCAATTGATTACAAAATTGTCTTTTGAATTTTACACTTACCGTCAAGTATATAATAATTTCTTCTTCTGCAGTTGAGGGACCTTCGGGAGTATTTTTGAATGGGCCCCCAACCCACTCGTAACTTGCTATCAAGTTGAAGTCAGCAAGAAAATACTTTTAAAAAATCTTTGACAGCATGGCTAAATGATTTTCAACGATTACAGAGACAACTTCTGCATGTTGTTCTTCAGCCTTGTAAGTTTTAACACACTGATTCACAATTGCAAGCATTTATAGGTTTTTTTGCTTTATTCCTAAACGGCACATGCTCTGGGATAGACATAATCAAATACTCAATGAAAGGCTTCTGTTGCAGACAGTAAATTTATTATTAAAACCCTACACGTTTCGGCTACCTAGTAGCCATCCTCAGGGGCAAATATAAAATACAATAAAAAGGTCTGTCAGAAAACATTGTTTTCTGTGAGGCAATTGTGCCGGTTCAAGCACAATGATCTCAAAGTAAACACTACAGACATCATCAAGGTTAAAAATCTACAGTCAAACACTAAATAGGTTAAAAGCAACAGTAAAAGCCAAAATTTACAGTAAAAACTACTGGCTACAGTTAAATAAGCTAAACAACCTACATTATAGTCAAAAACATGCAGTTAAAGCAAGTTAAAATTATCAGAATAAAATAAAAGCAAATCAAGCTGATTGACAAAATGTAAAAGTCAAATGTGACATTAACTTTGAAAATTGAAAGGTTGTGGAGTGAATTGACAAAGAAAACGTAACAGAAGGCTACACACGCAAGTAGAAACCCCATGAGAACTCTTAAGGAGTTTGAAAATTTATAAAGTTAATTAAGAAAAACAACATGGCATCAGTACTTACTTTCCAATTCTTGAAAATTAGAGTCAAAACTACAAAGGTTGACAAAGTTGGGATTTTCATCTATTGTACCAGAGGTCCAACAACATCGCACCCGAATGTGCCATTTCTGGCACATTCGGGTGCGATGTTGTTTGTTGCGTTTACTCTGTCAGTTCACTCCACAACCTTTCAATTTTCAAATTTAATTACACATTTGACTTTTACATTTTATCAATTGGCTTGGTTTGCTTTTATTTTATTCTGATAATTTTAACTTGCTTTAACTAGAGTTTTAGTGATAAATTTACTGTCTGGATCAGAAGCCTTTCATTGAGTATTTGATTTTTTGCTTTACATTTTTGCTCCGTCATACCAGTTTTCTACAAAACGCATTAACTTTATCACTCGTATCCAACATATATGTGTTTGCTCCTTGGAGTTGAAGATTCAAGGTATTTAATTTTTCGAATATGATACCAAGTAGCTCAATTTTATCACAAATAAATCATCTCGAAACTTCTCGGCTTCCGATCGATCTTCCTCTTCTAGAAAAATTACGATTTCATCTATTAATTAATAAACACGTTGCAAAAATGTCCAACGCGATAACCATCATGCCTCGCAATAAAATCAAATCGCTAAATGTACTGCACCCATGTCTTTACAAAGTGCAGAAAAGATTCTTGATTTTAGGGGTCTCATTTTTATATGATTTACTACAGACACAATATTCAGACCAGGACACATTTCTTTGAAAGTCAGAGCTTTTCAGTGGATCATGCAATGTGTCTAGATACACTGTGGAGATTTTTGTTTCACAAGTGCTTGTATGACTTTGGAATCTTCCAGATATTGTGCGAGCACTATCGGTGCACATTCAGACGCAAATTTTCCACTATATGTTTGCCTCGTTTAGAAAATCATTTAAGATAGCAAATAAGGCGAGTGATATTACTTTTAGTTCTATTTTTTTGCAGAAGAATAGGTCTACTGCTGACATACCTAATGGATATTGCCCCTTGCTAATAACGTAAGTAAGATCTTTAGTGAGAAAATAAGCAAATTCATACCTGTGCGGGATGAAATTGCAAAAATGTAGCACATGGAGTCTGTCACCATAGTACCCGTTACGTTGGGAACAACAGGAGAGATGCCAAAGAACCTTAAAAGCAGTCTTGGTGCACTTGGTCTTGACTGCCAACTCCACGAGCAACTCCAAAAATCAGTTCTACAAGACACCTGCAGTATAGTGAGGAGAGTATTAGGCAACAAGAAACAGTATTTTTAATGATCTCAACTAAGCAAACCATCTTGTTATGAACGGAGGGATTTTACACCTGCTTTCATAACCATTTGTCACAGTGACTAAACACCGGTCAAGGGGGGAAATGTGCCGCACAACGAAATATATATATTTTAAAAGGTGCAAAATCATTAATTTGTGTGATCTATATGTCCATATGTTATGCTTGTTTTTAACAATAAGTCGAAATTTTTAATCAAGGAGAATGTTCATCAGTTCGACACGAGGTATAAAATGATTTCAGATTGCCCTCCCAAAAGTTTGAAGTCAGGAACAAATCGCTTGGATGTACAAGTGTATAATTTCCTGGCAAGGTATGCAATTAAAGTTGTCAACAATGTTTCACTCTTAAAAAAGAAATTCAAAGATTATCTAGGTGAGAAAAGTATATACACCTTGGATAAACATTTTGCTTTGTATTTTTTGTAAAGCAGTGTATTTCTATATGTTCTCTATTTTGGTTTTTACGACGTGTTCCATACATTGTAATATATTAATGTAATATAGCCTATTATGATTCAGGGGCGGCTCCTCGATAAGTGCGCGCGCACTGCCGCCTGCCGTGGAAAAAATAATATTTTTGCTATGCTGTACTTTAAAAAAAATTATTTACTTTTTTACCTCCTGCATTCAACAAACAAAATTAGTATATCGAGGATCGCAGAGTCGGCAGCCATTAATACAGAACACAGAATCAAAGTGAGTATAATGTTAATCATTGCAGACGTTATATACATCGATATCCATATAAATCAGTCGAGTGGCGGTGTGTATTTTTTTGCGCTCTCAGGAAATGCGATACTTCAATGCGAAATGATCGCCTATCTTCGTCGAAAACGACCGAATAAGGAATCTGTTGTGCGCTATAAAATTACACACTTCCAGTTTGCAGTGGACTTTTGACAGAGCGTGTGTACCTACTACCTAGTAAGTTTCGTCTTCGCGTCGGATTGATTTTTAATTAGATCATTTCGTTGTTGTTTACATGTTCTTACAAGACAATTATTATTATTATGTTGGCTACTACTTCTGGTTGCTTAATAAGTGGACAAAATAATTGTGATACTGCAATTAATTCAGTGGATAATATTTTAAATTTAAAGGTTAACTTTTTAAGGGACTTTTAACTACTATAACCTATAACTAACTAGAGGAAAACTTTGTAAGTAGTTAATAATCATTAAGTTTAGTAAGTAGGTTTTTTTATAATGCATTTTCGGGGAAAAAATAGGCGAGCCCTTCATTTTTAGTGAATTTTTATTTTAAAAAATTCACTAATAGAGAGGTATCGATGGAGATAATTTTGTCAAATGAGCGCCAACTAGGACCCCTAGAACCCATATCCGGGGTCAGTTTTTTTCTCGAGAAATTACAAAGTTATTTTGATGAAATTAGGTGGATATGTTGCCCTGGGTAAGACCCTACTATACACCAAAATTCAACTTTATAAGTTTGTAGAAACTTGAGTTATTCAAATTTGAAGCATTTCATAAAAATTCACTACCATAACGTACTTGTTGCGTCCCGAACTTTTTTTCTTGCGCACCCCCAATGCATTAAGGCACGAGCCGCTACTGTTATGATTATTAATCAGACATATTTTTAATGGTTATTTTCTTGAAGCATGTTGTTATTTTTAATTTAGCTTAGGTCTCTAAGAAAATTAACTCACAATGACTTTTGTGAAAAGTTTATTTTTAATATTTTTATAAACAATAGAATATTATAGTACATATAATATTCATTGGAATCCATGAAAAAATTAATATTCCATTTTATAATAAGAATAGTTTAGTATCAGCATTAATTTTTAACAGTATAATAACTAATTAAACAGTTAAATATTTTAACTTAAATTACATTATAAAAACTAAAATATTACGTTTCTTAATTTTAGATATTTATTTGAAGAATGTACATAATCACATAAGAAAACCTCTGAGTGAGCAAATGATTGTTTTTGTTTATGTGCACCCAAACTTTAAAAGCTGTTTTCTTTTAACGTCAATTAATAATATACACAGAAATTTAAAAAAAAACATGTTGTATATAGTAGTCTTGATTACTGTGATTTTACTTTTACAATCTTCCTTTAACAGAGATAAACTGAGAAAAGATCATAATTCGTTATTACCCATTCTGCTTAAAGAAGTTAAATATTATCCAAATGGGGCAAACGCTGTAACTGCCAATTAATTATTATTATTATTAATTTAAAAAGTCTAGGAAGTGAATAAATAAACTTACAGCATGATACTGTTTGACCGCATAATGCTTACATAAAATAGAATGTAATATTCTGTCTATTTTTCGAATCACTATCCAATTTTGAATTTTTTCGCCTCTCTAGCAGCCTATTTTAAAGAAATCGACTTAATAGTAAAATCTTCTTAAAATTTATTGTTTCTTTAACGGGAAAATAATAGGTTCACTTTGGATAACCCAATTCACATATTTTTAACACCTGATGATCATTTCGCTAACGTTAGCGTAATTATTAAGTACTGGCTCATTACCCAGCGTTGCCCGGGTATTATTTATCCCAATCTTCTATTAGACAGGATATATATATATATATATATATATATATATATATATATATATATATATATATATATATATATATATATATATATGTACCAGTATTGAGGGTAATAGTTAGTTAAAATTTACGAAAACTTAAGTATCTAGTTTCCCGTACAAACATTAACACTCCGCCGCACCCCTCCGCAGGGGCTGTTAAAAATATTCTTCATTAATTATTTATTTTAAGGAGTACTGGTATTAAATTTCATGTTGCTAACCATGAAATATCCAATTTTTCATACCAACTTTCGTCCCTTATTTTATTTTACCTCCTTAAGGTTAATTTTCTATAAATGGTGATAGAGGTCGTTTTTTTATTTAGAACTCTTAGCCTGAATACCAATTTTCACGTCTCTGACTTTAAAAACATAAGACTTTCATACAACTGTCCAACTTTTCACCCTCTTCTGGGTGTAATTTCGGAGTAAAAGGTCTCCTTGTGATAGTTCAGGTCATGGTCTATTGTCAGGTTTTATCCAAATACTTTAGCCGTTTATGCGTGATTGAATAGCAAACATACAAACTTTCATCCCTTATTTTATACTCTTGATAATTGATTTCCCAAAAATGGTGATTCAGGTCTTTTATTATTTAGAAGTCTTAACGTAAATACCCATTTTCACGTCTCTAACCTTAAAAACATAGAACTTATATACAATATGCCAACGCCTATATCCCCTTAGGGGTGAAATTTGCGGATAAAAAGTATACTGTGTGTTAGTTGAAGTCATGGTATATTTGTGTGCCAAAATTTATCCAAATACGTTAGTCGTTTATGCGTGATTGAGTAACAAACATGCAAAGATCTCATACAAACCCTTATTTTTCACCCTTGATGATTGATTTTCAAAAATACTGATACACATGTTTTGTTAGAAGTATTAGCCTCAATACCAATTTCCCTAAATTCCACCCTTAAGGGGCGAGATATGGGTTAAATATTCACCCCCTTAGGGGTGATATTTTGGGATAAAGTATATGATATGTATTGACTTAGGTAATGGCCTATTTTTTTACCAAGTTTTATCCAAATCCGTCAAGGCGTTTATACGTGATTGAACAATAAACATATAAATATCCAAACTTTGACATTTATAATACCTATTACATAGATTAAGTTTCATCCTCTTGATCATGAAAACCAAACGACCGTCAGGTCTTCAAAATGTATTGTGGTGAATGGGGTTTCTTCAAGGTGTACTTATCAGTGCTCGTCATAGGTTACAATCTTTACACAGTGATTTACAGACAAATATATTTGCTAAGTGACTCAATAAATTTGCCATCGGTCATATCAAACGGGCTTATCTAACTCTGTTAATATGAAAACGAAACACCCATTTTACAATTATATAATGCATATTTTTCTTGAAATATCGTACTTGGATAATCAGATTGATCTAAGCGTTAGAACCTTCAATTTATAGTAGGTTCTCAACCACTAATTCAAAAAACTTCACTTGACAACCACCAAGCACTTTGGTAAACTGTTTCTTTAAATTAAATCGATTGTAGTTTTAAAAAATGTTGAGGAGTGTGTGCTAAAATTGAGGCAAGCCTCAGACAAGGTAGCTAGGCTTCCTAAATGCCTCTCAATGTCTGTTTTTATATATACTAACGACCGAAACCATGAAGTTTTATAATTGAAACTGTATTTGAAGTTAATTGGTGATAAAAAGTTTGAATTGCAAAATAGAGAAAATATCACTATATTAAGCGTGAAACCTAGAATAAGCACTGACAAAAACACTCTGGAAGAACCAGTTAACCACCATGATTTTGAATATATCAATCGTTTAGACAAGAAAGACGGCTTCTTTAGAAGAAGAATCAAACAAGCGGATGCTCATAGCCACAGGCAACCAGTCAGCCCTTAAGGCCATAAGTAGCCCACGGGTAAACTCGAGGCTGGTAAGTGAGTACCGAGACGAGACGAGCGACCTGGCTGGGCAGAATAAGGTCACCCTCATCTGGGTGCCGGGTCACTCGGGGGTCAAAGGCAATGAAGAAGCTGGCAGTCTCGCAAAGAGAGGGTCAGCAGAACAATTTATGGGACCTGAACCGGTTCTGGACGTGACAAAGAGCACGGCCAGGGGAGCCATTAAGTCCTGGGTCAAAAACAAACACAAGGTGTACTGGGCAGACTGTTCAGGGCTCAGACATGGGAAGTCAGTAATTGACGAACCCAGTTCAAAGAGAGCTGTAGAGCTGCTAAATCTTAGCAGAGGACAACTCAGAAACATAACAAGTCTCTTGACGAGACACATGGCCGTCAAGAAACACCTGCATAAAATAGGGCGGTTCGAGGGGGACCTCGCATGCAGACTCTGCGGCGTGGTGGAGGAATCAACCCAGCACATTTTGTGCGAGTGTAAAGCTCTGGGCTGCAACAGACAACTGATCTACGGTCAGTCTAGACCGGAGACAGAGCAATATAAAACTTGACCCTACCAATCGCTGTGCATACTAGTTCAAGGCACAGTGATTTTGGAATGGGTGGAGTAGGAAAAACTGAGGGCATGCACAATAAGCCAAAGGCTGCAGTGGTATCGGGGCGGCAAAGACGCGGACGAGCCCTGAGGAAAAAAAAAAGGAAAAAAGTAATTGTGCCTACTCAACCAGACGTACCTACACTCCGACTGACCGACCGACCGACAGACAGGAAAATTTTCGTTCCAGAATCAAGTTTTCTATAAGTTTTGAGACTTTTTACGCCGTTTTAGCAAAAACAATTTCTAAATTTCTGTCACCGATATTCCACCCCCACACATTCTACCCCTAATTTAATTTCAGCACATAATACCAGATGTTTGATGAAATTGTAAGCTTTCTATTAAATAAGTCCGCTAAAAAATTGTTTCTATGAAAATTTTCTAAAAATTAGTGCTTCTACAAAAATCGATTAAAAAGTTTTACGTAAAAAATTCAAAATAATATTTTGCACAAAAATTTCCTTAAACAGTTTTTTTTTGCACAAAAATTCATAAAAACGTTATTTTTCACGAATTTTGTTTAAAAAATGTTCCATCAAAACTGCGTTAAATATTCTTTCACGCGAAAATTAGAAACAAAACGAATTTTATTTTTCAACGAAATTCGCTAAAAGTTTGTAAGAAAATTTGCTATTACAAGATCATTTTGTACATGAAAATCCTGTAATAAAATGAATTAAAATCTATATAGTTTGTCTAAGTAGACGTAGATTGCGGGTCCACAAAGATTCTGGTAAAGACACCTTTGTCAGCGAAACAGTCATTAGGTTTAAATTTGAATAAAACATAACGAATTAGATATTATTAATAATAATAATAGTAATAATAATAATAATAATAATAATAATAATAATAATAATAATAATAATAATAATAATAATAATAGCCCCATCGTTCAGGGCCCTACAATTTGGAAAGGGTCCCATCTCAGCTCAATCCCTTGGTATCTTAGATACTTAGGATGAGTGAATGTTTTTGTTTGAGAGAGCGTGAAAGTTCTTCACCTTTGACTGAAGAAAATCATTTGATTTCAATGTTAAAACTAATTAAATTGACTTTAACTTAAAAATCTATGTAAAAACATAATCTATTTTAAAAACAAAACAATGATATGTCGGTGGTGTTATATGAAACAAATAACTTTTAAATGACAAAGTGAACCTTTAACTAGTTTAGGCCAGTTCTAGAGTTGCTAATATAAAAAAAATATATTTTAAAAAGCCTGACAAAACAATTCACGAGCTAAATATTAAAATAAAAATAGTAATAATTAAAAGATACAAATATGGTAACTTTTTTTGAGACATCTATGCTTTGGTTCATGTATCAAAAATCTCACATTAAAAATTATACAATATTCGACCTTAATTATTACTATTATAGTTACTTTTTTATATATGTTTTAATGGGTTAACCACATGAATTAAAAATATTGCGGTTTGATTGGGGCTTCTTAATTTATTCATATAATAAATCCGAAAACAGTTTTTTTTTAAACCAAATATGGGCATTAGAATTCAACATCACATATTTTTGTACCAGCCCGCAGTTAAGAAAACTAACTGTACTATTTTAGCAACACCTAATTCCTTAGATATTTTCTAACTAAAATTCGACATAAAATCGAAACTTTGTAGATATACAGCTGTTGCCTTAAAGATCATAGAATCTCTTTGTACTTTACTATTAGTTGGTGTACAAATTTTTTATATAGAGAATCCGAAATTAAAAAAAAATACAATATATGGAGGTTGTTTTGCACCTTAATGTATTTTAAGGCTAGACTTAAAATAAATTTAACAAGTTACAACTGACAGTCTTTTTTCTTGTTTACTTTTCCTTAATTAAAAATTTACTTTTGTAGTAGCCTGTCGTTTTTTCTGTTATTTTAGTTAACGTCGGTCTATGTTCATCACATTTGTTCAGTTAGATACAACAAATAGCACAGGAAATCCATTGGATGTCCAAAATAAGTACAAAACATGTACAACAACGGTTTGAAAAAAATGTTGTTGAGAATAACTTGGGAACAAAAGAAAGCAAGCAACCCAAAACAGATTAAGGTGGAAAATCATTTCAATTCATCGTCTTCCGAAAGTTGAGAGGATTTGAATAACGAGGACTGTATTTTAGTGACATTTAAAGCTATAAAACTAAATTTATCCATTTTGTTCGCTAAATTTTGGAAATTTCAAAACATACAACACAAACATTTTTTTTTAAGAAGAAAGGTTCTTTTTATTCTTCACTTACTTATAACATAAATGAGGTTGCCAACGAAGTTATAATAAACAAGTTACAAATTTCTTTAAAGTCTGGAACTCGAAGAAGAGGATCATATTTTCGCGTCTTTCCAATTCTTTGACTGAAAGAGAAAACGCAACTAAACATTATAGCTACAGCTACTGATGGAGATAACTTGGTTGTCAAAATACTGATCTAGCTCTGTTATTATTTCCTGTTATTATTTTTGTGATTTTTAGGGGAATTCTGCTTTTTGTTTCAGTCCATCTACAGTGTCCAAGGTCTTTTAATACTTTGATAGTAGACTGACCTTTTTGAGGTATTATATCTTGTTTTATTAATTATTACTACTTTGTAAAGTTAAAATTTTCCTTGAATAAAACGTTTTTTAAACTTTCCATTATTTTCCATGTTTTTTATTATTCTTGATGTATGGTTGAAAGCTCCCCTTCCTCTGACAGGACGCTGTATAGCGATTGGAAACTTTCAGTCATCTGCAACTCTTTTTTAGATTTTTCTGTTATTAAGTAGTCTTTTTTCACTACTAAACCACTAGTCTCCCAGATCCAAGGAATACATTTTCTAGTTATTTCTGATTCAATTTTTATTTACAAAAATATATTTTTTGATGAATGTTCACTTCCTTAGGCTCCCAGGTTAACAGCTATGGAGCACTTACTCTTACTTTATTTTAAAAAGTATTTATGAATTTTGACACATATGACATTGACAAATAGCAGGTGGAAATTTATTTTCGATATTCTATCAGAAACTGTGAGTTGTTTACTTTGCTGGCGATTTTGACGTTGTTTAAGTTGTTGATGCGTTAAACATTGTACCGCTCGCGAGATAAATGGAGCCCAAACAATGGCCCGTTATGCTACAATGTCGCCTTCCCACCGTAAGAACCGCTGAGTCAGCCGTAGTCAGAAAGGAACCAACAAATATGCAGGTTCAAACAGCAAGTCGGACGGAATATCACTGTGAGAATCTACATCAGCAGATCCTTTGTTTCATCCAGAGACAATAAGTGCCACGCCTGGAGTGAAGTGTATAAAGAGGCTGCTCACAGGGATAAGACCGTTTATTCTTGTTCCGAGTTAAGTACTCTGCACATCGCGTGCTAGACATTAGATCACATGTAGGTTGATCGTCATAGTTTTAGTATATTGTATTATTCATTTTTTGTATTAAGTAATTAAGTATTGATTGTTTAAAGTATTAAATAAATTGTTTAAAAAATTCAAACGTCTTAACCGTAAAGTTAAGTCGCGTTACAGTATAAATTGAAATAAAAATATTAAATGGCATGTTTAGTTAAGTTTGATTTCGTTTTCTGGTTCATATCCACCTTTAGTACATTTTATTTTTAAATAGGCTAATACTCGAATAGGCTTCGTAAATAAGCAGGAAAATACCCCAGATGTGGTATAAAAACCTTCAGCATATAGCTATAAATAGCAGCCTCTTTTTAATGCCACCATACTATATTCGACGCAATAGCTAAATTTGTGTTTATAATGTTTAAAACTGCCCTGAAAAAAGATTCTCTATCTCTTTCTCTCTCTCTCTCTCTCTCTCACTCCGCCACGAGCAGCGTTAAATCTGTTATATTTGTTTACCTCACCCTTTTTCCCGCTTTGCAACTGGAACTTTTCAGCTAAAAGCAGTATTGTTCCCGCTAGCTCAATCGTGCCAGATTTAGCACTGTGTCTTCAGTTTTGGCACTCTAGGAAACCTTTACACTTTTCCGGCTCCCATTAAAAATTTTCAAACTAAGCGCCATTCTCAAATCAGACACGGATATAAAACATACAACATACACACATTCATGAACCGCATTCGTAGTTTCCGTTTTCCGCATGCGCATTACCTACCCCGTCTACCCGTTACTCGATGGTTAGATTCATTATTATATGTTGGCATACCTTTTTTACCTTTACATATTGCGTACTGTCAACTGTTACGTCAAATCCTCAAATGTTTATGGATTTTCATTTTATTTTGTAAGAGAATATATTTGTTTTTATTTATTTTAAAGAAACTTATTTCTTTTGTTAATTTTCAAAAAATAATATATTTAATTTTTCGTTTAATTATCGTTTTCTTATCATATATATGAATAATTTTCGGCTCTTTCATAACACTTTTTAGAGTCTTTAGAAAACTGGGGATATTTTAACACTCAGACCGTAAATTTAGCTTCGAAACGTCCCTAAATTCAGCACTTATAATCTCATGACAGGAACAACACTGGCTAGAAGACGTCAGTCGGATTGGTATCGTTTTCGGATGCCGTAGTTAGCGACACCTGTTCAATTGATTGCGTCTCATCGTACAAAATATCTAGCTCATTTAATTTGCTATCTTTATATGCGCAAAGTGTTACTAATGATTCTCTTCCCCTTTGTGAATTCTGAAGGTAGGTTTGTCTTGATCTGTTAATAAATAGAGCTGGTTTCTAATATAGAAATATAATTAATTAATTAGGGTTCTCCGGCAAGGTCGAAACTTCGCTGATGCGTTTTATCAATCCTCCAGTATAGTATGAACGTAGCTCATTTCAGTCAAGCCGAACAATCCTGGCGAAGTTGTCAGTAGTTTTTTTCGTAAAGCTATTAAATTTGTGATGCTGCTAGTAGGTTTACCCATGAGGGCTTATTTTACAAGTTAGATAGTACCGTTGCCATTGATTTAGAATTTTTCCCTGTTGACATGTCTCTTTATGCCCCTTTTCATTTGTATTACCGTATTCTCTTTTACTTGATGAGTAAACAAAAAAACAATTTAACTTGTTTCACAAAATAAACTCCCTGTCTAAAAAAATTGTTGTGTTCGTTTTAAGATTATTTGAGTTGTTATGTGATACAATGTGGCCACAATGTAACTAATTGTAACAGTATGTAAATTTTTTGTTTGTTTATTTATCTTGACAAAGTATATACCTTATTATCTATTATCTCTTTAAATGTCACTTTTGAATAAAGAAATAGCAATAACCGATTATAGCTTGTAATTTAAAACAGGGCAATTACTTAGTCTCAATAGCAATTATTAATATTACATTTGTTCCAGAAATATCACATCACACAATATAAAAAATTAAGTTATCTTTTTATCCAATTATATTTGTTACATTTTAAAGAGTGCTTTACTGAATATTCTTTTCCTCTTCTCAAAGATTTTTTTTCATCGTTTAATCATAATGTTGGTAGGCATATGTTTATTTTATTTTGTAGTACTGTCTACCTTTAAAAACCGCCCTTGTCATTTTATGAGTATCCTATAATTTGAAGGCACCGTTGGTGAAAAACCCTGACTACTGACTACATTCATTTACAAAAATCTGAGTCAGGAGTTCGCCGCAATGTCAACAAAAACAATTATACGGAAAATTCTCACCGCTGGTAGTAATACAAATTATCATCCTGTAGAGACAAAATTGTTTAAAAAGCCCCATATCAAGTGAGTTCATCGTTGTGTCTACAGTATTATCGAATAAAAGCAATAAAACTAATTTAATACACTTAGAACATCGTGTAAAAACGTAACAATTATTATTAAATAACACACAAATTCAACACTGTTACTATAAAACTACAGAACAGAAATCGATATACTAAGACTTAGCTTATACAGTCTAACAAACAAATGATTTTTTCTAACAGTACATTAGTTCACTACGTTTCTACTGAGTAGATACACAAAAATAAGTAACATAATAAGTATGTGACCCACAACACAACCACCATTACTAAATAAAACACTTATCTGTTATGTGCATTATAACGATTTGCTTATGGCTCGCTTGATGCAGTCAAATAAGGGAAAAAAACTCCCAACCTCGGAATGAAATAAAGCAATCTGAAAACTTGCACAGACCTTCGTTTTACATTCTAAACCAATGGGTCCCGTCGAAACCCACAAGGGGGTTATTTGATCGTTCTGATTGTTAACATGCAGTTTCCAGATCGTAAACCCCATCTTCGTTGTCCGTTATATTTGTCTCCGCGGCCTTAAGGTTTTCGGGTAAAAATTCAGTCTCTTCATCTAACTCATTCAGAGGTGTTGAATCAAGACAGCTTGCTCGTTACAATACCCGCAATCCAAGGAGCATTGTAATCCTACTTTTCTGTACCCACAGCTCGCCCATAAGCCTTTCTTCCAATAGCTCTTCAGGTGCTGGTGCCAATAATGTAGTCAAGGTTCCAGCGTCTTGTTCTGTAAAACCTATTTCCATTCTTTAGGTTCCGCATTTTTTCCTAACCAAGTTTGTACCCGGTAGTAGAACCAATAAGTATGTTATTGAACTGCAGCACTTGTAGGTGGTAGGGATGATATCTGCATCGGTTTATTGAACCTTGTTGATTTAATAAACTGTTTGTACCTAACATCGTCTATATTGTTTTCTGATTTTAAAGCATTATATATTGCTAAAAGAATTCTTATCCCGTTTTCAAATAATGAGTTTCAACGGCAGTTTTCTTCTTCAAACAGGTGAGCTAATTGGTACAAATCGGAATGTTTTTCAGACATTTTACAAACTTGTAGTTTACCTTTTCTAAATAGCGCAGATCTTGTGACATCTACTGATGGCGTGCAAAAATAAGACATGTGCTCTGCAACGGGGAGACTCATCAATGCTTTATTCGTGTGTCTCCAAAAGTCCCTTACCAATTTTCTTTAAAAGTATTCCTTTCTGATGTGATTTCGTTCGTTCTATTAAAGAAACTAGAAGATGTATCCTTTCTCCAACGATGATGGCAGTGTTTTGCTTTTCAGATTCGGCAATGGCTGTTTCGAGGATCAGAACATTAGCATCGTCTCTGTATTATCTTGTAGCGGTGCTAATATTTTTCAATTGCCATACGATGCATACCTATGACTGTGTATTTGACATTGCATTGACATATACACAAATACGGACTCCTACTTTCCACGCGATCCCTCAAACATGGTTTATCATTAAAAAAATTGCTGATTCATAAATTGTAGAGAATTTTATGCTGTACAAATTTTATAATAACTTAAAAAACGATTTGTCACATAGGAAACGAAATTTGTGACCTTCCTCGAATATCTCAAGATGCACACACTAGATTTTATGAGACTATTGTGGGGATGTTTCGAATGTCAAAAGGAAGGTCTATGCAAATTTTAGCGTATTATCTTTCATTTCGAGCTGGATCCTTATTTCACTGGGTTACTATAAATATGGCACACCTAAGACACTGAGATATACATATACAGGTTGTCTACAAAATCATAAATAGTCCATCATTTTAGTAGTAATTATCAGAATTAAGTTTTAACAGCAATACTAATTATTGTAATATTGTAAAAGCAATTTTCTTGGCCTGCAACTGCCAAATACTTTGTTAGTTCAACTAAAAGTTATGATAAGTTTAAACATTTGAATAGAACACTCTACTAAGTGAAGATTGGAACCTACGATGAGCACTGATAAGTAAACTTGGAGAACCCAAATGACCACAACACATTTTTTCAAGACCTGAGAATCGTTTCACTAACAAAATTAGCGTCATCATAAGTTGAAAAATTCTAAGCTTTTAACTACTCAACATTGTATTTATATTATATATTTAGTAAAAGACTGACACCCATGAGATAGTGGGATCAACAAACAACTTTCTACCTTTAATTTTAATTGCCGAAAATACTTATTTAATTAATAATAAATTATCATTTATAAATGCACTCTGAGTTACAGTGAAAATAATTCACATCATTCTTTTACACACAAAAACCGCAAGTTTAAATTTTTTTGTTAATAGATTAATACAATTTCCCTTAAGTAAAAGTAGATATAGAGAATTGGAGTGCATTAAGAATGTGGCTAAATACAACGAAAACTCGGTTGGCTTAGTGAAGGAATTAATTAATAGACACAGAACAAAGAAACTGTTAGCAGGATTCATGACATTCGGAAAAGATAAAGTAGACAAAAAGTTTATCTGCTTACCATTTAAACTGCAAACAAGGAGCCTCGAGAGCATTTTTAAGAAAACTAATTTGCAGATAACTTTTTCGACAAAAATAATTTTAAAAAATTTGTTAGGTAATACAAAAGGTATGGATAAAGCTACTGAAATATCAGGTATCTATGAGATAAGTTGTAAAGATTGTAATCTTAAATACGTTCGCCAGACTAGAAGAACCCTTAAAACCAGATTTAGGGAACATCTGGCACAGTTAAGATACTGTAGTATAGACCAGTCTGGCGTAGCTCAACATATTTGGGATAATAATCACCACATAGATAAAGAAAACCTGAAGCCTATCAAAAATGTTAGAGAACCAGTAAAATCAGACATCTACGAGGGTATCTATATCTGTAAGGCCATAAACAGCAGAGTTTGTCTAAACGGAGCTCCGCCACTGCTTAATAGTTAACTTTTCCCACTGTCTCTTAGATACAGAAGAGATACCGAAACTCAGTAGGGACAAATATAACGGGCTTTAAAGGGACTTCCTAAAAAGTTGTTTGTTGATCCCTCTATCTCTAGGGTGTCAGTCTTTTACCGAATAACATTGATAGGGCAAGGACAGATACGGTCTATGCCGCCCTACAGGATAGGGGATCGCCGAGGTCCCTAATAATTTGGGTGGCGAGCGTGCTGAAGGACAGAAGAGTCTCGCTGACCTTGAGAGGCCGGGGGCTGGACGTTAGGGTGACGGGCGGCTGTCCTCAGGACAGCTGCCTTTCGCCTCACCTATGGTGTCTTGTCATGGACGGCCTCTTGGAGCAACTCTCGGAGAATGACTTCTACGCCCCAGCGTACGCTGATGATGGGCTGATCTTAGTCACCGGAAAATTCCTCGGCGTCATCTGTGAGTGCATGCAAGCTACCTGTAGCATAATTGACAGGTGGTGCGGTGAGCTGGGACTCTCCGTAAACCCGGCGAAGACGGAGATGATCGTATTCGCCAAGAATAGGAATATGGAGGAGTTCAGGACGCCCGTGATGTTTGGAAAACCTTTAGCTTTGGTGCGGGAGGTCAAATATCTGGGGGTGGTCCTGGACGCCAAACTAACATGGGACTCGCAAATAGAACGAGTAGTGAGGAAGGGAGTAGCGACCCTCTGGCAGCTGCGTCGAGTGATAGGAAGGACCTGGTCACTTAACCCTCGGATCCTTCATTGGATTTACACTGTGATCGTCAAGCCGAGGATCCTCTATGAGGCGTTGGTCTGGTGGTGTGGTGTGAACCAAACCACTACCAGGAAGCTGGCCAATCTCAAAATGCTGGCAATCCTGAGTAACACAGGCGCTATTGGAACGACACACTCAGCCGCGCTAGAGGTCTTGCTGATGCTGCCACCGCTTTCCATCTGTATCAGAAGGGAGGCTATGGCGTCGCATCTTAGAATCCAAGACTCTGGAAACTGGTGCGGAGAGGGAGCAATAATAGGACATGCAAGAGTCGCCAAGGAGGTGAAAAAGGAAATTACGATTTCCGCCATCAAGGTACGGGATGCAGAGGACGATATTAGGTTAACTAGGCCATATACCCTCAGGATCCCCAGTAGGGATCAGTGGAGGGAAAATGAAGTTGCATTCCAGCCCGCAAGCCTGGTCTATTTTACCGACGGATCGCGGCTGGAGGATCAACAATCCTCCCGGGCAGGAATATATCGAGGGCCTAGGGATGCGCGAGAGTTATGCTCTGGGCGCATATACCATGGCATTCGAAACGGAGGTGTACGCTAGCCTGTCTGTGGCCAATAGTGGATGAGCCCCGAGAAATGTGTATATATTTGCTCGGATAGCCAGGCGGTCCTCCAGGCAGTCTGCGCGGCCAGAATCAGGTCAACACTGGTTCAGGCGTGCGCTGACTCCCTTAACGGCCTAGCCAGGGCAAAGGAGGTGCAACTGGTGTGGGTTCCGAGACACTGTGGCATAGCGGGGAATGACGTAGCGAACTATCTCGCAAGGCTTGGTTCCCGGCGGCCGTTCTGTGGCCCGAAGCCTGCGATAGGCGTAAGTAGGAAGACGGTCTCTGTCGCCTTAGACAGGTGGACTGAGAAGGCCATGGAGAGGCACTGGGGGTCGGTTGGTGGCTGCAGGCCGGACAGAGATAAAACGGTCTGGCTACTCGGTAGGAGCTACGCTTCGCCGCATCCTTGAGAGGCTGACAGGCCACTGCGCCCTTAAAAGACACCTCACCATTAATAGGCGTATAGAGGGATCCCATTTGCCAGGAATGCGGCTAGGATGAAGAAACGTCTTACTACGACCTGTGCGAATGCGAGGCTTTTGGGAGTCTTCGAGCAGAATTGTTCGGATCGAGGACTCTGCAGAGGAATCAGGTAAGTACCGTCCAATTGAAGACCGTCACGGCCTTCATTTCGAGGTCGAGGCGGTTTGGTGACGGAACTGAGGAAGTGTAGAGCATAGCTACTGGGTTTCTGGGGTTGTCAAAAAGGGCCCATTGTGGCCTACTTGCTTGATGTTGGCCTCCCCACCACTGCTACTACTACTACTACGGGATACCTAATATAAATACAATGTTTATTAGTTAATAGTTTGTAATTTTTCATCTCCGATGACGCTGACTTTTAGTGAAACTATGGTCAGGTCTTTAGAAATGTGTTGTGGTGATTTGGGTTCTCCAAGTGTATTCATTAGGACACTTTATCTAACCAGTTTTCTAAGAGTATGTCAAAACTGCCTGTGGTAATTCATTATTTCTTGTTATTAAACGATTTTATTTAGCTGCACAGCTGTCTGATTATCAAATCTTGTAATGAAATTCGAATTTTTACTCACTTCGGATTGTCCGATCAATTGTAAATTATGCTAACTTTTCAATTCCGATGAGAACACGTATTTTTTTAACATGAGAATTTTATAGAAATCTGTTTTAACATTTATTGGATTATTTATAAAATGACAGACTTTAAAGCAATTTTGTTAGGATCCTGTATACTCACCATCTGTGTGAAATGTAGTTTATTCATTTCATTTAACTTTAACAGAAAAGCTTTTGAAAAATATATTGCTTTTTAAAGACAACGATTTTGGTTTGCTCAGAAAGTTAAATTTATTGGATCAGAAGTTTGATCAGTTTAAAATAAAATATCTTAAACAAAATTGTGTTCGGTAATAATACAAAAACTGTTGTGTAAAGTGATCCATATTTTCTGTAAGTAAAAGCTCACATAAATGCGATTTGATAGGCCTGAGAGGCGATCAGCAGATAAGTTTGCACTTATTAGGGCGATCTGCGATATTTACATAAAAACTGAAAGTTTTATTACACACTATAGTAACGCATGTTTATGTCAAACAATGTTTTAAAATTTTCTCTAAATTGGCATTTGGATTTTCTCAAATAACAAGGACAAAAAAGAATGATTCAATGCAGAAAGTGTTACTAAATGGTTTTTGGGCGTTGGGAAGTAAATGCACAGAATGGGGTTGACAATGAACAGATCTATTAAGGAAGCAAAATGATATATTTGGTATGTCAAAATTTTAGTAGTCACTGTCATCTTTACAAGTTTTGATTACTCTATTTGGATAAACCTATCAAAATTGTGACTTGGATAGGCACAAGTTATCAACTTATTTGTCAAATGTTACAATGTATAATCAATCTAAATAAATATTACTACTATTACTACTATATATCTAACGAATGCTGTACGATATATGATTAACTGATGACTTTTGGTGGACGTTAAACATTCTGTATTTATACTATGTCTTGTAAGGTCATTATGGAATTGAAATTTTAATGCTAAACGATGTGTGTATTTGTTTTTGTTTCTTTAACGTCGGACTATTTCTGCGACTATGGCCACTCATCGACGCCAGAGAGCAGTTTAACCTAACTGTCCTGGAATATTTGCCGAACCCCCGCCTTTTTGCAAGGAGGGTATGTATATTTAACGTTCCCAAACATCTCATGGGCACGGGACCGACGGCTTTACGCCCCCTCCGAAGGGCGGAACGTACAGACATTCAACTTGCTCAAATACAATGCCAGAAACTCGATTGATTTTAATGTTACAGTATGTACTGAAAAAGTGAAAGGAGAACCCTGGGATCGACCCAATACCCTTCGGTTCAGAGGCACTCGTTCTTACCACTAAACCACCGAGGCTCTAAAAACTATGCAAATACCTATTATATGATGAATGTCGTACCTTATATTAGCAAAGCATAATTTATAAATGGTGAGTTTGTACCTACTCATTGTGTTAGAAACTTGTCAGAACATATACGCCACCAAATCGTAACATAACAGTGGATAACTGGTTCAGCTCAATACATTTAGCAAAACTACTGGGTGATCAGTATTACCCAACAATGACTGACCATAACAGGATAAACAATAAGAAGAGATCCAATTATCTTTTTTGGCCAAGTGAGAAGTAGGCTCATCGTAATTGAGCTTGATAATTACAAAACTCTTGTTCCCTTTACGCCAAAAATAAACAAAAACCTACTTCTAATTCCAACGTTACAGCATGATTCAGACAAAATTCTGGACGCAGCAAGAGCGTTATGGTAGTGAGTTTCCATAGAAATAATCTGGCACCAAACATTTTTTTTAAATTAAATGCTTATCACTTTTTCTTGTGGCATAGAGACCTGACTTTTTGGTATATAATTAACCTTTTTATAACACAAACCCACATACCAAATTTGGTTGGCATAGCTTAGTTATTTTTGGAGATAAAAAGGTTTCCTAAAGAAACCCAAAATTTTCCCGGAAAACCTGGTCACATTTTCCTAGATAACGAACTTGTCTGAGCCAGTTACAAAAGAAAGGTACCTGCCACATTTCATCAACCATCTGCCCGTTATTTTTTGAATTATTGATGTGATAGATATATATATATATATATATATATATATATATATATATATATATATATATATATATATATATATATAAAGTGAAACTGATCCCGGACGTGGATTCGAGAGGTCCTAATTCGCACTCATTTGAAGATATTTTTTCAAAATTCGAAAATCACGATCTTCTCATTGGTGAATTTTTTTGACGAAAATACGCTCAAACCGTGCATCATTAAAACATATAATTCAGCCATATATGACACAGATACCTTTGACCAATGATGTCATTCATACACAACTGGAAGAAAATCAAACAGATGACGTATGGATTTTTTGGCATGCTCTATGGATGTGGAATCAATGGTTTTGCTCAACTCTGCCAATCGTGAATGAAATGAAGGTAGCAAAATGAACCGAAGAAATGTCTTAAACGACTTGGAAATGGAATTTATTTAGTCAACTTAGGCAACGTTTGGCGTGTCCAACGCCAAAGTATTCAGGAAATACTGCACACGACCTCCCGATCCAGTCAAGCACGAGATTTTTTGCAGGAAGACAGTTACAGTTTCTGAGACAGGAAAAAAAGGGACATCATTTAAAGTGTATGTCAAAAGGCTTTCTGCATAGAACACAAAATAAAAATTTACAAGAACTGCGAAATAGATATTCAGGCGAATATTTGCGACTTCCCATAAGAAAAACGGTTTATTTTACTGTGGACTCCATAAACCAAACATATACATATTTTTTTAATTATTGGTGTCTATAACTTAATATTCGATTTCTTGTGTTGTTTCCCGACTCATCCAGTTCACTCCATTTAAATGTTATGTTTCATTACTATGTAATATTTTTGTTATTAAAACATTTATTTCCAATTTTTTTTGTACTTAGTAGTTCCTTGGATATCTGTACAAATTAGTCAATAAAAACAATACAGAAAAACATTTTTACCCTCAAAAAATGCTTTGTGCACATGAGTTTTTGAGACCACAATGTGAAGTTTATGTAACTACAAAGTAAATATGCCAATCCAAAGTTAAACGGTATCAAGTTAGTATAAAAGTAAAGATACAGATTATTAAAATCCATAAATAATAAAAAAAGTTTTAACTATTCATTAAGAGGCTTTTTAAATAAGCAAGTATCATCATTCTTAGCGATAAGAATCTGTCATAATGACTTAAAGTTGAAAATCCATAAATTTACTTCCAAAATTTGACTTTCTGAGCAAAATAAACTTTAAAGATTTTAGTTATAAAAACATTTTGTACAAAGTGCGTATTCAAAAATTAAAATAACCAATTTCTGAAACTGCCAGTGTTACTCTAGGAAAGTTATAATTTTTATTTTATTTTAAAAGCATCATATTTTTAGACCTCAGTTTCTTTTGTAATCTTTTACTATTATTTCAAGCGACAAAAAATTTACTTTTTTGTTTTTTAGCAGTTTTTGTGTCAATATTTTTGACCCAAAATGTCTATCTTATTTAATTTGAAAACGATTTTTAGTGACATTGTCCTAATTTGTAGATTTTTATCATATCAAAAAACATAATCATTTGGTCTAGAAACTAGTTTTAATTCGAGATATTTTACTTTTTAAATAACTACTGTTTTTAATATTTAACTGTGTTTTATATTTTCCGCGTACCAAATTACCTTGACGTCAAAATAAAAGGTCACCACGATTTCATGGTGTTTTTGTTTACATTTTAGATAACATATCACGTTTTAATAGATTTAAAATTGTTGGAATCGGAAATTGGTCATTTTTTATTGGATTTCTGTTAATTTATTTAGATTTGCGTACAGTTTACCCTGATTTCTAGTTAAGAAGCCATTATGAAATAAATATAAACATTTTTAACAATATATAAGTGACGTTTGTACCCACTTTTTCTGTTCCAGAAGTAGCATTTCATTTAATACTGCCTTAAGAGCTTTTCGTGTAAAATTTTACCAAACAATTCTAATAAAATTATCTAACATGTCATAGAATAAGAAATAAAAAGGTGGGTCTACAAATACATTATCTACACCTATCTACTATTGTCCCTACTTGGAATATCATAACAAACTACTGACTGTAAATGTACATATTCAAAATTATAACCATAGTTTACATATTGAAAAATTAGTACCCTACATAACTGCCGCTATTGTACAAAATTTTTAGCAAAACTCTTAGGCTTTCGCAATTTAATTCAATTTAGAAATAGTTTATATTTTGTTATCGTATTTAACTTGAAGACACAGGAAAATAATTGACAGTTTAATTTTTGTGCCAAATAAACAATAACTTAGAGCTAAAAAAGTGTTAGAGAGTTCTTTGTCTAAAATATTGTAATGTATGGTGTAGAAAGCATAACTTTGAATAAACAGAATGGGCAACTCTCTCTCTCTCTCTCTCTCTCTCTCTCTCTCTTCATTGCGAACCTTTTCATGAGTAGACTGGAAACGGATTTAGTAAATGAAAGTGAGTATTTTCCTATAGTGTGGTTTTGTTATGTGGACGCTATTTTTGCAGTGTTTAACACAATTATATGCAAAATAGATGACTTTATTAATAAACTCAACTGTCAATTTTATTCAATAAAAGTCACCCAGGAATTGGAATTTAACAGTAAACTTCCTTTTCTAGATGTACTAGTTATTAAAAATAATGGCTCACTTGAATTCGATCACCACAGGAAGGAAACTACCACTCTAAGTTACATTCCAAGTTACTCGCATCTTACGTTTACACAAAAAACGGCGATTGTAAATTTCTTGGTAAATAGATTAATAAAATTTCCCTTAAGCAAGAGCAGATGTGGTAGAGAATTAGAATACCTTAAAAACGTGGCTAAATATAACGTATATTTGGATTGCTCAGTGAAAAAATTAAAAGAGACACAGAACAAAGAAAAAGCGGAAACCACAACATTCAGGAAAGATAAAATACAGAAAAAAATTGTTTTGAACCGCGTATCACAAGCGATTTCGAGAGAATTTTTAAGAGAGCGGATTTGCAGCTAACTTGTTCGACAAAAAAAAAAAAAAATTTGTTAGGTAATAAGAAAGATAAAGATAAGCCACTGAAATTTCGGGTATCTATGAGATAAGTTGTAAAGATTGTAATGTTGAATACGCTGGGCAGACTAAAAGAACCATTGGGACCAGATTATTATAAGGGGCCAAAGACTAACTAAGTATGGGTTATTTATCATCACCTCAGTGACCCCTATCAAAAGTTACAGTATTTACCTTTCCCAATGAAACACCCTGTATAAGAGCAACCTGCGTACCAAATTTGGTTAGTATAGCGTTGTTATTTCCTAAGATACATAATTTTTTCCGGAAAACCTGGTTTAAAAACCTCCCGACTACGGAGCTTATCCAACTCATTTACTGAAGGAATACGCGTGTCAAGTTTAATAATTCTACGAAAATTTGCTAATTTATTATTTATTACCTGTAATGCTCATCTTGTCTTTCCGTATATTAAGAACTATTAATTCGAGACCAATTATCTATCATTTTTCAGTAAAAAAATATTTTGCTGTATAAAAAAAAAAGAAGGTGGTGCAAGAAATAGCGTTGGGAGGGGGGTCTAAAAGCTAAAATGTGGGATGCTTAATTATAATTAAATTAACAGATCCAAGTGTTTTCTAAAAGAAGTTAGTATTATCATTAAAAAAAGCTGTCACACGGTATATACACTTTTTATACAGCTGGAACTAACCGAAATTATGTTAGTAGCCAAAATATTTTAAATACATTTTATAGCTGACCTAGCTAAATCCGACCTAACATTATTGAGGTCAGCTAACCTGTTACTAGGCGATTATAAATTGAGTTCTACTAAAAATTTTGTACGTGTTTTTGTAACAAAAATTCTACTACTGTATACATCTACAAAATAATATTTGTAAAATATCCAGTAAAAGTGATTACAATCTTATATTTTGTGAACTCCGGTATACTTGTTTTAGCGATGCCGACTGATCTTCCAAACTCCTCTTGAGGTTCGCTATCGTATTCAGAAGAACCTGCTGTCGCAAATTATCTACACTGCCCCTGCCTTCTTGATTTTCTAAGATTTGCTGCTGAAGATTTGGAAAATCTATGAAAGCACACAGATATATAGAGCAATTCTAAATTATAAACATACAAACATACTTACTACCTTTAGCGTAAATACTTTCTGGATTCAAATTAAATGCCACAGACTTCCCATGGCTGTTGTAAGTTTTTCGTCTTACTGGTTCACTTTGAGGACATCCCAGATATTTTAGCTCCTCCTCAGAATCAGAACTATCTGGTATATTCTGCTTTGATCTATGAAATTTCTTTTTATATTTAGGACTCCTGCGTACTTCATTTTTATGTGATGATTGCTTGGGTTTTCTTATTGGAAAGTTATCTATTTTTCGCCTCATTATAGGAGTACTTGGTTCATTCATTTCTCGCCTTGCTAAAAGTGGGGAATTATTGTTAATAAAATTGGTAATATGGTTTCGTTTGGGACTAAATCTGGGGGAACTAAAATTATTGGACGGAAATTTCGGGAACTGGGGATTACCCAAATCATCACTCAGTCGATTCTTAACGAAAAATTCTGGTTTCGCACATTCTGTACTTCGAAGCATCTCCACTCGCTTGTTTGCTGGTCCAGGTAATCTTCTAGGAGAAAGGCCGTTGACTTTCATGTTTTTAAGTATATGTTCAGCTTCGACAATCAACTCCTTGTATTTTTTATCCGCTTCTTTGTCTCTTTTATCAATAGTAGATAAAGGATCTCGAGAAAAACTTATAGAGTTAGAACGTCTTCTAAGACAGTCTTCTAAGGCCAGTTTGGATACTGTGTAATGTTTGACACGGCGGACGGATAATGGTGTTGCTCCAGCACTTTTGGACCCATCTAGGGGAACGTTTACACGTTCCACATGTTTCTGCCTTTTTTTACTTGAGCTGGATGTTCTTCTTTTTTCGCCATTATGCTTAGATCTTCTAGTAGTCTTGCGTCTAGACGCTTTTCTTTGTACCTCGAAACTATAATATGTACAATGCCCTGTGTTTCTTTCATCTCTTGAATCTAGTTCTATGTAAGATCCGTTATCTATAAAATCAAATTCTCTTTCTAATGGGTCGTCTTCGTCACCGCCATCTTGTCCAGTGTCTATGTCGGTATCACAGTCTGTTGGGTCACTATCGCTGAGTATATCGGTTTCTTTTTCATAAACATAGCTTTCATCATATTTGCCCATCATTTCATTTAAAGTACAGTCTTCCTCGTCACTTCCAGAATGTAAACGGTTCCTTTCCCACCGTACACTGTTTTCGCTTAAAGAAGAACATGAAGACGATGATATTGATCTACGCACTTCTTGTCGTCTCACAGGGCTGCATATCATCGTTGGGCTCAAGTAGCGGTTGGATAAACTATAAGAAGAATGACAAGAAAATATTTTTTTAATAATAAATCAGAAGAAAATAAATTAAAAATAAATTAGACTACAATATGACATTAAAAAAATCTGGACGCAGCAAGTACGTTATGGTAGCGTTTTTATTGTCAAATATATGTTTTGTAAATGAAGGGGTTTACTTTGGTAGATGGTATAACCTTTATAGTAGAAACTATATTTCATCAAAATAGCCTTGTTTGAAAGTGACAATAATTTTTCCGAAAAAACTTGTCCGATCTTCCTAGCCGACCAGCCTTTTAAGCACTTTACACAAAACTACACCTGCCAAGATATAAGTATTCACAAAAACTTTTTTGATAAAAATTTTTAAAAATCCTATTCGATTTTTCACAAAAATTAGCTTAAATAATGTTACACTAAAATTAAATAAAAGTATTTTTACTCCAATTTTCTAAACAAATTTCTCCCTAAAATTCTAAAACAAATTTTTACGTGAATTTTCAAGCATTTTTTAAAATAACTTATTAAACATTAATTATTAATTATTAACGTTTAAGTTAATTAGTTCAGAACTAAGTACTTTTTACACAAAAATTTTCTGATATACACATATTTTCATGTCACAACCTGTCAGAAATAAGGTTATTTAATTATAATCACTTTGAAGATTTATTTGACATTTTTGAAAACCATTTCTTAATGACTTATATATTATGAAAATGTAAACATAGATAATCCTATTAAATTTATTATTTATTCGTTGTTTTTTTTTTGTACCACAGTTTATTTAAATATTAAAATATTGCTTTTCGAAAACTCTATAAATAATTACATAATCCCTTCGGTTATTAAAATTGAATAAAAAAAACTGAGAAAGAAACTGAAAAGAATTTTTTTTCCCTTTTTTGACCTCGAGATTTATTCGTACGGGCACGGAATTTTTTCATGAACTTCTCGCTACCAACACCAACCCCTACTAATTTACGTTTGTTCAATACAGTTATGACCTACATGCTACTTGGTTCTCATAAGATCTGTGTGGTTATCCATATACATACGAGTATTTTATTTGTTACGTAATATTAGATTTATTATTGTAAAAAATAATAAACTAAGTATACAGGGACATTTACTTCATGCCTTGGGGCCTGTCAGGGCAACTTTCTAACGATCACGGGCAACCACGGAACGGTGGGGAGTAACATTTGGATAAACAATAGGTTTTGCATTATCTAGCTCAGTAATATCTTAATACTCTATGTACACAATTATATATATATATATATATATATATATATATATATATATATATATATATATATATATATATATATATATATATATATATATATATATATATATATATATATATATATATATATATCACACACACGCGCACACACAATTGCACCAATTTGTTTGTATATTGTTACTTTAAACCACACGATGTATTTGGTTATTCTTAATAAATTCTATAACCTCCATTATCCATTAGTAGTCTATTATTTTTATTAATTGCTACATACATCAGTTGACTAATATTAGTTGGTAGCGTAATTGAATGATTGATAGCTGTTCTGATCAGTCTATAACTGTGCACAATATGTTTTTGACAATTAAAAAATAAATGATTTATATCGCAAAAACTCGCTCCATCGCCTTCACAGTATGGATTATCCACCAGTTTCATTTTGTGATTTGAAAGCGCGATGTCCTACTATTATTCCAACTAACGCCGTATATAGATGTCTAGGTAAATCAACCATGTCCATTATAGGTCTTTTAAGAGTACCAGTTAATGGTACTTACTTCTTTTAGATTGCATTGAGGCGTGTGCGCGTACGTCCGTAGCAATCTACCCTGCACCAGACTCCCCAATTTAGAAGCTGGAAGAAAAGACATACTATAGATAAAACTCTCCCTCTCAGGGCTGCAACTAAATTCATCTGTTGCATTTACCGGTCACCTTCTGACAACAACTTTGTCCAGCTCTTTGACTACCTTTCTGAAAAAACCGACCATCTGATTTTTGAATATTCTTCCTTCAAGGTCACTATTCTTGGTGTCTTCAATGTCCATAATAAGGAATGACTAGGATCTTCAAAAACCGATCCACAATGAAGAGCAGCGGAGACCTTTGCAGTCAGCAATTCTTTAGCCAATATGGTTCAACAACCTACTTACTTTCCTCGCATCCCAACACACAGCTCAAATCCCTTGGATCTCCTTCTTACTACAAATCCTGACTGCTATAAGATATCAGTCACCGCCCCCCTGGGTCGCTCAGACCACGGCATGGTCACTGCTTCCTGGGCAATGCAACCCGAGGTCACACAGTCATCACACCTACGTATTGTTTGGCACTACAACTCCGCGAACTGGGACGAAATGCGAGATTACTTTTCCTCATTTCCATGGGCGTCTGTCTGCTTCTCTCATCCTGACCCCTCTGATATCTCACAAAACGTCACCGAAATTATCCAAGCTGGCATGGAATTATTTATTCCACGTACACAGAAAACCTCTGCAGCTACTCAAAAGCCCTGGTTCTCTAAATCATGTGACAAATCCAGACTTTAAAAGGTCAAAGCTCACAAAAAGCTTCTACACAATCTCAGTCAAGAAAACCGTCAAGCATTTATCGACGCAAGAAACCGCTATGTCGGCATTCTTTCTGAGGCAAAAAACTCGTTTTATAACCACATCAAAAACAAAGTCCTCTTAAGCTCCAACGGCGGCAAACCCTGCTGGACCCTTGCTAAATCTATTGGGAATAATTTCTGCATAAGCACGTTCCCACCTCTTGTCTCAGGGGATGAAATTGTTTCTACCGCCCTGGGCAAGGCTGAACTTTTTTGCCTCGTTGTTCGCCGGCAATTCTACTCTCAACCCACCTCCAAATGTTCAACCACCAACAGTCCCCAATGTCGCTCATAAAATGACGCATATCATTTTCAAAACTAGAAAGGTACGAAAAATGCTCTCTACTCTTAATACCCGGAAAGCCTCTGACTTTGACGGGATACCAGCAATTGTTTTCAAAAATGCGTACCAGAACTTGCTCTTGTCCTGACTCGTCTGTTTCAGACATCTTACAATAGAGGCATATTCCCTAGTAACTGGAAAACGGCTCGAATACAACCCGTCCCCAAGAAAGGATCGTAAGCGCTTCCTAGCAACTACAGGCCTATTTCTCTCCTTTCAGTCATTTCTAAAGTGATGTAAAAGTATATAAACACCAAATTACTAAAATTTCTTGAAAAGCACAGTCTAATCCACGACAGGCAGTATGGATTCCGTCATCGCAGATCAACTGCCGACGTCCTTTCCTTTGTCACCCATTCTTGGAACAAGTCTGTGGAACTACACGGTGAATCCCAGATTGTCGCTCTAGACATATCCAAAGCAATCGACCAGGTCTGGCACGCAGCGCTGCTTAATAAACTACCGGCCTATGGCCTACCAGCAAAACTCTGTACGTGGACAGCAAATTTCCTCTCCAACCGAAGCATTTCTGTTGTCGTGGATGGCCATTTCTCTAAACTGTATCCAATTAATGCAGGAGTTCCTCAAGATTCAGCTTTAGCCCCTACTTTGTTTCTTCTCCACATCAATGACCTCCTCTCTAGCACATCCAACCCAGTTCACAGTTACGTGGACGACAGCACCCTCCACTCCAATATACAATATTCTAAGCCTGTCTCTTTAGCCCAACTAGATGAGGATCGTAGACTCATGGACTCTATCTCCGTGGATCTCCAAAAAATATTAGACTGGGGAAGTAGAAATCTTGTACAATTCAACCCCACCAAATCACAGTCTTGCTTTCTTTCTCATAAGAGATACACCAGCCCTAGACCCATTACAATAAACAACCAAGTTATTCAAAGTAATGAGTCCTTTTCACTTGTTGGCATCTCTGTGGGTCGAAATCTCAATTGGCACCAACATGTCACATCAATTGCAGAAGCGGCTGCCAAAAAATTAGGTTTCCTCTTCCGGGCTCGCAAATACTTTCACCAGCTAATCTCTATACTTCATATTCTTCACAAATAAGACCAAACCTCGAATACTGCTCCCACATCTGGGGTGCTGCTGCCGCTTCTACACTCGCTATCCTAGACTCCATTCAGAAGAGAGCTATACGTCTCATCGGTGACCCTACCCTCACCCAAAGGCTGCCATCCCTTGCCCGCCGACGTGCCGTTGGTGACCTCTCTTCTATTTAATAGATATCTGCACGGGCACTGCTTAGAGGAGCTTTCTTCCATAGTTCCTCCACCTGCTGCCCCCAACAGATCTACCAGAGGAACAGAGCGAATGCATCCTTTTACTGTCCAGGTCACTAGACATAGAACATCTTGTTATGCCAGCTCTTTTGTCCTGAGGACTTCCAAGTTGTGGAATTCCTTGCCTGCACAGGTTTTTCCTTCTCCCCCGAACCTCCGAACCTTCAAGTCCAGAATTAACAAGTTGCCTCTTTCCTCCTTGTCTACACCCACGGTACGATAATATTTAGGCTGTAAGCCCTCGTGGTGTGTTGTTGAAATTAAAAATTAAAAAAATACGTGTTTGTGCGGTGCGTCTTGTACTAAGCTACAGTGTTCTTTCCTTTTCTTTTCCATGTCTTGTTTTGCTATCACTATATAGCCTTCGGCTCCAACTAGTTGATAATCTTTACCTTCCTGGCCACCTTTCTCACTAGTTTATCGGCTTCTTCGTTGTCTATGATACCTCCATGACCTTTAATCCAGACATATACACATCTTTTCCCATTTCTTTCCAAATTAAATAACTGTGTTTTCATTTTGCAGATGATTGGATTGGCAAATATACTTTTCGGGTTGCTGAGTGTTGTTATGAATGCTGAAGAGTCTGCAACGATCAAATATTTATCGAATGGATCTGTAATTACTATGCCGAGGGCCGATATTACTGCTGTTATTTCGGCTGTGTAAGTGGGAATTTTCTTATTAAGTTTAAATAAGTATTTGTTGTTGTAGTCCCAATATACTTCAGCCTCAGTGCGCTCTTCTATTTTAAAACCATCTGTAAAGATTAGAGCGGCTCAAAAATGTGTAACGCTTCACGATTTTGCATGTCATCCTTGCGCAGGGGCTAGGCTAATCTTCTCTGTATCGTTTCAATTTTAGTATATGTACCGCCGAAGCCAGTACAAAAACAAAACTCAAAACAACATGTTTTAATCTATGCCTTACGTAGACAAAAACGAACAAACTTGAGGATGAGATTTAACTGTAAATTAAGGCGAGACCATGGACGTAAAAAGTTGTGGTTCAATCTATGCAATATTTGGGGCGTGCTATACATCTCTGTATAGACTATTTACGTACCAAATTCATAATAATTATTTTTGGTGATAATTAAAGAGAACATTAAATATGAAAATTAAAAAAAAATGTTTATAAAAAAGCGCTACCATTACACACTTCCTACGCCCAAATTCTTACTACTGGATATATGGTTTGTCCATTTATCGATTTTTTATTCTAAAGTTTTGGGAGCAAATATCTCAAAAACTAAACGATAAATTTGGAAATTGCAGCTTTGAGTAGATAATTAAAAGAACTTGCCAAAAATCTGCCACTCGACCTAGCGTCCCTACTCAAATCAAGGGGGTGAAAGTGACTCCCGCTAGGGGTTAAGCAACTCACTAAGTGAGCTCGATCACAGTTGAGCAGACCAAAATCTATTCTGGATTCTAAATGAGATTATGTTAATCATAATGAAAAATGGAATAAGAATCAAAATATCGTAAGTTACCTGGATGTAGATCGGTTCGGATTTAGATCCGGTCGAGGAATTGAAGAAGCAGCGTTGGCACTTGACAAAATGGGAAAAAGGAGGATTGAAAACAATAGAGGTGCGTTTATTACTTTTCTAAACCTACAAATGATCCGATAAAGTTGATTGGAAGTATTGTTCCATAAAATAAGGAGAGCTGAATGAGATCAGAGAGATAGGCGCATTAGTATCAATCTAGATAAAAATTAAAGCACAATATAAGCGAGTATGAAATTAATTGGCCATGATGCCCGTACTTCTTTAAGTTATATGTAGAAAACAATTGGCTGAAAAAAAGACAACGTAAATAAAGTTAAATGGCTAATGGTTTAATTGCATATGGTATACAGATCACATAGCGCTTTTTTTTATTTCGACAACAGACCACGAGGGCTTACAGCCTAAATACTATCGTACCGTGGGTGTCGACAAGGAGGAAAGAGGCAACTTGTTAATTCTGAACTTGAAGGTTTAGAGGTTCGGAGGAGAAGGAAAAACATGTGCCGGCAAGGAATTCCACAACTTGGAAGTCCTCGGGACAAAAGAGCGGGCATAACAAGATGTTCTATGTCTGGTGACTTGGACAGTAAAAGGGTGCATTCGCTCTGTTCCCCTGGTAGATCTGTTGAGGGCAGCAGGTGTAGGAACTATGGAAGAAAGCTCCTCTGAGCAGTGCCCGTGCATATATCTATAAAAGAGAGACAGGTCACCAACGGCACGTCGGTGGGCAAGGGATGGCAGCTTTTGGATGAGGGTAGAGTCACCGATGAGACGTATAGCTCTCTTCTGAATGGAGTCCAGGATAGCGAGTGTAGAAGCGGCAGCGGCACCCTAGGTGTGGGAGCAATATTCGAGGTTTGGCCTTATTTGTGGAGTATATAAGGTATAGAGATTAGCTGGTGTAGTATTTGCGAACCCGGAAGAGGAAACCTAATTTTTTAGCAGCCGTTTCTGCAATTGATGTGATCGGTTGGTGCCAATTGAGATTTCGATCCACAGAAATGCCAACAATTGAAAAGGACTCATTACTTTGTATAACTTGGTTGTTCATTGTGATGGGTCTAGGGCTGGTGTATCTTTCATGAGATAGAAAGCAAGACTGAGTTTTGGTGGAGTTGAATTGTACAAGATTTTTACTTCCACAGTCTAATATTTCTTGGAGATCCACAGAGACAGAACCCTCCATGAGTCTGCGATTCTCATTTAATTGGGCTAAAGAGACAGGCTTAGAATATTGTATATTTGAGTGGAGGCTGCTGTCATCTGCGTAACTGTGAACTGGGTTGAATGTGCCAGAAAGTAAGTCATTGATGTGAAGAAGAAACAAAGTAGGGGCTAAAGCTGATTCTTGAGGGACTCCTGCATTAATTGTATACAGTTTAGAGGAATGGCCATCGACGACAACAGAAATGCTCCGGTTGGAGAGGAAATTTGCTGTCCAGGTACAAAGTTTTGGTGGTAGGCCATATGCCGGACGTTTATTAAGCAGCACTGCGTGCCAGACCTGGTCGAACGCTTTGGATATGTCTAGAGCGACAATCTGGGATTCACCGTGTAGTTCCATAATCTTGTTCCAAGAATAGGTGACAAAGAAAAGGATGTCGGCAGTTGATCTGCGCCGACGGAATCCATACTGCCTGTCGTGGAGTAGACTGTGTTTTTCAAGAAATTTTAGTAATTCGGTGTTTATATACTTTTCCATCACTTTAGAGACGACTGAAAGGAGAAAAATAGGCCTGTAGTTGCTAGGAGGCGCTTTGGATCCTTTCTTGGGGACGGGTTGTACTCGAGCAGTTTTCCAGTTACTAGGGAATATAACTCTACTGTACAATGTCTAAAACAGACGAGTCAGGACAGGAGCAAGTTCTGGAGCGCATTTTTTGAGAACAATTACTGGGATCTCGTCAAGGCCAGAGGCTCTCCTGGTATTAAGATAAGAGAGTTGAACATTTAAAGGTGGGTTGAGAGTAGAATTGCCGACGAATAACAAGACAAAAAGTTCAACCTTGCACAGGGCGGTAGAAACAATTTCATCCCCTGAAACAAGAGGTGGGAACGTGCTTTTGCAGAAATTATTCCCAATAGATTTAGCAAAAGTCCAGAAGTGTTTGCTGCCGTTGGATCTTGAGAGGACTTTGTTTTTGATGTGGTTATTAAACGAGTTTTTTTGCCTAGGAAAGAATGCGGACATAGCTGTTTCTTGCGTCGTTAAATGCTTGACGGTTTTCTTGACTGGGATTGTGTAGAAGCGTTTTGTGATCTCTGACCTTTTCAAGTCTGGCCTTGTCACAGGATTTAGAGAAACAGGGCTTTTGAGTGCCTGAAGAGGTTTTCTGTGTATGGGGAGTAAATAATTCCATGCCGGCTTGGATAATTTCGGTGACGTTTTGTGAGATATCAGAGGGGTCAGGATGAGAGAAGCAGACAGACGTCCATGGAAATGAGGAAGGAACGCTGCTTGAGAAAGGAAGAAAATAGGTATTCAGTGGACTAAATGGTGTCTCACGAAGAATAAAACCGAAAATAAAGATAACAATAACAAAATTCATGAGAATAAGTAAAGATAGAGCTGTGAAAATCGATATATAGGTAAACAGCGTACAACTTGGAACAAGTGTAAGTCTTCATGTGCCTTGAAATTATTTTCAAGTGTAATGTTAAATAGGCAAAAACTGAGAGAAAGGACGTTGACAGCAAATCAAGCATCTAATAGACAAATACGATTTCATTAATAACCATTTTGCATGAACCTGGGGAACAGTTCATTAAATCATACGTATGGAATGTTTTAATGTATAGTGTGGAAAGTGAAGCTTTGGATGAGCAGGATATGATTAAAGTAGAAGCTTTTGAAATGTAGTTATAGAGAAAATTAGCAAAGACGGGGTACACTGTTAAAAATACAAAAAAAAGTGTATACTAGCACAGTAGATAGAAGAAGGTTGCTTACAGAAAAAACTTGAAGAGAGGTTGGTAAAATTTGTTGGACATGTTTTGAGACATAATACCTCTTTGACAACATTATTTGATGGTCACATACACGGAAAAAGAGAAGTGGTAGGTCCAGAGAAAAACTTCTAGTAAACCTGGCTGAATTGATTAAATGCAGAAGCTACAGTGAAATGAATGCTCCAGGCGAACAGGCATTGTAGCGCCGAAAAAACAACATCGCCTGTAGACTGTGCTGGTAAATAAATCAAAAACAAAATAGATCGTCAAACTATTCCTTGGAGAACACCCATATTGACAACTAATAAGTATACCCTTCACATTACTTAATTAATCGATACTTACGGACTGTTATTCACTGTCTTAGCAACAGAAGCTTTTGGCATGTCTGATCTTCCATGTAACCCCAAACAGCTATTTCCTGGACTCAATGTAGCACTTGGCACCCAGGGGTTTGTCCGGATTCTGTTCCTCTGTCTTGGTGATGTGATAGATGATGGAGGAATAATCTCGACCAGTCTATTGCTTGGAACTGCACCATTCGTTGGACATTCTCTGCACTCATTTAAGACTTGCAACGCTTCGTTTCGGTGTTCTCTTTCGTAAGTCTAACATAATAATGTTATTATTATTTTATTTCTTCTGGGTGATAAATTAACTAATGTTTTGACGGAAATATGAGGTAAGCACTAAAATTTCACGGCCTGACATAGATCCAGGGTATCGCAGCGTGTCAAAATTTGGTATTGATACATT
Source organism: Tillus elongatus (assembly GCA_964006375.1). Classification (NCBI taxonomy): domain Eukaryota; kingdom Metazoa; phylum Arthropoda; class Insecta; order Coleoptera; family Cleridae; genus Tillus; species Tillus elongatus. The sequence goes on along the minus strand of OZ023269.1, from coordinate 21,955,235 downwards.
GATTCAAGTCTTCTTAGCCTTGGAAGAAACAAAAATGGATTTCGTGTCAATTACTTTTCTTTTAACTGACACTTGTTCATCGAAATGTCAGAAGTCACGAAAACTGAGTGTAGAGCTGTTATTAAATTGCTTACTCGAGAAGGTCTTCCACCATAAAGCATCAAAAATCGGCTGGAGGGGAGGGGGTACCGGGAAAATTCTCTATCTTATTCTGTTGTAAAATATTGGTGAAAATGGTTTCAAATGGGGCAGGAATCCTTGGAAAATAACGCAAGAGCAGCAAGTTCGGTGGAAATGGTCACGGACAACAATGTTCCCTTGTTGAGGATCTTGCATTAGGCGATCGACGCATGAAAGTGAACTAATTATCAAAAATGTCAGGGTGTTCAGATACAAGCGTTCGCCGAATCCTCCACGAACATTCAGGTATGAATAAAGCCATTGCAAGGTGGGTCCCCAAACATCTCACAGCAATTCAGCGCCAGCGTCCTCTTGAATGTGCCCTATCCTGTTTGGGCCTCTGTGGAGAAAACTCTGTTAATGTATTGAGGACAATTGTCACTGGGAATGAAACCATGGTTCTCTTTTATGATCCTTTGTGCAAAAGGACGTCGATGAAATGTATATGTAAAGGAGAAGCACCGCCAAGAAAAAGAAAGTTCAAGGTCTCTCAGTCGACAAAAAAATTGATGGGTACGATTTTTTGCGATTGTGAGGGTGTTTTTCTCATAGACTTAAAAGAATGCAACACCACAGTCAATGAGGCATATTATTCAACACGCCTTCATAAATTATGACAAAATATTCGGAAGAAAAGAAGCGAAAAATTGACCAGAGGCGTGCGTTTACTCCATGGCAATGCACCCGTGAACACTGCTGGAATTGCACAAGGTGCAATTAGTGACTGCGGTTTTAACCATATTGATCACGCTCCGTATAGTCCAGATGTTGCCCCTAGTAGCTACTAACTGTTTGTAAATTTAAAAAGGACCTTAGCAGACGCCATTTTAGTGACGACAAAGGGGTGAAATCTGCAGTTTGGGCACATTTTGAATACAAACGGAAAGATTATTTTTTAGGGGTATCGAATTATTTCGGAAAGGATGTAACAGGTGCATTGATACAGACTTGAAGACTACTTCTCTGGCTTTACTATTAGTTACCTTTTCTGTAAACAAAGCACGTAGCCAACGCGTAAGCTAGCTATAGCAAGTGGCCCTTCTGAATTCTAGATGTTGTTCAACGTTTCTGTGATCGGTTTCGCTGCGAAACAATCTGTATCTATCCAAGTGTGTATTTAGTATGGAACAGTTTCACCAAGTAAGGGCAACAACAATTAATGAGGTGCATTGTGTTAGGGGGGACTATATTGAAAAAATTATATTTAATTGTGAGTCTACACCGTTTCTTTAATAGTCAGGCCGGGAAGTTTTGGCACTTACCTCGTACCTTCTGATATTTATGTTTTATTATTTAAACGTTTACTATTAAAAAATAAACACTATTCAAATCCAAAACAAATGTAAACAACAATTTGTGGGTGTTTAGGGAATGTTCGGCTAAAAAAAAGGCAATTTATATGCGGCTGAGCAAAAATTACTAGGCAAAAAGCATCCAGATTACATCAGATTCATATGGTAAAGTAAATACAAGAACGTGTTATATTATTGACACTTAATAAATTGCGAATACCACGTAGGATATCATTGGAGAGCCCACTTATTCTCCAACTTCATAGATTTTCAGATGCATCTTTAGCAGCATGTGGCGCATGTGTCTGCGTACTGCCTTCTGTTGGACAAGATGGCACCATATTGTCCAGTCTGCTGTGTGCAAAATCAAGAGTTACCCCACTAAATACACAGACTATCCTGAGATTGGAATTGTGTGCAGGATTGTTATTGATTGAATAGTGACTTCGGTCAGTGCAGCAATGAATGAACATTTCGATACCATATTCCTTTGGACTGACTCAGCAATTCTACTGCATTGAATACACACCACGCCTGCAAGACTTCAGGTATTCGTGGCCAATTGTGTATTACGTATACATGAACTCAGTGAAGTGTCTCAGTGGCATCACATTGCAACCGCAGACAATCCTGCTGACATTTTATAAAGAGGTACCACAACTGATAGTCTCAGTGACAATAGGAAATGGTGGATGGGACCAGGGTGGTTAACTCGTTCTCAAGATGATTGGCATGGTATTTCTATCGTCTTTGATTCCGATCCTCCTCAGTTGCGCAAGGCGACTAAAACCATCGAATGAGACTATGTTGTTGGACAAACCACACTGATCCGCCACTGCTTTCATATCTTATCCGCCACTCCTTACATTTGGAAACCTTCTACCTGTACTTAATAGGTCATATAGAAATATATGCCTGGAAGGCGGAATAACAAAATTATATGAACATGTAAAAGTTAACAGGCTTATAAAGGAAATCGAGAGAAGAGGAGGGTTAGCAGACAACTAATTTGGCTTTGGCAAGGGGTGCTCAACGATGGATGCTGTAAAGAAGGTACAGGACGTGGGAAGGGAAGAAGGCGATAAAAAGATATTTGTAGCTATGGTAACATTGGACGTGAAAAAAGCATTCAATGCAGCACCATGGAGAGGCATATACGAAGTGTTAGGAAAAAGGCAAGTTGAGCCATATCTGCAGGAAATAGTATGTAGTTAGCTGCAAGACAGGCAGCTACTGATTAGACAGTAATATCGGATGCAGGTTACATGTGGCGCGCCTCAGGGGTCAATCCTAGGACCAACACTGTGGAACTTGTATTACGATAAGGTTTGTATTCTGGAGTCCCTAAACAACACGGCTATTATAGGGTATGAAGATGATTTGGCGGTGGTTGTAAGCATTGTAAGCGTAGGAAATTATGCACAATCAACCAAGGGTTGCGGTGCTATCGGGGCGGCAAGGCCGCGGACGAGCCCTGAGGGAACAAAAAAAAAAGCGTAGGAAATAAGGTTGACATAGAAGATAATATCAACTGATCAGTGGCAAGGGTGGAGAGCTAGATGGCAAAAAGTGGTCTACAATTCGCGCCTCACAAAACTGAAAGTATGGTGCTAGTGGAACGAGGAACGTTGAGAACAGTAACCGTCAAGGTTGGGAATGTAGAAATTCAGTTGCAGATAAGACTGAACTACCTCGGCATACAAGTAGGACATAACATGATCATGGGTGTGCACATAGAAAGAGGGGCAAAATCAGACATGATGGTCGCAAAACTAGAGCAAAAGGTACCAAATATCGGTGGACCAAAACCAGGGAGAAGGAGAGTGCTGAGTAGTATGGTAAACTCGATCATACTGTCTGGCGCATCAGCCTGGAAGGCCGTGTAGAAAAGAGGTTGATGGGACACAGAGGAAGGTAGCCATCAGAATAGCAAGTGCACATAGAACAGTGGCAACGAAAGCAATACAGGTGATTACAGGAACGATCCCTACACACCTATTGGCAAGAGAGGTAGCTTATGAAAGACACAAAAATAAAAGAGAAAAAAAAAGAAGGCACGAACCGAAACAATGTTGTAGTGGCAGCGAGAATGGCAAGAGGAAATGTCAACATCCCATTGGACAAAGAGGCTCATTCCACACATAGACATGGATATCGAGACAGCATGGGGAGATGGTTTATTATTTTATCAAATTTCTGTCAGGTCCTGCGCGTTTCAGGTCTCACCTGAGTAAAATGAACATAGTCGACAAAAAGGGCTGTACGTATTGTGTTGATAGAGATATACCAGAACACACGGTCTTTGAGTGCGGAAGATGGTCGCAAATAAGAGAACAAATGTATAAAGAGAGAGATTGGCAAAGATTTAACAGCAGCTAATGTGGTGGAGCATATGCTGAGATGTGAAAGGATGTGAAATACTGTGGAGAGAGGGATCGTAGAAATATTGAAGTCCAAGGAAGATGAAGACAGGGTGTAGAAGTTTTAAGAACAACAAAAGTTAGGGACGTGGTGAAGCAATGCCAGCGAGTGGTTTCCGCCACGTCTCTAGGTGTCAAGGGGGTGTTTAGTGGGTAGTCCTGACCTGGGGGGGGGGGGGGGTAAGGAGAGTCACCACTGTGCCGGTTGGTATCAGATCGCGGAAGCGCCAACCACCGGTCTCCGTAAAAAGCATTCACCTCTTTAGTACATCTATATTTATTGTTTGCCTAAGTACTGCCACGCCAAGCTGGTTTCATTTCATTGCTTACTAGCCTTAGATGTAATGACTGAGAATTATCTGCAAAATATACTTAGATTACGTCGACTTGCTGTTGGAGGAAACGGTATATAAGCCCACTTTTCGCCGAACATTATTCAGTACAATTCTTACTTCAGTTCATTCTAACAGTCCAGTTCGATTCTTTCCAACAGAACAGTTATTTCTTTTAATTTAAGTTTATTACGTTCTTTCAACCAGTTCAATAGTTTACTGCAGTCCAGGGCAGTATATTACTACAGTGCTTTCGTGAAAACGAACGTTTTAAGAGATAAATTATGTTTGATAAAGAGCATTTCTTTCCGAAGTACCACGCGAATAAATAATCTTTTTCGCGGTAACCCTCACAACGAACAAGAAAAGTGCAATTCTTAAGTAAACCAGGTTATGTAAAATTTCCAACTGCTATCGTGTAAGGTGTACCGGTGTAAGTAGTGTGAATAAACTGTTAAATTACAGCAAGTGATATAATCCTGTAACTCGTTGAAATACAGCGCAAGTAAATGGTCCTTCGAAAAATCTTCTTTGCTTATTAATAATAATTAACAAGCGAGAGCAGATGCATTCTGCTCGCACTCATTGGGTGAAGAAAACAAGCTCTTTGTTCCCCAAATAGCACGTTTGTATTACCCATAGAACTTATTAGGCATATATTGATTCTCTCCATTGAGTCACATTTCACTCTATGGCTCGATACAGATAATATCTTGACATCTTAAAGTCGACTTGGAACGTAAATTATCTTTGAAGACTATAAGTATCTCTAGCATCTCTATTTTAACTTTCTCTTTTTCGATTTAAATTTCATTTAATAATGTGTAGAGAGGACATGGTGAAGGAAGGTGAAAAATAAATACCATTCAAATACGATACTCTTTCAATTTAACACATGTAGATTATGTTTAAACCTAAATTGTCTTTTAGCTCTGTTCTAACCATTGTTCTTAATTGTGACTTTGATCTACCTATTTGTACTTTATTGCTGTTTTTTTTAAATTTTTTTGCTTTAATATAACGGCTGCATGCCTTGTTTTTTTCGTGAAAATGTGATACATAATGGGACGTGCTTCTTTTAGATCTTTCATATTGAATTTTAAATCATTAAAAACGTGCAATAGTACATTTAGAGATGCAAATTAAGCAATTATTTGTCGCATTTAATGGATTAACGTGTTTTCCAGAAGTGTCTCGCTTTAATCATCTAACAGCATACTTTAAAAGAAATCTTTTGGGATTTTTAGTTGTCCCGTTCATACCGGGAGGAAAATGTCAAGCATGTTCCTACAATGGGCCAGTTTATACTAATGTCAACCACGTTTCTACCAGGGGACACAAACGTCAGAGATGTTCCTATTATGGGTCCGCTCCTAGTAGTCAAAATCACCAGTTTAATTCTAGGACACGAATTTCAACCATGTCTACATCGGGGGTCAGTTCCTAGTTGAAGCTCCAGTTTTATAGTAGAAAATTGCTTGTAAAAGTATTCGTGGAAATTTTTTTTGATCGATCAACATCCAAGGGTAAGATAAATGGACCCATAACAACGAGCCATTTATACAACAATGTAGCAACCCAAGTATACACCAGAGTCAGCGGATCAGAAGGCACCTTGGAAAACTACGCCGTAAAGTGTGAGAAGCTGAGTCAGCAGAGTAGAAGTCGCCTCTAAAGAACAATAGTGCCACTCCCGAGGTGAATATTATAAATAGACGACTCGGGGTGTTCATTCCTGTTCCTAACATAGTTCTTTGCACATTGCGTGCTGCAGTATAGTATTTTATTAGTATCACACTTATGTTGATATCTATTATTTTTATTATTGTATGTTTTATATATTAGTTGTGTAATAGTTCAATAAATCTTGTTTAAAAAAGCTTAACGTCTTAACCGTAAAGTTAAGTCGTGTAACCTGGTAGGAAACTTTCATTAAGCTCAGCTTGGAATTTTTATCCGACCTTTACTCTTACTTTAAACACAAGAAATATTATTGTTGGTTCTATTTTCAACTAAAATTATTCGGGCAATAATGAAATTATCTATACCTTCGTACCAGACCAAAAGTATATATGTATACAGGGTGTTTCGTGAGGAAAAAGAAATATTTTAAGCGCGTATTCTAGAAGGCTAAATAAGCAAAAAATATTTTATAAACATGTATCGGGAAATACGTTTCTCCGTTTTTCTTCAATATGATTTAGGATATTACATTGAGCTTTTGATATTATCAAAACTGATATACAAATATGTCTTTCTGGCTAAACCACTTTTCTGAATTTTATCAGGGGCATACGTGACACTCAAAAGTTAATAATTTTTGAGGAAGAAAATGCACGCCACTGGTTTTTATCAAAGTTGATGTTCACCTAAATGTATTTTCAAATATTTTAAGTTCCGAAGTCATATTTACATATTTTGCTTATTTCGACTTCCAGAATACGCCGTTAAAATATTTTCCTCTGCTCACGAAACACCCTGTATATATTAAAAACACGGTGTTATGTCAATAGTTTTTAAGCTTAAGTGGATGCTGGAGGATATATTTATGTTTCCAGTTTTCAGGCGCATTTACAAATGTAGCTTACGTGGAGTACAATATTTGAAGGAATAAAAAATCTGTGACCAAGGGAATGTAAGTCATATTTACATATTTTGCTTATTTCGACTTCCAGAATACGCCGTTAAAATATTTCCCTCTCCTCACGAAACACCCTATATATATTAAAATACACGGTGTTATCTCAATAGTATTTAAGCTTAAGTGGATGCTGGAGGATATATTTATGTTTCCAGTTTCCAGGCGCTTGTGCAAATGTAGCGTACGTGTAGTAGAATATTTCAGGGAATAAAAAAATCTGTGGCCAAGGGAATGTAAGTTCCGAAGTCATATTTACCGATCCCACCACAACCACCAAGTAATGAAATGTAATTAACAAGAATTATACATACAACATTTAAACGAGCTGGTTGTGCCTCCAGAGGTAATGGTGTGTGAGGTGAACAAACAGCTGTGGTTTTACTTCTCCCTTGAGAAACTTCATTCCGTGCTATATTTTGTGGCTGAGGAACTATACTACCATGGCCATTTTCTACAGTGGTAGAAAAACATTTATTTCCTGGAAAAAAAGTGAGTATTTTAACAGCTAAATTATATTATGGTACCCCTCACTGTTAATATATTTTCTTCAAAAATTGTACTTATCAGGAGATCGCGACTTTTGAATTTTGAAAAAATTTCTTTAAATGAGCGTGAACTAGGCCCCCTAGAACACACATCCGGCGTCATTTTCAATTTTTATATGGTTATATATACATGTACATATATATATATATATATATATATATATATATATATATATATATATATATATATATATATATATATATATATATATATATATATATATATATATATAGTTAAACGCTGCTTGAAACTCGCTTAGATACATAATAATGAGAGATGAGAAGGCATTAATTAGTAGCCATTTTCCAGGTCTAAAATAAGTATATGTGTTTTCATTTTCATTTATACTTATACAAGGGATGCAATGATACTTTTACTGAATTTTTATTTAAAAAAAATTTCGTTCGGTAAAACTTTGCAAAATCTAGTGCTCTAGAAGCCAATTGGAAATACTTTTTTTTAATAATTGGGAAGTGATTTTTTTTAAATTTGTAAGTATATAAATAATGTAAGTAAAACTAATACAATATGTTAGTCTAACGTAAAACCTTTATAAAAATGTAAAAAAAAAAGTTCAGGACGCAGCAAGTGCGTTATGGTAGCGAATTTTCATTAAATGCTTAAAATTTTAAAACTCAATATTCTATCAACCTAGAAAGTTGAATTTTGGTATTTATTAAGGTCTTTCCCAAGGCGACAAGGCCGCGGACGAGCCTTGAGGGAAAAAAGGCAACATATCCACAAAATTTCATCAAAATAGCTTTGTAATTTTCGGAGTTAAAAAATCAATTTGTTGTTTACTCGATCACTATCATTTTAGTGAATTTTTATTTTAAAAAAATCACTAATAGATAGGTATCGATGGTGAGACTTTGCAAAAATTTTTTCAAATGAATGCGAACTAGGACCCCTTAGAACCTATATCCGGGGTCAGTTTCAATATTATATATATATATATATATATATATATATATATATATATATATATATATATATATATATATATATATATATATATATGTATACGTGTGATAACTCAAAAAATAATTAACCGATTTCAATGAAACTTGGCCAAGTGCCTTTCTTTTATTAATGGCTTCGATGACTTTGTTAGCCAGAAAAATCGAACGGGGTTTTCCGGGAAAATTTTGAGTTTTCTTTCGAAAAAATTTGTTCTCCGAAAGTAACAAAGCTGTTTTAATGAAATTTACTATATATGTTGCATCAGGAGATATATTACTACGTACCAAAATTCAACTTTCTAAGTTTAGAGAAAGTTCAGATATTCAAATTTTAAATTTTCTTTTGAAAAAAATTTTTTTCTCCGAAAATTACAAAGTTATTTTAATGAAATTTTGTGGATATCTTGCCTTAGGAAAGACCTTACTACGTATTAAAATAAAACTCTCTAAGTTTATAGAAAATTGAGTTATTTAAATTTGAAGCATTTAATAAAAATTCACTACCATAACGCACTTGCTGCGTCCCGAGTTTTTTTTGATTTTGATATAGTCTACCAAACATTACTGAAACTATAAGAATATCTGAGATGTACATATACAAGCACCAGCTTAGATGAATATCTCAGTGCACGATATAGGCACAATGAAAAGAACGCTAAGTACACTTGGAGAACCCCAATCACCACAACACATATTTCAAAGACCTTACGGTCGTTTCGTTGACAATGTCAACGTCATCAGAGTATGAAAAATTATAAAGGCCGAAATAATGACAAAGTCATAGAATATAAGTTGATTTATTTGTTACAACAAGATTTTAATTTGTTTAATTTATTAACAATGATCAATATTTTTTATGTAACTATGTTTTGAAAAGAATTTAAATTATCACAAACAAAACATTATAGATTTTATTTATATAGTCTAATTGATTTGACCTATGAAAATATCACTAAATAAGCCTATATTTAAATAATTATTTTATAAATTATAAGAAAAAAATTATGAAAACTCAATTGAAAATGTTTTAATAACATTTCTAAAATTCTGGATTAATAGAAATATGACAAAAATACAAATAAGTTACATCAAAACAAAAACGCTAGCCCAATATTAAAACTCTACCCGTGAGAAAAGAGAAAAATGTGCAGGTACAACGGTAAGTAAAGAGATATTATTTTATTTTATCCATTTTAATACTTTAAATGGGCAATAAAAATAAGTACTTTAAAAAAATCATAATAATTAAAAATTCTCATGCTCAACAATTAAAATTGCATACCATAGCAATATATATATATATATATATATATATATATATATATATATATATATATATATATATATATATATATATATATATATTGCTATAGATAGCAAATATGTAAGAAAATTAGAACATTATTGTGGAGTAGGTTAGGTTAGGTTTGAATGTGAGTGGGCCATACCGGTTCCTCCGCCGCAACCATTGTGGAGTAAGACGGGCCATGTACATAGAATTAATACGTCCTAATATTTAAATGCCCTGCATAATTGAGAGAGTAAAATATTTTAGGCTTAAATAAGGTATAGCAAGACAGCTAAAAGAATACAGAACAATGTTTTTTTTTACATGCAGTACATTTTAAGTTTACTAAGCAAAAGTCCTTGGAATACAATGGAACGCAGAACAATAGCCTTGTTTTTATTTATAGAGTTTTAATAGAATATAGGCAGTAAGGAAATGTATAGTTAAAAATAAGTTTTTTTTGTCAATACCAATTATAAGAAAAAACACAGTGTTAGTTGATAGGGATATTTTTTTTGGGTGGTTGTTTCAAAAAAGTGCAACGAAGAAAAAGTTGGACAATGGGAAAACGCAAGGCCTATGAACTTTGTTTTACCCGAGGTACAGCGAGAAAAGATTTTTTTGTAAGACAGGTGTAGTTTATTTAAGGAGAGGACGGCAGGTCGATGAGGACGATTCGTAATTAAACTGCGGCAAGTGAAACTTGAAATTCGTTGACGTGCGACGACACTGTAAATATGGAAGTTGAGAATTAAACGTGAAAGGCAAGTGCCTCATAATAAAATCATATTCAATCTTTGTGTAAAGTAAATAAAAATTAATATCTGGTACACGCTTTGTTAAGACCGTTTTAAATAAAATGGAATTTAATTAGTAATCACAGGCAAGCTACAAAAGCCAAACAGTAGATCAAATGGAAAGCAATTATTACACCTCAAATGGAAGAAGCAATTAAGACATCATTAAGTAAGTCGTTTTATGAACTTTACCGTAATAAATGTGCAGACTCTTTTCTATAGTGTGAATAGTTTTTAAGAATATTTTTGTCCCATTGATGATTTTAATGTAACTTTAGTTCACTAAGGGGGATATTAGATAAAGGCCGAATCACTAGATCATAGTTAGGTAATTCATTGTTTTAAATAAATTTGATTTGTATTGATTTATCGACAATCAGCAATGATAAATTTAATATAACTTTTTTAATGAAGATTTGTGGATTTAATCAATCAAAAATAAATCATACTAGATTGTTTCAATTCAATTCAATTCAATTCAATTCAATTCAATCCACCATTACACGTGATCATACACAGAACTTAAGATCCTAAACACTTCCAAATATCAGACATTTATTAATACAACTCAAATATATTTTCTTGGATACCTAAGTCAACATGACTTGTTTGTATCCTTTACAGCTAACTCCACACAATCGCCAGTACATTAATTTAAACCACTTAATATCCACAATTTTTTAGTTTTTTTCTTTTCCCTCTTTTTTTTGTGGCCCTATCTAACCAGATGTGCTTCGATCCTCAAAAGATGAGAGATGCAACTTTAAACCAAAACAATGTCTTAGTGTTAACCTCAGTAGGGGAATCAACAGCATATCCTACACGCAATATAGTTCATTTTGTCAACCCTTAGTCTCCCTTTTTCATATCTTTCTTCTGCATATATGATATCCATACAACCAACACCTCTATACCACCCACAACCAAAATGTTCATACACATCATAGTACTCACCCACCCATTTCTCCACCCATGCATATTATATTTACACACACATATGCACACAGACACGCACTCACGACAGCACACTCCCACACAGCACACACTTACTTTCCCTGCACCTTGTCCAGGCAACACATCCACTCCACTTTCTCCATACCACTCAACTATCATACTGCTCTCTACTTTAACATTGCTTTCAGTTCGACCTGTTTCAAAAGAACAAAGCTAAAAATTTCTTTTTTAAATTTAGATTTAGACAAAATCCTCAAATTTGCTGGTAATTGATTATATAACTTTGGACCCCAAAATAAAACCGATCTTTTATAAACGCTCCTATTTACCGGTGGAATAGTCAAGTTTTCACCTATTCTACAACTTGTGCCATATGTGTGGTCCACCACATTTATTGCCCGAAAATGATGATGCATATGTTTTAGTACATTTAATATAAACATTCCTCTTATATCGAGTAGTTTAATATAGTCGTTACTATAAAGAAAGTTCGTACTAGACCTAGAATCCCTATAAAGAATGACTCTCAATATACTATTTTGAGTAACTTGAAGCGCAGCTAATGCATTTTCATAGCACGCACCCCAGAAAATAATACCATACCCCACAAAAGACTCCACGAGAGACTTGTAAACCAGTATTAGGTTTTCTGTTGTTAAAATATTTCGCAGGGTATAGAACTTGTATATAATCTTTTTCACCTTTGCATTCATATACGCTGCATGTTCTTGCCATTTTAAATTATTGTCTACCAGCAGACCAAGATATTTGACACTGTGAGACTCAGTCAGTTTACAGCAATCATCATGTATACTAATTGATAGACTGGAGGATGGTCTTCCGGCTGCTGTCGGTGAGAAAGCCACATATGATGTTTTTGTTAGATTCAGCGCTAGTAGGTTACTGTCTAGTACCTCTTTCACATGATTGATTGTTGTCTCCGCTCTTTCAAACAATTTTTCCCATTGATTTCCCACAAACACCAGAACGGTATCATCTGCATAAGCAATAGGTATACAGTCCAAAGTTAGGTCTTCAATTATATCATTTACATAAATAGAAAACAATATTGGACCCAATATACTTCCCTGTGCTACACCACACTTAACCACTCGTCCCTCACTCACACAGTCACCCACTCTCACACGCTGGATTCTCTCATGAAGGTAGCTACCAAAAAGTGACAACGTATGTCCTCTTATCCCAATCAACTCTAGTTTAGCCAACAACTTTTTATGACAAACTGTATCGAAAGCCTTTTTTAGGTCCAAAAACACAGCTAGAGTTTTCATATTGCTATTAAAGCTTCCGAGAACAGTACTTGTCAATTCATACAATGCATCTTGAGTGGATAGTCCTCGTCTAAAACCAAATTGCCTTTTGGACAACATGCTATGTTTATCCAAATATTCATTTAATCTGATATTTAAAAGTTTTTCAAAAATTTTTGAAAACACACTAAGTAGACTAATAGGTCTGTAGTTTGAAACATTTTTATGATCACCTGACTTATAAACTGGAAGCACTATATACTCTTTCAATTGCAATGGAATAATAGCTGTCCGAAATATAGTGTTCATTAAATGAGTCAAAGGTTTAGCCAAAAACAGATGACAATTCTTTATCATATTGGCCGAAATACCATCGCTTCCAGCGGCAGCGCCTGACCTCAGCGAAGAGATTATGCCGATAACTTCGTTCTCCGTCACAGAATGCAGAAAAAGGAATCTCCATATTGCTTGTTTGCTCTAGTTTCTATATTACGCCTTTTAATTTTCTGAGATATACCTTTTCCCACTTCAACAAAATAATCTTATTGTACTTACATAATCTGTTTAATTTTGACCTCAGATCGAACAAATACTAGTTATATGATAAAGTAAGGCTATTTTTCACCGTTAATTAAAAGTAAAATCAAAAGAACCCAATTCGATATAATTTTTTTGGAAACTTCCAAACACTCGGGAGTACTATAATTTATAAAAACCATATATTAAACAAAAATGCTAGCCCAAGCACAGAACCCTACCCATGAGATGAGAGAAAAATTAAAAATCACAGCAGTAAGTAAACAATTTTTGGCATAATTACAGGATCATCAATAATAGCGTTTTTTTTTAAAATAAAGACGTAAATTGAAATCTCATGCTCTACAATTAAAAGTGCTATAAAGGAACCACAAGATACCATAGCAATATATATATATATATATATATATATATATATATATATATATATATATATATATATATATATATATATATATATATATATGCTAGATATAATAATAATAATAAATGGTGTATGAATTCGGCACCGCCGCCTATGACCAGTTTATTGATTGTTCACTTTACGAGAACACCGACAGAAGCACGTACGATAGATAGTAACCAAAGTCAGGTAGTTCTATTTCGGCCAAACGAAATATGTTAATTTTTGTTTTGTTGAACCACAGTTAATCGTTCTAGAATGACGCTACCTGCTTAGAATATACACAGAGTTGTGGATGTAAGATATTTAGAACTTTTCATCCTTTGATGACGCTAACTTGGTTAGTGAAACAATCGTCAGGTTTTTAAAAAAGTGTTGTGGTGATTTGGATTCTCCAAGTGTACTTATTCACTACTATAATATATCACACTTATATTGATATTTACTTTCTATATTTTTTGTTCTATTTTTTACTATTGTGGGTAAATTAAAATTGTTTAAAAAATCAAATTGTGTTAACCAAAGAGTTAACTCGCGGTTTTGCCTATTGGCCAGACCTAAACTAACCTAAACTATATTTTTCTGAGGTAATGATGTAGTATTTGAAGAAGATTTTCTACTTTTTAACTTTATCAATATATTACAAAATACTAAAATTATAGTTATAAAAGAAAAAGTAACGTTTAACTTATAATTTACCTGACTTCATGTTCATATAATAATCTGGTGGTGCCCCAGGTGACGTTCCATCAGTTGAGTATCCAGTAGAATAGGCCGACTCTGGTGATGATAGGTTAGCTGCCGAATACCGAGAGGCATTCGGCCCTCCATTTGGATGCTGAAGATGGGATTGTCTTTGGCTCATTATCTTCATATTGTCTACCTTAACTGTGTCTCTTGGATGAACCTAAAAGAGAAGTTTTGTAAGATATATAATCTGTAATTGATAGAAAATTTATAACAGTTATGATGCTTTTGGATTACTCTCGAGCATTTGATACGGTAGAATGTTGCTGGCCAGCGCCGGCTTTAGGGGAGGGCGACCCGGGCGGTCGCCCAAGGCGCCGGAGCATAGGGGCGCCGCGAATTTTTTAATGCTCTTTTGGATACTGTACTTATATCTATAAAAGAAAGATTTGAACAGATGCAAGATTTTTCTACGACGTGAAGTTTCTTGTTTAACATAAAAAAAGAATCAAAATAAAGAACGATTATTAAAACATTGTGCTAAATTACAGGAACAGTTAACTGTCAACTTTAAATCAGATATCGATGGCAATTTGTTGCGGTCTACAATGTCTCAAACCAGATTGACCAGTTTGGCCTCACTATCCATGGAAAATCAAGGTGCAGAAAACCTACATTTTGCTTGTCTTATTAGAAAACTTGCTGACAAAAAAGCTAGAAAAGTGAAGTTTTAACACGTTTCGAGTCCCACCAACTGCCAGACAAGCTTAGAGTTATCTTAAATTTAAAACAAATGTGCTACCCAATTAACTTTTTTTATTATTTTAATATATAATTATACATAAGTATTATATCATTATCATAAAGGGCGCCAAATGATTGACTCGCCCGGGGCGCCTGGGTGGTTAAGGCCGGAACTGTTGCTGGCTAAACTAAAGTTGTGTGTTTCTGGACAAGCTGGCGTAAACTTTATACACTCCAACCTTTCTGATCGATGCCAACAAGATAAAGTATATTGTGCTGGTGTTTTTTGAGCTACTTTATGTTAACTACTAGTGTACCCCAGGGATCGCTCTTGGGGCATTTATTGTTTATAATGTATACTGTGGGTATTTTCGATTCTATTTTTATGAATAAGCAATCTTATCTGACAAGGGAGGAGGTACGTCACCCGGTATACTGCTGTGTTGGTAACATGCATACATGGTGTGATAAGATGTAAAGCAGACAGTAAACGCAGATATGTGAAAACCGCTTATTAATTAAGTTTAGTTTATTATTTGTTACCACTGTTTATTTCATAATGTCATCTAAGCATAACGTAGTTAATAAATAAATGTAGTGTATAATATTATGTTAAAATATATTACAAGAGTTTCAAGAAGTTAACTTCTTGCATGATTTATACTCGCAAATTTTTGTATTCTTGTGTAGATCTGACAGTTTCTCAAACCAGAACTTTGAAAGCAAAAACCGGTTTGTCCTGGACTTGTCAGCAATGTAATAACTTGGGTCAATAGATTGACGATCTCAAGTCGGTTATTGTTTCTCTGAAAAATGAGATTGCTGAGCTTAACTTTTCTGAGGTTCAGTCGTCTGGTGACACCGACCATGACAAAAAATAAGTTTGTAAAATTCTTAAGTCACATTTACTTAGTACTGATGTGACGTGCACTCTTAGACCTATCCGGGTGGATAGAAATTCAGGAGACCCATCAATATCTCGTCCCATACGGATTCGCCTGCCTAGTGAACACCCGGTTGCTTCTGTACTTAAAAAATCAAGAACACTGAAAAATTCCACGGAGTTCAAAAATGTTGTTGTTACTTCTGACAGGACTCCCTTACAGCAAGCCTGTTATAAAGGTATGCGGCAGCAACTCCACGAAAGGATCAATGGAGGTGAGACTGATTTACTCGCGAGACGAGTTTAGGACTGCCAGAAGGGAGTTTAAGAAGGAATTACGACGGAGTAAACGAACTGGTTGGCGCGCGTACTGAGGGGAAGTCAATACCCTGCCGGACGCAGCCAGGCTGGTAAGGGTACTCAAACAGGAGATAGGCAGTACTGTAGGATCCTTTAGGAAACCGGACGGGAGCTGGACCAGCACCGGCGAGGAAACCTTGCGACATCTTGCCGAAGTTCACCTTGCGGGCAGTGGAGGCGTCACGGGGGCTGCCGACCTGGGCCGATGTACGGTCCCGAATGCAGACTGGCAGCTAGCGGAGGGGGTGGTGAACGAGTTTGCTCCAGTCAAGTCGGTAGGCTGTGATGGGAGTTTTCCGGCCCTGCTTCAGAGGGGCCTGGATATACTGATTCCCGACATAAGGAAGGTTTTCCAGACCAGCCTGGCGTGGGGCTATGTCCCAAAGGCCTGGCGCCGGCTTAGGGGGGTCTTCATTCTCAAACTGGGAAGGGAAGACTACTGGCTGGCCAAGGCGTACAGGCTTACATCCTTCCTGCTTAAGGCATTGGAAAAGATAGTAGATAGGTTTATGTTGGAAAGGATCACCCTTTCCATAAAAGTCAGCACGCGTACCAGCGGGGGGAAATCGACGGAGACGGCGCTCCACGCTGTGACGCGAAAGGTGAAAAGGGCCCTACACTACGGGGAGAGCACATTAGCTGTGTTCTTCGATGTGAAGGGGGCCTTTGATATGACAAAGACGGATACGGTCTGTGCCGCCTTACAGGATAGGGGGTCGCCAAGGTCCCTAATAAGCTTGAGTGGCGATCATGCTGGGGAACAGGAGAGTCTCTCTGACCTTGTGGGACGGGGGCTGGACGTTGGGGTGACGGGCGGCTGTCCTCAGGGCAGCTGCCTTTCGCCTCATCTATGGTGTCTGGTCATGAACGGCCTCTTGAAGCGGCTCTCCAAAAATGGCTTCTACGCCCAGACGTACGCTGATGATGGGCTGGTCCTAGTCACCGGTAAATTCGTCAGCGTCGTCTGCGAGTGCATGTAAACTGTCTGTAGCATAATTGAAAAGTGGTGTGCTGAGCTGGGACTCTCCGTAAACCCGGCGAAGTCGGAGATGATCAAATTCACCAAGCAGAGGAATGTGGAGGGGTTCAGGGCGCTAGTGATGTTTGGAAAACCTTTAGCTTTCGTGCAGGAGGTCAAATATATGGGGGTGGTCTTGGACTCCAAACTAACATGGGGGTCGCAAATAGAACGAGTAGTGAGGAAGGGAGTAGCGACCCTCTGGCAGCTGCATTGAGTGATAGGGAGGACCTAGGATTTACACTGCAATCATCAGGCCGAGAATCCTCTATGGGGCGTTGGTCTGGTGGTGTGGTGTGAACTAAACTACTACTAGGAAGCTGGCCAAACTCCAAAGGCAGAATTTTTACCAAAAAAAACAAGAAACTTCAATGGCGGACTACATCATTAAAGCTACAGAGATGTATAAGGGTTGCTCCCCAAAAGAAATTCGAAAACTGGCATATAAGCTGACCAAAAAATACGATGTGAAGAGGCCAGTTCAATAGGATGAAAATTGGCTTGGCAGGCAATGATTGGTTTTCATCGTTTATGAAGAGAAATAAGCAATTATTGATAAGATGTGTCCAGCCCACCAGTCTCTCTAGAGCTACAAGCTTTATAACCTAGATGAAACAGGTATCACAACAGTGCAAAAACCAGACAGAATTGTTGCAAAAAGAGGAATGAGACAGGTCGGCGTTTTAACGTCAGCTGAACGTGGAACACTCGTTACTGTTACGGTAGCAGTTAACGCTATTGGCAATTCAACGCCACCTATGTTCACTTTTCCCCGCCTCAGATACCAAGATCACTTCGTCATAGATAGTCCCGTGGGATGTATTGGAGCGGGCAACGGTAGTGGGTGGATGCAAGAGGAAGAGTTTGTCATTTTTTTTAAACATTTCCAGAAATGTACGAATTATTCTCTCAGTCAGAAAGTTGTATTATTACTTGACAGTCACTCATCACATATATCTATATTAGCACTGGACTTCTGCAAAAAGAACGGTATTGTGGTATTGTCATTTCCGCAGCATTGTTCCCACAAATTGCAACCTTTAGATAGTGCTGTATATGGCCCCTTAAAGAAAGCCGTTAACTCTGCTTGCGATAGTTGGATGAGGAACAATCATTCAAAAACGATGTATATCTATAACATTCCAGGCATATTAAAAATAGCATTGCCTCTTGCAATCACTCCAACAAACATACAGGCTGGATTTAGATGTACCGGTATATTGCCATTCAATAGGGATATTTTTACAGAATTAGATTTTGCCCCATCATCAATTAAAGATAGACCAACACCTCCCCCAAATACACCATTTACACCATCTACAAGCTCGCTTCAACCATCCAAAATCCTCGCTTAACCCTCCACAAGCACTGCACAACCATCCACAATCGTCGTTCAACCTTCCGCAAGCACTGCACAACCATCCACAATCGTCGTTCAACCTTCCACAAGCACTGCACAACCATCCACAAGCAGAGATCAACCATCCACAATCGTCGTTCAACCTTCCACAAGCACTGCACAACCATCCACAAGCAGAGATCAACCATCCACAATCGTCGTTCAACCTTCCACAACCACTGCACAGCCATCCACAAGCAGATATCAACCATCCACAATCGTCGTTTAACCTTCCACAAGCAATGCACAGCCATCCATAAGCGGAGATCAACTATCATCAAACAGGTCTCAGTTATCCATAGATGCAAGTCAACCAATCATAAAAACAAGTGAATCAAACTTCACCATGATAAATCAGAACCCATACGAAATTACCCCCAGCCATACATTTTCTCCTGAAAACGTCCGTCCTTTCCTTAAAGCTCTACCCAGGAAAAAGAAAGGGAAAAAATAATAAAAGACACTCTACCATCTACACAGGCACACCAGAAAAAGAAAAAATAGGATCGAATATGAAGAAAAAGAAAAAAAGAGAGTTAAGAAAAACTTTGGATCAGAAGCTAAGGGAAAGCGAAAGAAGGCCACAACCGTTAAGAAGTCGACAATAGCAGAACCACCAGAAGCAAGCGATGAAGAAAACGAATATTTTTGTTTAGTCTGTTTAGAGCCCTATAGTTTAAGCAAACCAAGAGAAACATGGGTTCAGTGCTCCGAATGTAAACTTTGGTCCCATGTAGAATGTACGAAATAGGTAGATTTGTATGTGTGCCATAACTGTCAATCTGAGTGATTTTGATTATGAAATAAGTTAGGTTTTTTTAATTTAGCAAAGTACCTTATTATTTGTTCTGACAGGTTTTACAGGAACTTTTTCTTATTTTTGCCAAAGAATATTTTATTATTTACAGGGCTTGTTGACTTTGTTAAATATTATTGTAAGTATTTTTTTGAAGCACCCAAACGTAATTTTAAAAATAAACGATATTTTTGCAACAACTGAAACGTGTTACAATTGTCGCCATATACTGGTACAATCGTCTCAAAGCTTGGGACGGTTGTACCACTTTGCAATATTTTGAATGAAACCTAATAACTTTTTTATAATTGCACTAGAAGGTTTTACAAAATTATATTTAGTGGGGAAAGATATACTGTATCTAAAGATGTCAAAACTGTTTTTAGTAAACATCATGTGATATATAGAGAGTAAGGTGTATTGCTGTGTGTTGCTGTGTATGTCCTCTGGTATAAAATGCAAAATGTGTGCGATTGAGTTGGTGTTAATTCGAGTGACTTACACAAAAAGTTTCTGTAAGTACACCTGTATATGATAATTGTACTCTAATGTCAAGGAAATTATCATAGAGTAATAGATAGCAGATTTGAAGTGTAAAAATTGTTCCGTTTAATTGATGTTGGAATTTAACCTTCATGAAGTAGGTGAAGATAAGGTGTAGATATCTCTAATAATTTTTCATTGAAATATAAGTTAATATATGGTTTTCCTGTGCTCGAATAATTAATATTACAAGTTAAAGAATGCATGGTGAAAATGAAATTAGCAATAATCAGTTATTGGAAACCTTGAACGGGCGCTTAAATGAGTTGAAAAACAAATTGTTACAACAAGTTGGGGAAACAAATAATAGAATTAAGACACTGGAATCAGAGAACACATTGTTAAAAAACCGATTAGAAATAATAGAAAGGAAGCTTAAGAAAAATAACATTATTATTTTTGGGATTGGAGGTCGAGCATAGAGACACGGATTTGAGAGATTTTATGTTGGCAAAGTTCAAGCGAAGTCTTAATACTGAGTTGAATCGAAATTCAATTAATGATACTTACACGGTTGGAAACGGCAAAAACGGGAGCAAACCCATTGTAGTTGAGTTTGCCTCATTTGTAGACAAACGCTCAGTTGTGTCACAGACTAGTAAGTTAAAGGGAACGAACATATATGTGAAAAACGATCTGACACGTCAGCAACTCAGTGAGCAGAACATTCTTAGAAAGCACCTGAAGGTAGCTAGGGAAAGGAATCAGAAGGCTTATATGAGAGGAGGTATACTGTATATTAACGAAAATCGCTATAAGGCAGGTGATTTGGACGACATTGAGGTGTTTGAGAACGCAGAGGAAACCCCCAGATCAAGCAGTGCTCCGACTACACCAACTGTAAATCAGGGAAGTGGGGGCGAAGCCATTGAACAAAGGGATGTATCAATTAACACGCCAAGAAAAACAGTAACACGTAATGTTCTCAAGAAGATTTTAAGGAGTAATTCGACTGATACTGTGGCCAATAAGCAGAGTGGACCAAGTGTAGCATCCGGCAGCAAACAAGTGTCAAGGGTTAAGTAGAGAAACTCCCAGAATATATGTGTCAACAGGAGGCAAGCTTTGTTTCCTGTATAAGTCTCTCATTATTGAAAAAATGAAAAAAAAATTGTATGTTCGTTATTTATAGGATTATATACTCTGTGTGTTTTTGTGCTTCCGCTTTTGTTTCAGAGATAAGTGGCGGTTATTTGTAGATTTTATTTGTATAACATCGAACTTGTGTTCACTTCTTGTCCATTAGTCTGTGTGAGTATTGATTTGTGAAGTGCCTGTATTCTTGTTTAGAATGGATGATTTTGTGAGAGGTAATTATTTGGACGGATATCAAACAGCAACAGCCGAAACTGCGGACGAGTTCAAGGCGCTTATAGGCTGCAGCCAGTTAGATAATTTTAGGGTTTTCCATATGAATATTCGTAGTTTGCACAAAAATTATGATGAATTAAAAATTCTTTTCACAGATTTAGAATGCGAGTTTCAGTGCGTGGTTTTGACAGAGACATGGCAACTTAAAGATCCTAATTTGTATTCATTGATGGGCTATGAATTACTTTATAGCGGTGGTGATATGAACCAGAATGATAGAGTCGTAGTATATGTAAAGAAGGACATTGCTCATAGGCATCGGGTAGTAAGACTGGCAGAGATAAATGCTGTGGAGGTGACTTTTGGGTTCGGTGGCAATGAGTTTTCAATACTCGCTATCTACCGACCTCCTTCTGCGGATATTAAGAATTTTAATATGACGCTTTTGCAGTATCTGAAGCGTCGGCCCAAGTCACAACAGATCAATTTGGTTGTGGGTGACATCAACATAGATCTTTTTGGTAATAGCAGTGATATGCACGAGTATCTGAATATTCTATCATCTGAGGGTTATGACTGCCTTATAAACAAGTACACACGAGTATATAAACATTCTGGCAGTTGTTTAGATCACATATTTGCCAGGGTTGTAGGTGGCTGCTGCAGTTTGTACCCAGTTATAATGGAGTCGTGTGTAACGGATCATTATGCTACCGTGCTACAGGTATCATTTCCTGCGGCACTGAAACATGGCGAAACTCAAAAAAGTTCATATAGACATCGCACCAATATGAAAAAACTAAAGGACTTGCTTATCAACAAAGACTGGTCTTGTATCTATGCAGATGATGTTGAGATTGCTGCTGAGACTTTTGTATCAGATTTGCGAACTATGATTGGACACTGCATGGAGAGGTACAGGTGCCGGACATGGGGGAAGAAAGATTGGATTACCAGGGGCATTGTTATATCACTGAATCAAAAAAACCGAATGTTTAGGAAGCTCAAGATGCAACCAGATAATCAGGAACTTGGTCAGCAATATAAGGATTATCGAAACAGACTAAATGGTATAATAAGAACGGCCAAGAAGGAACATTACGGTAGGATCATTTACAGATGCAAAAATACTTCTAGAGGTTTGTGGAATATAGTGAATGATATTGGCGGAAATACAGCAGCGAAGGCAGGAATCACTAAGCTTCGAGATGAGCATGGATCTATCCTAGAGACTGATCTTGAGATTGCGAATCAATTTAATAAATATTTTTCAGGTGTGGGAAATGATTTGGCAAGCAGGATATCTGTCTCCAATAAGTTGGTGTCGCCTGCGCGGGTGGGTCAGTCATTGGTGATATTGCGAACAGAAGAGGATGAGATTAAATCAATTGTGAAGACACTGAAGGACCACAAGGCACCCGGGTACGACGGAATAAGGGCAGAGACACTGAAAAAAATAATGGATGAGATTTTCACTCCTCTGACTTTTATTATAAATCGGTGTATAGACGAGGGCATATTCCCTAGGGCTTTTAAAATGGGTGTTATCAAACCTTTAGAGGATGAGATTAAATCAATTGTGAAGACACTGAAGGACCACAAGGCACCCGGGTACGACGGAATAAGGGCAGAGACGCTGAAAAAAATAATGGATGAGATTGTCACTCCTCTGACTTTTATTATAAATTGGTGTATAGACGAGGGCATATTCCCTAGGGCTTTATGGGTGTTATCTAACCTTTATTTAAGAAAGGAGATGTGCTGGATACCGCTAACTATAGACCGATATCACTGATTTCCAGTATTGCTAAAGTCTTTGAGTGTCTCCTGAAAAAACGCTTCGATGGTTATCTAGATAAATATGAATTATTATCTGAGAGGCAGTATGGCTTCAGGACAAATACATCTACGCAGGATGCCATAATTGAACTGACGAGTAATATATATCACAGTCTGGATAACACCAGACCTTCATTGTGTGTCTTGGTGGATCTAAAAAAAGGCATTCGATACGGTTGATCACACAAGATTCCTTGAAATACTGGAGAAAATTGGGTTTAGGAGGAGACAACAACAGCTACTACAAAGCTATTTGTCTGACAGATATCAGGTGGTGTGTGTGAATGCTGTTCTGAGTGATGTGGTAAAAATGAACTGTGGTGTTCCGCAAGGAACCATTCTAGGACCCTTATTATTTAATACTTATATAAACGACCTTTTTTATGTTAGATCGTTAGGAAAGATAATTGGATACGCGGATGATGCTGCTATATTTTATAACGCAGCATCATGGGAGATACTCAAATCTACAGTTGAATCGGATTTTCGAAAAATCCTGGAATGGTTTCAAAATCGATTGTTGACTGTAAATGCGGCGAAGACAGTGTATATACCATTTTCATGCTACGAAAGGAACTTGCCAACTTTTACCACCTTGGAAATATGTGATGGCATGAAGATAAAAAGTGTGAAGCATGCGGTGTATTTGGGTGTTACTATGGATTCACACATGAAATGGGAGCACCACATTTTGAATGTAACTAAAAAGATTCGCTCTGTGATGGTGAAATTTGGAGTATTGAAAGAGATGCTATACATCAAACACCTGCGGACTCTATATTATTCTTTAGTGGAAAGTCATTTACGATATCCTATAATAGCTTGGGGTGGTGCTGCAAGGTGTCATATATATCAATTACAGATTGCTCAAAATTGTCTCATCAAGGTGATTTATGGTAAAGAACGCACATATGCTACGGATGTTTTATACGCTGAGACAAAACTGCTGGGTATTAGGCAGCTTTTCTACTTTAATGCTGCTGTATACCAGCATATTCATCGATGTGAATTGAAGGAGTTGAGTCACAACTATAATACGAGACACTGCGCACACGCATCTAAAACAGAAAGAGCTAGGAAGACAATTGCACAGCGTTCCTATGCTTACCTTTGCGTAAGAATATATAATTCTATACCAGCCCAAATTCGTCAGCAGCATGGACTTCGAGGTTTTAAAGTCGGTTTAAAAAAGTGGATAGTTGGAGTAGATCGTGAAGTAATCCACAGGGTCGTGGAGGTTAATATGCTGGTGTAGTGGTATTTCCTTTGTATTTTGTTGTTTCTTGTGTCTGGCGTCTGACCTGTGGGCCCGCGCATGTGTGTGTATAGGTTACCCATAGTGTGGTTTAAGACATCAGGTAAAAGAGATTTTATCTATAGTCGAAAAAGCATAGTTATCTTTTTTTTTTTTTTCCGCGACTCGCTGGAGTTCGTCTGCAGTTTTGGTTTTTGTTTGTATTTCTTTACAGTGTCAGAGTGTGCACTAGCTTATTTTTAGAAAGAATGATGTTACAAGTATCACCAACAAGTCTTCGACTTAGGTGACTTTTAACGTTATTGAACAACCAGGCTCTTGATTAGTCTTGTAAGTTATTTTGTGAGAAATGTATATTTGTTCAATTTTGTTCAATCAGGCTCTTGATTAATCTTGTAAGTTGTTTCGTAAAAAGAGGTATATTGTTCAATAAATTATTATTATTATTATTATTATTATTATTATATCACTTTAGCCTGTAGGATGCAATTGAGTAAAAAAAGGTACAACTGTCCCCGGTCTACCGTAGTATAGAAAATTTCAGTGCAATTGTTCGACTCTTGCTGGATGTTCGGAGTTTTCGGGAAGTCAGTATGTATTAATAGACATTAAAACTGACCTTACAGTTTAACTCTTCTTATAAATGTAAACTCAGTGTACCAGATGTAATCAACTTGTAAAGTAAGTAAGATCTGTTTTGAGTGACGATATAAATTAACTGGTGGTAGAAAAGAAGTAAAAGACAATGAAAGGCTTGTAATCGATAATGGAAATGTCAGCAGAGAAAGACGTCTGAGCTATTTTGAGGGAACGTGCAATTATATATTGTTCTGCTGTCTGTGGTGCGTTCCCAAAGACCACTTACTCTCTTTCTATTCAGAAACAAGCTGTTCGTCTTAGGAGATTCATCTATCACTGACAATGTCACTTCTCGTGATTATAAGAAAAGTTGCTGATCCTTGTACTCTAGCGATGTACCCGGAGAGAAAGCTACATGCTCTTAGTTATAAATCCTTGATGATGTTTTTTTTTTGTAAATATCGCACAAACCTTTTAAGGCAGAATAATGAACAATGAAATTTTATAAACCTGCTAATTTCTTTGTGCCGTCTAATTCTGTATAGCAACTGTTTGAAAGTTTTTAATTTATCTATCTGTCGATAGGACACCATACATTATGTACTCATATTTTTAAAGATAATATGGTAATCATACAGGGTGATTAATAAGTGGTGACCAAAAATGTAACCCCATGTCCTTTTAACAATTTTAGAGAGGGTATGTCCTATAAAAATTTTTCCTATAACGCTTCATTAAAAAGATACAGGGTGTTGAAGTTGAATTTCAAAAAATAAAATTTCCCAATTTTTTAAAAAGTAGCACATATATTTTTCTGAAACTTCGCATGTGTAGGCTGTTATGGAAGGCGCGTATTCTACCATAACAATTGAATCGGCTAATCCAGCACTGGCGCGCGTATCCACATGTCATTGGTTATCCCTCAAGAAAAAAACGGGTACGCCAATGATATATATTTTTTTTAATCTTACTTTCATTCGTGAACAAAATGACTCTCTTGATAATTTTCTGTACGACGCTTATTTTACGAGTAAGTAATGAATCAGGTAAGTGTTTTAGAGCACAGTTCATGATTTTTAACCAGTCGTTGTTTAGTAGAAAATCGCAAGGATGCACTTTTATCAGGCTTATAGTAATTTATTTATTACAATAAATATTCAAAAATGCCTCCATTGGCCTGAATACACGTACGACATATTTTTAATATGGAAAATTTAATGTCTTAAGGATTCATTGTTGCTTGAATATGAGGAAAAGCATTATTTATCAGTTTTTGTAGCTGCTCTGGTGTATTTATTTGTTCACTCTAGACCAGTCGCTTAAAATCACCCCAAAGATAGAAGTCAAGTGGGTTTAAGTCCGGTGATCTTGCAGGCCAATGTATTGGTCCAGTTCTGCCAATCCATCCTTCATTATAATGTTCATGTAGCCATGTAACAACGTTTCGACTATGATGCGCTGGTGCACCGTCATGCTGGCACCACATTATACCTCTTGTTGCTAGTGGAATGTCATCTAGAATGTTTTCTACACGGTTTTCTAGGAGCGCTAAGTACGAAGATCCATTTAAACGTTGTGGCAGGACTTCCATGAACAGCGAGCCGTTAAAAATACCACACCATAAATTAATGGAAAATCTATGTTGAAATGTGCGAGTCCTTGTTGCATGTGGATTTTCCAATGACCAGACATGCTCATTATGAGAATTATAAATACTATTTCTTGTAAATGTTGATTCGTCATACCAGAAGATTAGATTAGGGAATAAGATATTTTGATTGTTCATTTCCAACATCCATTCACAAAAGACTCGTCGATGCACATTATCTCCAGGTAGAAGGCAATGAACATTCTGTCGACGATATGGATGTAAGACTTCTCGATGTAATGTTCTCCAAACAAAGCTTTGAGAATATTGTAACTGCGTGGCAATCCTCCGAGTACTTGTAGAAGGTTGATCCATCACTGCATTCACCAATCTCTCTTTCTCTTCAAGTTGATCTTGTCTTCTACCATTAGCTCTAGCGTCAGGATTTTGTCCAATACCGCACTGCCGAAGTCTTGAAAACGATCGAGAAAAAATCCTTGCTGTAGGTTGACGGCGAGTGAGAAACCTACGTTGATATTCCCGACAAGCAGCTAGAGCATTTCCATCAGCATATCCGTAGATAAAAATTATATCTGCATACTCTTCTGAGGTGTACTCCATTATAAGAAGTAAAAGAGTAGAAAATTTTGCAATTTTCTAAAGTTTACCACTTACACCTATTCAAAATAATAACTTGTTAACCTAAACGTCAAGTGACACTTAATGACAACTTTGGCAAACCAGACTACTACTTACTAAAATACAACAAAGATAATCGTCGTACAAAAAATTATCAACACATTAAATTTTCCATATCAAAAAGATGTCGTGCGTGTATTCAGGCCAATGGAGGCATAAAAGTGTATCATTGCGATTTTCTACCAAAAAACGTCTGGTTAAAAATCATGAACTGTGCTCTAAAACACTTACCTGATTCATTGCTTACTCGACAAATAAGCGTCGTACAGAAAATTATCAAGAGAGTCATTTTGTTCACGAATGAAAGTAAGATTCAAATAATAAAAAATAAGAAAAAATATATCATTGGCGTACCCGTTTTTTTCTGGGGGATAACCAATGACATGTGGGTACGAGCGCCACTGCTGGATTAGCCGATTCAATTGTTATGGTAGAATACGCGCCTTCCATAACAGCCTCCACATGCGAAGTTTCAGCAAAATATATGTACTACTTTTTTAAAAATTGGGAAATTTTATTTTTTGAAATTCAACTTCAACACCCTGTATCTTTTTAATGAAGCATTATAGGAAAAAAATTTATAGGGCATACCCTCTCTAAAATTGTTCAAAGAACATGGGGTTTCATTTTTGATCACCACTTATGAATAACCTTGTATATAGTTACTTCTATGGTCGAAACTGAAAAAAGGTATATTTTGAACATAATCTGTCTAATAGTGCAAATCTATGGAAATCTTTAAATAATATAGATATTAATCTCGGAAAAAGAGCAACGAATTCAATTCCAGTGAACCTATCTGATGTTGAGAAGTTAAACAAGTATTTTATTGACTCCATTCCAAATGATAACGCGCAGGTGAGTCAGACTGCTAATCAATATAAGGACACAAAAAAATGTAATTTTTAATTCCCATTTAAATTTAGTGAGGCGTCAGAAATAGAGGTACTGGATTATTTAAATTCGATTAAATCAAAATCTGTTGGATCTGATGGTATTTCGTGTCCATTTCTTTTGCTCTGTTGTCCATTTATTCTTCCATATATTACGCGTGTGATAAATGCTTGTATAAGAACATCCTGGTTTCCCACTGAGTGGAAGAAGTCTAAGGTGATACCGACTGCAAAGTCAGGACGTGTTAAAGAGTTTGTGATCTTAGGGTTGTAAGCATTTTGCCAGTTGTCAAAAATTTTTGGAAAAGTAATGAAGGAGCAGCTGAAGTCCCATATACATTAATACAATATACTACCTCAAAGACTGTCTGGTTTTCGAGCAGGGTATAGCTGCGCTACAGCTATGCTGGATATTGTGGATGATATACTTGCAGCAAGTGACAAAGGGTTGATGAGAATACTTGTACTGCTGGACTATAGCAGGGCCTTTGACACTGTGAACCATGCAATCCTTCTTTCCATTTTAGAATTTATAGGACTGGGTAATTCTGCAATGAAAATGGTGGAAAGTTACTTAAGTGATCGTTGGCAGAGAGTTTTTTTTTTGAGAGGAAAGCTGTCTGACGACATACCTTTGAAAACAGGCGTACCGCAGGGATCTATCCTAAGTCCTCTGTTATTTGCTATTTGTACATGTAACCTATTCAGCCACATCAAGTATTCACAAATTCAATCATACGCAGATGACACCCAGGTGTACTACTCATTTATGCCTTCGGATATGACTGCAGCGTGTCGTCGGATAACAGAGGATTTGAATACTATTTCCCAAGTGTCAGCAGCACATAATTTGAAACTGAATCCTGCGAAATCCACTTTACTTATATTTGGTAGGAAGGTTAACAGGCTCAACTATTTCCAATGTAGATGTAGAAATCAATGGCTTAGGGTTGCTTCTTTAAGAGAGTGGGAAAAGTCTGGGGTTGCTGCTGGATAGCGACATGAAATTTGAAAGTCATGTATCAAGATGCATTATGCTAGCATTTTCAAGGTTTAGGAGAGTATATTCCTGCAGGTATTATTTAAATCTTAAAAGTGGGCTTTTGCTGTATGATTCGTTGGTGCTATCAGTGTTTAATCATTGTCTATCTGTCTACGAGCCCTGTCTACGTTCCTGTGATGTTTCGAGAATTCAGAAGGTTCAAAACTCTTGTATTAGGCTAATCTATGGTACAAGGAAGTATCACAGTATATCAACTGCTTTTGGGTCTAGTGGATGGTTAAATATAACTGGAAGAGTTGGGTATCATTCACGATGTCTTTTTATCCGATCATTAAAACACTTAAGCCTCCCTATCTCTCCACCAAATCGCTTTTAGAACAGACGTGCACACACTGAATTTGAAACATAGGTGACCCTTCCGTTACATAAAACGGCGTTGTTTGAGTGATCGTTTACGCTCGGTGTGGCGAAATTCTACAATAGGCTCCCTGTTGAGGTCAGAAATCTTTCTGTGGACAGATTCCGTTGGTGGTACCGTCGGAAATTGTCTTGTCAACGGGTTACTTATGAATGTCTTGGTGTAGTGCCTTGGGTGTTGGCGTTGCAATGCCAGTCGGCATTTGAGAATAAAATTAGGCATTTACTATCATGCGGTGATAAGATGGGTTGGATTGGGTTGGGTTAATTTGTGAATGGGTTTGGTATGGGTTGGTTGCTAGTATGTTTGTAATATTATATTATTTTATTTTATTTATTTTTGGTTCAAAAGGTTTGTACATATGTTTTTTCCAATGTATTTTTAACTGTAGTAGCGGTGGAAGACCAGTGGCAGCGTGTATCACTCACACGCTGCCACTGGTCATTGCTAGCACACTGAACCGCATGGTATTTCAGATATATAAGTGGAAGAGTACTGTGTTAGAATATATTGTGCATTTGTATCGATTTATATAACTTATGTATCATAAATGGAATAAAGGTTATTATTATTATTATTATATGTGAAATAATTAAGTGATATAGATAGATTTTCCCCGTTTTGTATTCAAGCAGTGAACAGATATTTTATTCCGTAATACCATTATACAGGCTGGTCCAAAAGTAATGGTATACAAAGAATCAGTAGATTTTTCGCATCAAGGTTTTACAATTTAGCAAAACTTACCCAATTCCAGAAGTAAAATTAAAAGAGATGTGTGTGTGTGTGTATGTGTTTGTAGAAAGGGGTGGCATTGGAGGGTTATCCATCTTTTATAATTGTTAGTTGTTTTACGGAGAGAACAATACATTCCCATCCAGTTTGGGACACACTGTATATTATATATATATATATATATATATATATATATATATATATATATATATATATATATATATATATATATATATATATATATATATATATTGCTATCTCCGTTATTATCAGAGATAAGGAGACGGTTAAATTAGCAATGTTTTGTAGAATTTCATGCTCGTTCCAAATATGACTTGTAATTGGCCCTGCCTCTTTTCGTTTTCGAGTTATTTTGAAAAAATCCAAATTTGTCAATTTCTTTTTTCTTCAATATCTAAGTAGGCATTGATCTGACATGTTTAAGACTTGCACATTATCAGGACACTTTTTATAGAGTAATCTTTTTGTGTTATTCTCAACTTTGGATTGTCATTTGTTTTTGAGCTACAGGTATGAACGTTTGTTTTTTTATGGCAGCCATATTGAATTTTTTGCTCGTGTGATAGCCTGTGAAAAGATATTTCCAATGATGTACACCATGCTTGAGAAATCTTGTAATTGCACTGACAATTTTAGAAAAACCGTTTTGAGGATAGTAGGCTTAGGCTATGAAATCCAATACCAGAAAACAAAAAAGCAGTAGGCCATGGAGTCTAACAATAGACTTCTACTTTTAACATAATTTTCCGTAATGATTCACGATAAAAAAATATTGTGATTTAATTTACAATACTTAGTTAGGTAATAATGCTAGGTAATATTATGTGAAACAGTTTAATAACGAAACCCGGCAATAACAAATAGAGACTTGAACTCCACAAAACAACACAGGTAGAAACGGAACACAACAAATAATAAAATAGAAACTTAAAAATACATTACATAGAAAATTGTTCAATATGACCACCGTGTTGTTCAATACACTTTATACACCTTTTTGAAACATGGCTGCAAACTCTGGTGATGGTGTTTCGGTTAATACCATTTATAGAATCCGTGATTCTGTTTCGTAATTTATTGATATTTTGTAGTGGATTGAATTTATACACATCATTCTTCAAAGCACCCAAAAAATAAAAATCCATGGGTGTTATATTAGGACTTCGAGCACACCAATGAAGCGGCCAATTGTTACAAATTATTAAAATTTTGGTACAAAAATTATTTGACGATCCTAGCATTGTGAGCTGGACAACCGTCTTGTTGGTACCAAATCTCGTGTAAATTATTATGAACTCTTCTAATTGTTGGTAAGATATCATAACTCAATAGATTAAGATACCTTTCCACAGTTAAATTATTTTTTAAAAAGAACGGACCCACAATAAAGTTACCTGATTTTTTTTTTAAATTAACTGTCTAATCTACAAATTAAAATAACAGTTTTTACCTAATAAGCCGCATCAAACATTAATACCAAATCTGGTTTGCAATCGTCTTTCTTCCTTTAGATGGGGATTTTTCATTTGCCCAATAATGCATCTTATGGCGATTATACACACCACAATTTGTAAATCTGGATTCATTAGTCCATATTATTTTCAAGTTAAAATTTTCATTTTGCTGACATTGTCCTTGATACCATCTGCAGAAATGAAGTCGCTTAGGGTAATCGTCAACATTTAAGCCTTGTACGATTGTAGATTTGTATAGATGGTAATGACTTTGTTTTAATACACAGTGTACCGTACTTTTTGGAAAGTCAATTTGTTCATCATAAAACCGAACAGATTGCGAAGGGTTTTCGTTTGAAACCTGTAGGACGGCATTATTTCTTTCTTCATTTCCAGGCATTGGTAGGTTGCGTGGAAGATACCGTTGTTCAATAGATTGGTCACTATCCTAAGAAATATTTTTCTGTTTGGTTGTCGTCTTTCTGGGTAGTTGTTTTATATGAATTTGCAGCTGCCTCAGTATTTCAGTTAGAACGAATATACCATTCCAACATGTCAAAATATTTTTCATTACTGAACATATTGTTGAATAATATTTAAAATAAAAAGGAAACAAACTATTTTTTACAAAATTGTAAGCAACGCGTTAAATACACCTCAAATTGTTCAGAGAATTAAGAATGGCAGTATTCTTAATTGTCGCGATAGTGTTATATCCATAGAAACCTTTCTTCTGTTGTTTTTCAGTTGACTTACGTTTAAAGATCAAACAATTTTCAAAGGCGTCTTCGTAAATCGTTAATCTGCTTTTTATTCAGTTATGTTAGTAAATTTAATTATTTACTAGGCTTATCTATTTAATTAAATTATAACAATATTTTAGGATAATGTTGTAATGTACAATATCATCTCTAATAATGGGCCGATTCATTGGTGTGCTCAAAGTTCCTATTTTTTTATCGTGAATTATTACGGAAAATTATGTTAAAAGTAGAAGTCTATTGTTAGACTTCATGGCCTACTGCTTTTTGAACACTTTTTTTGTGACATTTGTTTTCTGGTATTGGATTTCATAGCCTAAGCCTAATATCCTCAAAACGGTTTTTCTGAAAATTGTCAGTGCAATTACAAGATTTCTCAAGCATGTTGTACATCATAGGAAAGCTATATATATATATATATATATATATATATATATATATATATATATATATATATATATATATATATATATATATATATATATATATATATATATATATATATATATATATATATATAGGTATATATATATATATATATATATATATATATATATATATATATATATATATATATATACCATAACTGATTATAAATTGTTGCGATAGCGTCATTATTTTTTCCATTATACATATTCATATGCGAGGGTTGCCCTTTATATTATTTTATTTATATTTTGGGATTGGACAAACCTAGTGCTGCCATCTACCAACTGACGTCGCTATCGTAAAGATTGACATTTTTGACGTTTTATTTATTCAGAACGTTTTGTGGTACGAGAGTTTGACGTGGATTAACTCAACAACAGTGCATCAATGAACGTAATTCGACTTTTGGAGATAAAGCACCATCAAACACCAGTGTTTATAGATGGTTTACTAAATATATATATATATATATATATATATATATATATATATATATATATATATATATATATATATATATATATATATATATATATATATATATGTATATGTATATATATATATATATATATATATATATATATATATATATATATATGTGTGTGTGTGTGTGTGTGTGTGTGTGTATATGTATAGCCGACTTGCAGTAAGATCTAGAGCAGTCAAAGTTAGGGTAAAAGATTGGCTTTTCGGCAATTAAAATTTATTTTGAAATAAGTAAGATTTTATTTAATGCTTCCCATTTGCCCTTTCTCATACCTTTACTGAACTTTATTGTTAATTGTCTTAGAATACTATTTTGTTTTCTTTGTGCAAATTGTAAAGTTTCTTTGAAATGTATGGCTTGAGTGTCAAAATAGCAATCGGCTAAAATTCTCACGTGCAGTTATACTGTGGAGAAAATCAATAAAAACTTAAATATTGCAACGTCTGATTATTAATGCACACCGTTCTGGTTCCGCCTCTTTTCTGCCTATCGTTGGCTTATAAATGCTCGTAGCAATCATCCCTACTCTAGACGAAGAAGTAAGTGCAGAAGCTTACACGCTATCAAAATTAAATTATGTTTGAAATTTAATTAACTAAAATTGGATCTAGCTTTTTTATTTATTTTTTATTTTTTTTAATTTTTTTATTTATTAGCCATTTATATATATATATATATATATATATATATATATATATATATATATATATATATATATATATATATATATATATATATATGAGAATTTATTGTACCTTTTTATACATTTTAATTGAAATACTACGAATTTTTACAGCTTATGTACATGTCAAATTATGTATTTTCCATATTTTCTAGCCCTTAAATGGATTGTTAAGGTGTAGTAAATACATAAAAAAACAAATAAGTAAACAAATATGTATGTATGTATTTCTATTAATTGTTGTTGAAAAATAAATAAATTTAAAAAAAATAATTAATAAGATGTAGAGGCATGACATACGTAACTGTTTCATTATAAGATACATATTTTGTAATACTTACCGAATTTTCATTTTCAGTAGACAAGGATGTTGTTGCATTCATGTTGAGAGCATTACATTTTTTGTCTTTTCTGTGTTGTTTTTTACGGGGCCGAACTGCCTCCATCCAGGACCTAAGCTTATTTCCAAACATATTTTTATGTTCCGCCTGAAATAAATATTTCTGTATTAATAACGACAACAGTAATTTATTTATTTATTTTGATATAACTTTAGCAAAAGTTTCCCTACAATCAAGTTAACAACATAACAGACTACGGTTCGATTTAAGGAATCCAGCTGCTAACAGAAACAGTGATTTGTTTTATTTCACCAGGCATGACAGAAGTATGTAGCATTTTTTCAATTATAAGTACAAGTAGGCTTGCTGACACTCCTACACGAATGGCTTCCCTAAACTGCTTTAAGGATTGTATATTTTTTGTATTTTAGTGAATTTTCTTTCAAAAATTAACTAATAAGGAGATTGCGACTTTTTTTGAATTTTGAAAAAATGTCTTCAAGTTATATATATATATATATATATATATATATATATATATATATATATATATTGTGTGTGTGTGTTTGCGTATGTGTCACACCGATTACTCAAAAAATAATGGACCGATGTTGATCCAATTTGGTGAGTCCTGTTGTAAGTGGCTTCGATAAATTCGTTAGCTAAGAAAATCTTCCTGGGTTTACCCGGAAAATTTTGTGTTTTCTTTTCAAACATTTTTATATCACCAAAAATAACGAACTTAGGCCAACCAAATTTAGTAAGCGGGTTTATAGGAGATAAGACGTAAACCATGTATCAAAATTTAGATCAGTATGTTAAAACACAAAAAAGTGATAGGTCTTTAAAGAAAAAAACTTGGAATTTTTCTTTTAAAACGTCAATGTCGCGGTTTGAAACGTCAAAATTTGCAACATATAGGCAAAGAGCCTGAAAGGAATACGGATTATGTAGAGAAAATGTAGCAAGAACAGTCTTCACAAACCGTTAAGTTTCAGATTGAACCGTCGTTGTCCTTCATTTTAGTAAAATATTTCCAGAAAATTTATTTCTAATAGACCCTTCAGCTGATACTTTGGTAGTAGTTTCAGTTAAGTTTATGGTGTATTTAGTTAAGTTTATTGTTTAATGGTCTATAATTTTTAATGAATTTTCGTAAAAAATCATTAACACTCAATATATCCGCTATTCTACAAGATACGAGAAACAATTGTATACGTTAATTATGGTGTGTCTTGAGCTGCATCTTATAAAATTATGTTTACAATCACAGAGTGGCAAATTTTCTTCTTTTTTTTTCGAACGCCTTAACGCTGTAACAAAATAAATTCTGGACGCAGCAAGTGCGTTATGGTACTGAATTTTCATTAAATGCTTCAATAGCGCAATTTGCTATTAACCTAAGGTTCGTTGGCCAGGAAACCAGTTTTTTAGGGAATATCTTAAGTTTATTTTCGGAAATTTGTTGTACATTTTCAAACAATAAAATTATTTTGATAAAATATGGTACATTGTTTCTACTATATAGGTTATACTGGTATGGTAACCAAATTTGATGCCTGCTTTCTTTAAAAAAGACATATTTGCTATTAAAAACATTTTTGTGAAAATTCACGCAATTGCTACTTCCAGACTTTTTGTTTGGTAATAGTAGCGCCAAATCAGTACTTAGTGTATTATAGCTGTGTATCTAGAGCGTCGGTGGTTCAGTGGTAAGAATGTGTACCTCTGAACAAAGGGGTACTGGTTTTGATCCCAGCGTTCTCCTTTCACTTTTTAAGTACATACTGCAACATTAACATCAACCGAGGTTGTGGTATTGTATTTGAGCTAGTTGAATGTCTGCACGTTCCGCCTTTCGGAGGGGGCGTAAATCCGTCGGTCTCGTGTTCATGCGATGTTGGGCACGATAAAGATCCCTACCCTCCTTACAGAAAAGCAGGGGTTCGGCAAATTTTCTAGGATAGTGAGGTGAAACTGCTGCCTGGTGTCGGTGATTGGCCATAGTCCGCGAAATAGACCGACGTTAAAGAAACAGGGAAAATCTTATACTTTGTTTTCAAGAAATTGCTGAAAGAATTGAGAATGCAGTCACTAGTAGGGAAGCAATTTGTTTAAAAATAACTCTGGAGGATTCAAACTTTATGTTCTGGTTGACCGTTTTTCATAGGATTTTTCCTCACGTTGACATACTATATAATCAATTTCAGTCTAGACAAGTTGACGGCATTCAACTGCAAAGAGCTATTTCAAATTTTGAGACGTCCCTTTTACGTATTCGTAATAATGACAGTGAAACAGTCGAACAAGAATGGCAAAACGAACCGAAGTCCAAACCTAGTCGGTCAGGCGGTAGTGGTAGTGACAGAAACAGTGTATGCGCAAAAGAAGTTTGTGATGTTATATTAATGCAAATAAAAAATAGACTTTTCTACAGGGGTCATTTGGCAGCAAATAACCTTCTTGCAAACGATTTATACACTTCCTATAGTACCAATTTCCCAACTGAAATTTTTAAGACTACTACCAAGATGTATCCAATGCTTGTAGCAGAAAAAATGCTGTACCAGTTGATAAAGTTTTATTACTGCTTACCGACGCTGCTTCATATATGGTCAAAGTTGGAATTCATTTAAAAATATTTTATCCCAACTTAATTCATTGTACGTGCCTGGCTCACGGATTAAACAGGGTAGCAGAAAAAATTAAACAGCAATCTCCTTTAGTCAGTGAATCTATTAATAATATGAAAAAACGATTTAAACAATGTAGACCCTACCATATTGTCAAGCTTAAAATATGCTCCAATTACCTCAATCGGCCGGGAACGGAGTTTTTCTTCGTATAAAAACTTACTAACTGAGAGAAGTCAATCTTTCAACATAGATAATTTAGATCGCCACTTAATAATATCTGTTAATAGTAATAATTACAATAATAATATTAATGAATAATTAATAAATAATATAATTAGGGTCGTATGTGGTATTGATTGTGAATAAAATTAATAGCTTAGACTTTTAAAAACTTGTTTTATTGTTGTACTATGATTATTTATGCATTGCATATATCGATATTTTTGTGCATATTTTGTTCAAGTTGGAGCATATTTTTTGCAAATTTCCTGCATATATATGCTCATATTTCACCTAAAAAGTTTGCATATAAATCGGAGCCCTAGTAATAAGCAAACAAAGAAAAGCCTGGACGCAGCAAGTGCGTTATGGTAGTGAATTTTCATACAAATGATCTGGCACAAAATATTTTATAACTTTTTTTTCTTGTAACATAGAAATATAGATTTTAATATATAGTTTGCTTTTTGTATCGTAAACCTACCTACCAAATTTGGTTATCATAGATTTTTTAATTTTTAAGATAAAAATTTTTTTCAAATGAAAACTCAAAATTTTCCCGGAAAACCTCGTCCGATTTTCCTCACTAACGAACTTGTCAAAGCCTTTTACAAAAGGAACGTACATGCCAAATTTTATCAAAATCAGCGTATTATTCTTTGAGATAAAATTTTTTTTCGAATGAAAACTCAACATTTTTGCGGAAAACCTCGTCCAATTTTCCTGACCAACAAACTTGTCAAAGCTATTTACAAAAGAAAGGTACATGCCAAACTTTATTAAAATCGGCTAATTACTTTTTGAGATAATAATTTTTTTCGAATGAAAACTCAAAATTTTCCCGGAAAACCTCGTCCGATTTTCCTGACTAACGAACTTATCCAAGCTATTTACAAAAGAAAAGTACATGCCAAATTTTATCAAAATCGGCCCATTATTTTTTGAGTTATCGGTGTGATACATATATATATATATATATATATATATATATATATATATATATATATATATATATATATATATATATATATATATATATATATATATATATATATAAACATATAAAAATTGAAACTGACCCCGGATATGGGTTCTAGGGGTCCTAGATCGCGCTCATTTGAAGAAATTTTTTCAAAATTCAAAAGTCGAGATCTCATCATTAGTGAATTTTTTCTAAGAAAATTCACTAAAATTAACTAGAAGGTTGGCTTTCTACATATTAATTTTCCGAAGGAGGATATCTTTCTCTATAGCTTTTCCAAATAGTCTCGTTCCACCCAATGAATTTACGCAATGCTTTAATAATGCCAGAAAAGAGCGTGTTTCGCGTAAGGTTTGTATATCATAGTGTTTAATTTTATAATATTAAAACTTTTTAAAATTTTACAGCTACGTGTCAAATGCAATAACTTAAATTTATGTCATTTCATGTTCTCAGTGAGTTAAAGTATTATGCGTTACATGCAAACTTAATTTAACTTTCTACTTAGGAGCTTTACGAAATATTATTGACAAACCCATTGCAGAAAGCACTCCCAGTGCCGTTAAAAGTCTATTCGTAACTAAATCATTACTACTACATTGTAGCAAAATTACGTAAAGCAGTTTGTTCAAAATTAAATTATAAAAGTTACCTAATGCTTTATCATTTATATTACTTTCTTAGTAAAACATAGAGGACCCGCTTTACTACAACACCCTTATAGATCTGAGTTTTTTTTTTATTATTTCAACAACACATCACGAGGTCACGCAGCCTAAATACTATCGTACTGTCGGTCTCGACAAGGAGAAAAGATGCAACTTGTCAATTCTGAACTTTAAGGTTTAGAGGTTCGGATGAGAAGGAACAACATGTGCCAGCATGGAATTCCACCACTAGGAAATCCTCGGGACAAAAGAGCGAGCATAACAAGATGTTCTATGTCTGGTGACCTAGACAGTAAAAGGGTGTATTCGCTTTGTTCGCCTGGTGGATCTGTTGGGGGCAGCAGGTGCAAGAACTATGGAAGAAAGCTCCCCTGCAGATATCTATATAAGAGAGAGAGGTCACCAACAGCACATCGGTGGGCAAGGTACGGCAGCCTTTGAGTGAGGGTAGGATCACCGATGAGACGGATAGCTCTATTCTGAATGGAGTCCGGGATAGCGAGTGTAGAAGCGACAGCGGCACCCCAGATGTGGTAGCAGTATTCGAGGTTTGGCCTTATTTGTGAAGCGTATAAGGTATAGAGATTAGCTGGTGAAAAGTATTTGCGAGTCTGGAAGAGGAAACCTAATTTCTTAGCAGCCGCTACTGCAATTGATGTGACATGTTGGTGCCAATTCAGATTTCAATCCACAGAAATGCCAAAAATGAAAAGGACTCATTACTTTGAATAACTTGGTTGTTCATTGTAATGGGTCTAGGGCTGGTGTATCTCTTATGAGATAGAAAGCAAGACTGAGATTTGGTGGAGTTGAATTGTACAAGATTTCTACTTCACCAGTCTAATATTTTTTGGATATCCACAGAAACAAAACCCTCCATGAGTCTGCGATCCTCATCTAATTGGGCTAAAGAGACAGGCTTAGAATATTGTATATTTGAGTGGAGGGTGCTGTCTTCCGCGTAACTATGAACTGGGTTGGATGTGCTAGAGAGGAGGTCATTGATGTGGAGAAGAAACAAAGTAGGGGCGAACGCTGAACACTGAAGGACTTCTGCATTAATTGGATACAGTTTAGAGGAATGGCCATCCACGACAACAGCAGAGGTCGGCAGTTGATCTGCGCTGACGGAATCCGTACTGCCTGTCATGGATTAGACTGTGTTTTTCAAGAAATTTTAGTAGTTTGGTGTTTATATACTTTTCCATAACTTTAGAGACGACTGAAAGGAGAGAAATAGACCTGTAGTTGCTAGGAAGCGCTTTGGATCCCTTCTTGGGGACGGGTTGTACTCGAGCAGTTTTCCAATTAGTAGGGAATATGCCTCTATTGTAAGATGTCTGAAACAGACGAGTCAGGACAGGAGCAAGTTCTGGTGCGCATTTTTTGAGCACAATTGCTGGGATCTCATCAAGGCCAGATGCTTTCCTGGTATCAAGACAAGAGAGCATATTTCGTACCTTTTTAGTTTTGAAAATGATATCCGTCATTTTATGCGCGACATTTGGGACTGTTGGTGGTTGAACATTTAGAGGTGGGTTGAGAGTAGAATTGCCGGCGAACAACGAGGCAAAAAGTTCAGCCTTGCCCAGGGCGGTAGAAACAATTTCATCCCCTGAAACAAGAAATTATTCCTAATCGATTTAGCAAGAGTCCAAAAGGGTTTGCTGCCGTTGGAGCTTGGGAGGACTTTGTTTTTGATGTGGTTATTAAACGAGTTTTTTGCCTCAGAAAGAATGCGGACATAGCGGTCATAGAGGTTCGTTTCGCTGACAAAGTTAGCTTGATTAAAAGGCATAAGCACACTTGGGGAACCCAAATCACTACAACACATCTTTTTAAATACCTGACGATCGTTTCACTAACAAAGTTTACGTCATCAGAAAATGAAAAATTCAGATTTTTTTATGATGACGCTACCTTTGTTAGTGAACCCATCATCAGGTATTTAAAAGATGTGTACTTCAAGTGTACTTATCAGTTCTCCTAACACGTTCCAATCTTCACTTAGTAAAAGGCATAATCAAAGAAACCAATGAAAATATAAATGACCGTTCACCTCGAGGCCAGAACATACAAGCAAAAAAAGGGCTTACTATACTAATGTAAATAAAGAAAGGTTTAGATGCAGCCAATGCGTTATGGTCGCGAATTTCCATAAACATATTTCAAATCACGTAAATTTCTTTCATTAAATATCCCTTGTGATATAGGTGGAAGGTCTGGAGAATTTTCTTGAGATTGGCGAGCAACTTCGATCTGTGATCGTGTTTTATCTCGGTGACCAATTATCTGTAGAATTGTGATTTTATGCATTTCTATTGAATAAACCATGTTTCTTAATCGCAGTTAAAAACTGTCAACTACTACTGTCATGCTGTTACAATCACACAGCAAGTTGCTAAGGCGTTTTAAACAAAAATAACATTGCCAACTGTAAAGAAACCTGTTATGTCTTCTTTTTAATTGATACTTTCCAAGAAATTGTTTTTTCTTGCATTCTCATTATCATGAATTAAACGCGATTAGTTCTTAGTTTTTTAGTGTATTGTAGCGAAGTTCCTCAATCAGAAGAATTTATTTTTATTGAATTTTCTTTTAAAAAATCACTAATGAGGAGATCGTGACTTTTGAATTTTGAAAAAATTTCTTCAAATGAGCGCAAACTAACACCCCTAAAACCCATATCCGGTCAGTTTCAATTTTTATATGTATATATATATATATATATATATATATATATATATATATATATATATATATATATATATATATATATATATATATATATATATATATATGTATATGTATCACACCGATAACTCAAAAATAATAGACCGATTTTGATCAAATTGGGTAAGTACCTTCCCTTCGTTAGCCAGGAAATTCGAGAAAATGTTGAGTTTTCTTTGAAAAAAAATTCATATCTCCGAAAATTAAAAAGTTATGGTAGCCAAATTTGGTACGCTGGTTTCTGTCATAAATAGTACCTTTTGTACCAAAATTCAGATATCTAGGTTAAAATACAAATAAATTACAAGCCTCTGATTAAAAAAAAAGTTGAAACGTCAAAATTGATAATTGTGGTAGTCGTACATTAGTACGCATTAGCGCTTTATGAGTTAAAACTACGGCTCTAAATGACTAACAAGCTCCTAGATCTGTGTCTCAGCCGTCACTTTCCTTCATTTCGTTAAAATATGAGAAAAAAATCAATTTTAAAGAAAAGTTGTATGGTGTAAATAATTAAGACGTTCGAATATTAATATACAAGAGTATATACCTGTATTTACCTGTTAGTATATAAATCTGTCATGTCGAGAATGGCCGAGAGGTAGAGCAAGCAGCGTGATTTAATAATGGACACTTATAACACGCGTTCTAATCTCAATTAGTGACTTCACTTTTTTTATTCTTATTTCATTTTACCGTTATCTGATCAGATTGTGTAATTCCAATGAATTTTTAGCGAGTTTTTGTATGACAAATTCAATTAGGACAAGATGAAAGCTTTTAAGACCTAATTCAATTTGAATAGCACATTTGGTTATTTGTTATTGCCCTAACTTAGTGAAACCGTTCCATACTTAATGCAGCCGTAGACTTTTCCCGTAGCTTCACATGTCCTTATTCTTTTCTGCAACCGGTTTCAATTTTTACTGGACGCAGCAAGTGCGTTATGGTAGCGAATTTTCATTAAAGTTTCAAATTTCATTAGCTCAATTTGCTATCAACCTAACGTTCGTTAGCCAGGAACCAGTTTTTTCGGGAACATTTTAAGTTTATTTTTGGAAAATTTTTGTACATTTTGAAACAATAGTCATTTTGATGAAATATTGTACATTGTTTCTACTATATAGGTAATACTGGTAACCAAATTTCATGCCTACTTTCTTAAAAAAAAGACATATTTGTTATTAAAAACATTTTTATGAAAATTCACTACCATAACGCACTTGTTTTTTTACTGTTAATTTTTGCAAAATATTTTAAAACCACTTTTTGATAGATAATAAAGATATATTTGAAATGAACTTTTTCGCGAGCTGTCCCCGACTATATAAAACCTGTTTCTATCGATTTAGTTTTTGTTTATTTATTTTACTGTTATGATTGTTACTATGCTTATCATTGTTATTGTTAGTTAATTTTATTTTAATGTTAAATATTTACTTACATTACCTAGACATTTAAGGGATGTAATGTGTCATTTTTATTTTATTTTTAAGATTTTTTGATCAAAGCATTTTTTTTTGCCTGAAGATGCCGTAAAATTCGAAACTGTTTACAAACAAGCTATTAGGTATGTGTGAAGCCAGATAATATCAGAGTATTCAGCATTAATATTATGTTACAAAACTAATAAGCGGAGAAAAAAAAACAATGTTAACGAAACAAAAAGAAAGTTTAGTGTAATAATTATTTTCGTCTAATACCATAATATTTTAGATTAAT
Source organism: Tillus elongatus (assembly GCA_964006375.1). NCBI lineage: Eukaryota > Metazoa > Arthropoda > Insecta > Coleoptera > Cleridae > Tillus > Tillus elongatus. Next base: position 21,911,727 of record OZ023269.1, on the reverse strand, counting down.
AATATAGGTTAGCTAAATAGTCATTTTAGTTGGTTGCTTTTAAAGTACTGCATATTTAAAAAGCCCTGGACGCAGCAAGTGCGTTATGGTAGTGCATTTCCATAGAAATGATCTGGCACAAAATATTTTATTATAACTTCTTTTTCTTGTAATATAGAAATCTAAATTTTGGTGTATAGTTTATTTTTTATATCGTAAATCTACATTCAAAATTTGGTTATCAAAGCTTTTTTATTTTTTGAGATAAAATTTTTTTCGAATGAAAACTAAAAATGTTTCCGGAAATCCTCGCCGGATTTTTCTGACTAACTAACTTATCCAAGCCATTTACAAAAGGAAGGTACATACCAAATTTTGTCAAAATGGGCCTATTATTTTTTGAGTTATCGGTGTGATACATAATTATATATGTAACTGACCCCGGATATGGGTTCTAGGGGTCCTAGTTCGCGCTCATTTCAAAAAAATTTTCAAAATTCAAAAGTCGGGATCTCTCCATTAGTGAATTTGTTCTACGAAAATTCACTGATAACCCATATATCTTAAAAAAACAGTATAACACGGTAGGATTTCTTTAATCCTCAGTTATAATTTTAACGGTTATTTTTCATGTTTTGTGCCACTTTTACTAACGTTTTCAAATATATTTGCTCAATGACATATGTGAAACATCCTTACATTTGTAAAACAAACGTTAAATTGATAAAAATAAAGAAAATCATGGACAAATTTGCATCAATACAACAAGCAAAAAAACATGTGACGAGATCAATACGCTGGTAGTGTTGTATACATTTATTATTAAATTATATCGATGATTTCTAAAATAAAAGCTGAATTAACCGTTTCATAGTCCAAGTACAAAGATAGAGCAACAAGTATTTGTAAATATTCTAATGAAACTCACCGTTTTGTTTGATGTAATGTCAAAAAAATCTTAGAAATCCAATCGCAACATAAAATCTTGACGACAAACTTGCAGAATTTCACAACAATAATAATAATACTAACATTATAATAGCACCAAAACGTTAACTATTTCATCTAGATTAAATAACAATATTCAGGCCATGTCTATTCATACATATACAACTAGAAAACAAGCAAAACAGAGATGGGCGCCTGTGAGCCTCACAGGATAATGCTTCTAGCTCAGAGACGCCATCCAGCGCATTCCCTATAATTCGACGCCGACGCTGAACGTGTCGCGACGCCTTTCCTCTACAAATAACGCCTTCCTAACTCTCCTGATACTCCTACGCTACTGTAACGCTGCTGTTTGAAATTCTGCCATGCAATGATAAAGGATAACGTTACTGACGAGAACAGGAATCGACTAATGTCCAGGATTATGTGGGTTTTCCCCAAGGAGGGAACTGATTCTAAGACAAGAAACGAAGGTCAGGATACGGAGTTGTACATAATCAATCTTGAAAGGGTCTTCTTTATTTTTAAATGTTAATAGATTAGGAAAAAATCTCTGAAGAAGGGATGTATTAGAATTAAGTTGATCGTAATTCAGAAAAGGGTGGCCTAATCCGTAGGTGAACGACCGCGGAATTTGCATTCTGGATGGAAATGGTGCCATTAGATAAGGCGTGACAAATTGTGATGTTTATTTAATACAGGTTAGAAAGTTTTAAATATGCAGCTTTAAACTCGATAAGCTTGCGAAGTAATTTTGCACCTACGTAGCATAAAATAACCCCTGAAAAAAATCAGATATAAATAAACTAAACATTATAAAATGTATTCTTGCAAACACTTTAATTTACTTTACTCTAATAAAGTGTTTAAACATTTCATGCTCTTAAAACAAATATTTAATTGATCGATTTTATTTTCTTTATAACTGACATCTTTAACATCGTCAACCTAATTGCTATGACACAAATTGGGTGTTAAATTGCTTTGAGTGAATTTTCGTAAAAAGAAATGTTGGTGCCGCTGGAGTCCAGAACACTGCACAAGACCAAAATGTTGTATGTGGTAAACAAAATCTACAAGACAAAAGTCTATTAGGTAAAAAAATACCTTGAAAATTGTATAGTTTTACTTCTGAAAATATAAACGCGACGATTTGTAACGTCAGAGTAGGTGATTTTTAAACAAATATTCTGGTATTGAGAAGTTTTACGATTTATGAGCAGGGAGGGCAACTATTAACATTTTGAATTTTTTGATTAATTATATTGCAACAAGACACGCTACTACATACAGACCTGGAGACTACTTCTCTGGCTTTACTGTTGGGTTTCGTTTCTGTAGATGAAGGGCGTAGCCAGCGCCTAAGCTAACTGGAGCAAGAAGCCCTTATGAATTCTAGATGTTCTCAGATGTTCTTCAACGTTTCTGTGACTAGTTCCGCTGCTTGACAGCATTCTCCGACAGGCAAAAATTGAATTTGTACGAAATCATGACAACTACAAATAAAGATATGTTGCTATGTTATGATGTTTTGATCAAAAAATTCATCAAATTGAAAATAAGATAAAACACATATGACGGATGTATGTCAATATGTAACATAAAAATAGAACTAGCGTATAAAAACCACAATAACAGTTACAACAATAAAATAACTAAACAATAACAGTAATACAGCAGTCTCTATACAACGAAAGTATCGACATACATCAACTCATTATCTTATTACAACTTTTTTTGAAAGAATAGTTAAATATATTTTCTTTGACTTATTTAATTAGGAAGAAGAATATCCAAGAAAAGAGAATTCATTAAATCAGTTTGCTCATTGAAAACAAGGCAGATATTGTCGTGTGTGTGCTTTTTGACTTCTAAAGCTTCAAAAAAGTCTACTTTACGTTTGTCATTACAAAAATGTAGTGGTTGTATGCGGTTGTTTACTGTAGGTCTATGTTCGGTATCAATAATATGTTTTGCAAATGTAGATTTGTCAGTGTGATTATTTCTCAATGCAGAAATATGTTATGTGTATCGGGTGTTAAAATCTCTAGAAGTTTGACCTATGTAGATTGCGTTACAATGTGTACAAGCTAATTTATAAACTCCAGCTTTTCTCAAGAAACAAGATTTTTCCTTTGCGTTAAATAGCAAATCACGCGTCGTGTTGTAAGATTTAAAAGCTACCTTTGTATTTGTACAGGTATTTAAATTTTTTTAAATATTTTCTGAAATGGTCCCAAAATAAGTTATCGAAACGTACCTGTTGTCTTTTTTGTCTCTAATATTTGGATAAATTAAATTAATCGCTAATTTGTATTCTTTTCTCTCGAACATTTTATCTATTATTTTAACAGAGTAGCCATTATTAAATGCTTTTTGCTTAATTATTGAAATTTCTTTTTCAAAATTGTTTTGTGGCATAGGTATTGAAAATGCACGATGTATCATAGAATGGTAGGCTGACAGCTTTTGTGAAAAAAGGGTGACATGAATCGTATGGTATGGTTGTGTCTGTGTAAGTTGGTTTCCTATATATTGAAAAGTCAAATGAATTATTTTCTAACTTTCTAATCGTTAAGTCTAAAAAAATTATACAACTGTTAGCTTGTTCTTCTAAAGTAAACTTAATATTTATGTGAAGGTAATTAATAAAATTTTAAAATTCATTTAATTCTGTATGGCCAATTTGAAAACATGCTAAAATATCTACGTATCTGTACCAAAAGACAATATTATGCGAATGTTCTGATGTTAAAATTTGGTTTTCTAAGTGTTCCATAAATATGTTGGCTAATAAAGGTGACAACGAACTACCCATAGGTAGGCCCTCATTTTGCATATAAATTTTATCATTAAATATAAAATACTTTTGTTTTATACATTCCTTAAAAAGATTCATTATTTCTTATCTTTTTATGACATTTACGTTCTTTTCTATTAAAACGTTCTCTAATAGAGGTAAACATTCTCTAGGAGGTATCTTAGAATGCATACTACAAACATCAAATGAGACTAATTTACTATTTGTAGGAATAATTAAGTTATTTAATTTTTGTGTTAGTTCATAGGAATTCTTAACTGAATATGTTGGAATGTAATTGTATTCTCTAATCAGTGAAACCAGTTTGCTCGCTATCTTATAATTAGGTGTATTAACATAGCTAACTACTGGCCTCACTGGAATATTTAGCTTATGAATTTTCAGGTAGCCATACATTTCTGGTGGTTGTGGGCTTGTATATAAAAGATATTTCTTTTCTTTTGGCTAAACAGAGATACATTTTTAAGTTCAGTTTTTAGTTTTGTCTGAAATGTGTTTGTTGAATCTCTCCTAATTTCTGTTAATTTTTCTGTAGTAATAAAATGATTAATTTTAATGTTATATGCGTTGCTACTTATAGCTACAGTTGTATTTCCTTTATCAGCTTTAGTAAAAACTAAATCATTTTCTGATATTTTATGTTGAACGGACTTTACAATTTCAATTTGATTAATTTGACGTTTGTCATATTTTGAAGTTTAATGTCTTAAAAATTCACATATTTTCAATCTTTCATATTGCCTCATATATCTGGACGAAATTTCGGATTCAGAAGCTAATATCTCTTTAATTTAAAAATTTAAATTTCGGGCAGTATTTATATCCTTTATTTAGAAAAGAAATTTCTTCAGTTGTAAAAATTGTATCGCTTAAGTTTTCAAATCTTTTGTAGAACTTATGTGTTTGTGGGGGAGGTCTTCCTCGATTATGTAAATGTTGTGTCCTTTCTAGGTTTCTAAATTTGTTTGTCTGTGTTAAGCGTTTTTTACATTTCAATTCACTAACTAAAATATGTATTTGGTCATCTAATATGTCAAAAGACACGATACACGTAAATAAGGGATCAAATTTTACTGATCTCAGCCAATTACTGATTTTATATTTAATGCTGACATTTCAAAGTAGAACATCGGTGGTTCAGTGGTAAGAACGTGTGCCTGTGAAGCGAAGGGTACTGGGTTCGATCCCAGGGTTCTCCTTTTACTTTTTCAGTACATACTGTAACATTAACATCAACCGAGGTTGCGGCATTGCATTTGAGCGAGTTGAATGTCTTCACGTTCCGCCCTTTGGAGGGGGCGTAAAGCCGTCGGATCCGGGTCCATGCGATGTTGGGCGCGTAAATATCCCTACCCTCCATATAGAAAGGCAGGGGTTTGGCAAATTTTCCAGGATAGTGAGGTGAAACTGCTCCCTGGCGCCGGTGATTGGCCATAGTCGCGGAAATAGACCGACGTTAAAGAAACTAACACACATATTTCAAAGTTGGCTATTTATGTTGCATTTGTTAAGTTGAAGCAAGTAATGGCATTTAGGTTGCTGTTAAAGTAATTATTAGCACCTTAGTTGTGCAGTGGTAAAAACATGTGCCGCTGGACCCACGGGTACTGAGTTGACTACGAGAGTTGCCCTTTCACCTTTTCAGTACCTACCTACATACTATAATACTGTAAAATGAACATCAACCGAAGTTTATTTATTTATTTATTTATTTATTCATACACCATCCAACAGCTTAAAAGCCAATTTAAGGATGGGCCAATACACAAAACATAATAACTAACAACAATCTAGCTAACAATACAAAAAAGAGTCACAAATTAGATCGCTTTGAAAAACATTTTTATCTCTGATATATTACATGAGAAGATATCTAGGCGGTCCTGCAGATTCATCATTGCACATCTGGTAAATTGGAGACGATCGCAGCAATCGTGTACGAGCAGTCGGGAGATAGAATGTGCCTGGAAAACGTGCTGCAATACGAGGCACATTGAAATTAAGTTGCTGAAGCAGACTAGGGCAGTCGAACACAGAATTAACCAGTTTATATAAAAATATAATGAAACTGCACTGCCTGCGCATCGATATACTCTGCAGACTAAAGCGAAGAAGTAAACTTTCCTGAGGAAAACCAATAGACGGATATTGACCATCCTCACGAAAGCTAAGAAATTTTAGAAATTTCCTTTGCACTGATTCCAGGCTTGCCACATGTAACTCATAAGTGGGAGCCCACACAACTGAGCCATATTCAAGTCGAGACCTAACCAAACAGCCAAAGAGCAGGAGGAGGGTGTCAGTCTGTGAGAAATTTTTGCTGTTTCTTATCAGAAACCCTAGAGTTTTGTAAGCAGAACTGACAGTCTGCTCATAGTGTGGTTTAAAAGATAGAGTACCATCAAAAACAATTCCAAGGTCCTTAACTGTCCTGGGGCGGTCAAGTGGAAGCCCTCTTATATTGTACCCGAAAGTGATTGCGTGCTTATTTCGAGTAAAGGACATCACACAACACTTGGAAACATTCACAGATAGACCACTCCGACAACACCATTCAACAAGGATATGAAGACAGTTCTGGAGCCGCAACACTCGAAATATTTGCGAAAATCTTAATATCGTCTGCATACATTAAAAAAGGAACATGTAAAACATGTTTAACTGGGTCAATAAATATATTAAACAGTAATGGACCGAGTATGGAACCCTGCGGCACTCCCGAAGTTACGTGATAGGTGTTAGATTTGAAGCCCCCAACCTCAACAAATTGCCTCCTTCCATTAAGGTAAGATCTGAACAAGCCAAGCAAGCCCTCGGAGAATCCGATAGCCCTCATCCTGTCAATCAGAACAGAATGATTTAGACAATCGAAGGCCTTAGATAGATCAGTATACACAACATCAACCTGTGAAGAGCAGTCAAGAGCGGACGCAATGAACTGTGTAATGTCAACCAAATTCTTTACAGTCGATCTACCTGGAATGAAACCATGCTGAGAAATAGAGTCTGTTTTTGATGTGAAACAGTATTCGCTGAAAAAGGCAGGCCTCGAAAATTTTACAAAAGACACATAGTATGGCTATTGGTCGATAGTTTGATGGATCACCACTTTCCCCCGCCTTGAAGACAGGGAAAACCCGTGACAGCTTCCAAATCGCGGGGAATGTTCCAGATCTAAGAATCAGTTTAAAAATTTTCTTAAGTGGAGCCAGGAAAGCATTTAAGCAGTCGCGCACCAAGAAACCAGGAACTAGATCAGGTCCACAGGACATGTTAGCCTTAATTCTCTTAGCGGCTGTAATAATTTCGTCATCTGTAAAGTCATCAACAAAGAACATTGTGATGTCACCCGAAGCCAGACTGGCGGCTGTAGGCGATGAGGTGGGGGTGGAGCCAGAACATCCCGCAAAATAAGAAGCAAAACTGTCAGCTGCCTGCTGCTGGTTAGATAAATTCCCAATAGAAAAGTTTTGACGGCGTCGAGAAGAGCAGTTCCAGATTTTTTTAGGATTAGACCTAATCTCTCTTTAGACCCTCTGAAAGTAATTGACTCGAGAAAGATAAATGTCTCTCTTAAGTTTTTGTCTCAGCTCCCTAAATCTATGCAGAAACTCCACATTTCCAGACTTCTTAAACTTACACCATAATGAATATTTATATTTTATACTAACCTTAATTTCTTTAGAAAACCACGGGGGATACCTATTACATGCTCTTGGAGCAGTCATGGGAACATACATATCAAACAAGTCGTAAATTCTGGAATAGAAAAAGTCAAGCATAGAATCGACATCCTGAAGCCCATCCATGCCATCCCAGCACAAGTCGCTGAGCTCTGCATACAATCTGACAAAATCACATTTTCGAAAGTTATATGACCTTTGCCTAGTAGTGTCACCAGCAGGGGAAGAGACCACAGAACCACTGAGCGGAAACTCTATGATTAAGGGGGGATGATGACGATCAGGAATCACGGGCGAATCAGGAGCCTCCCCCACCAAGCAAGTGTCAGTAAACAAAACCACGTCAAGAATTCTGTTGTTAATATTCTCAACATGATTAAACTGTCCAAGGAGTAGTAGATTACAGAAATTTTGAAAAGCAGACACACGAGCGGAGGGGTCGTTCTGACGACAAGAGGCATATTCAGGCATGTTAAAGTCACCAACTAAGAATGTCTCGGAACCATATTTTATGCACAGGGACTCGAGAGCTTCAAACAAGAGGTAGTAGTCATTAGTTGGAGTATTGGGAGGTATATAAACAACAAAAACATTAAGCGAGGCCCGATGATCCGAGACTCTAACCCCCACAATGTCAATATTAGAAAGAGCATCAAGGCCTCCACAGTCCCTCCGAATATCAAGGCGACGAGTTGCAAAGCGAGCGTGCACAGCAAGCAGAACGCCACCTCCCCTAGTCTTACAAGAGAAAGAAAAATCCCTATCTGATCTGTAGACAATATATTGATCATCAAATAGTTCGCTACTATAGATGTCACTATCCAGCCAAGTCTCAGTGAAAGCAAAACAGTCAAGAGGATATGCCTGCGAGCAAACAAAAGCGTAAACATCATTGGTTCGTGTCCTGAGGCCCCCGACGTTTTGATAAAGTATGTTAAATTGCCTCTCCATAGAACAGGCAAAAGAAGAATGATGATTGTGTCCAAAGTTAACGAAAGATCCAACAGGTTTGTTTGGAGACTGGGTTTCCACCCCGACATGGCATTGTGGTAATTGCTATTTGATCTGCAGAATCTCTGCTCTCATCGACTGCAGCTTTTGCCTGTAAACCGCACAGTTATGGTCCCAGGCTGCATGATCATAGGCAACTCCTGCCTTTACCTTAGCCGCATTGAAACAGTTCACACAACAAAGAGTAGTAGCCACACAGTTTTTCACAGGATGGTCACCAGAACATTTAGGGCATGTGGTTTTGCCCTTACAAAATTTAGAAGTATGGTGGAAGCCCGAACAGTTGAAACATCGCGTGATATCGATACCATCGTAAACAGAGCAGCGATCATACCCGATAAAAATCTGACCAATATCTAAAGCCGACTTATAAGAAACACGATCAACCTGCAGGACCGCCTGATAAATTCTACTATTATTTTTTAGATGATCAGTAGAGATAAACTTAAAATTAGAGTCACCAAAGATGTCACCATTCTGCAACTTAATTAGTCTTACTAATTCATCCCCCTCGATCTTCTCAGAGAGGCCAACGATACGAATTCGCGGGTGTTGATGTGTAACTTCTTTAACACTATATTCAGCTGAAAGACTGCTCTCAGCTAAAGACCTGAATTTTCCCCCATCTTTCCTGGATGAACAGCTAACTATCAAGCCACCTTTAGCAATGTTTTTGACTTTGGAAACACAGATGTCAGATGCAGCGGGATTGACATTTCGATACAGATCAGCCTTTGTAACAGCAGCAGATTGAGTGTCATTCTTTGGTCTTATAAGCACAGAAGCTCCTCTTGCAACAGACTGTGCAAACGTTGGAACACTGCGAACACCAGCATCCTGGGAACGATTGAGAGACTTAGGTACTGCAGAGCTGGAGAAATCAGCGCTGGTGATGCATTTGACCAGATCTATATTATAATTCTTCAATGTGGCTATGTCAGCTCTCAATTCACCAATAACCGCTAAGAGCTTGCCTATCTCAGCTGTAAAAACATCCCGGGAGATAAAATTGGTGCTTTCAATACTAACAGATGATAGAATGTCATCATCATCGGTCAAACCCGCTGACTGGGAACCAACACCATCACAATCGTCACAAAAATACCGCATTTTTCTCCTCTTCATTGGCATGCATCTCATCTCTGACTCAGAGAGGCCAGTGCAATCCTTGCATAATAAAGTGCCACACTTATTGCAACAAGCAAGTCTCTTCCTTTTCAGCTTGACATTGCATCTTTTACAGCTATCCATCTTTAGCAACGTTAACAGAGCATACTGTATATAAAGAGGCAGCAAGAAGCAAAGATAATAATGTCCGTTTGTTTGGATGATAATCCAGCTTATCACAAAGATAAGAAATTATCAATGTGACAATATAAAGGCTAATACTTTAATATTAATAGAATACCAAACCTTCAAATGTAAACAAGTTGAATGTAATCACAATGATTCACTTTAGATTATCACTGTTAGAAACTACATGTTCTAAGCTGCAAGACTGTACAATTCTCACCAATTAATTTCAACTATAAACCAAAGATTTTTAAATGCAAAGATAGACAACAGAAAACACAACTCTATCTTTACACACTGTTATCACAGAAGTTGTGGCATTATGTTTGTGAAAATTGAATCTTTGCACATTCTACCCTTCAGAGGGGAAAGTAAAGCCGTTTGTCCCATGTACCATGCGATGTTAGGCACGTTAAATATCTCTACCTTCCTTACAGAAAGACAGGGGTTCAGCAGATATTTCCAGGATAGTGAGGTGAAACTCCTCCCTGGCGTCGGTGATTGGCCATAGTGACGGAAACAGATCGACGTTAAAGAAAGTAAAAATCTTATTATTACAATTAGTTAAGAGGAGTAAACGACCATAATATTACATTAATCTAGAAATAGAAGTATTGTAAATAATGTAAATAGAAATCATCTAACACGAACTTTTTGCCTCGTTGTTCGCCGGCAATTCTACTCTCAACACACCTCCAAATGTTCAACCACCAACAGTCCCCAATGTCGCGCATAAAATGACGGATATCATTTTCAAAACTAAAATGGTACGAAAGATGCTCTCTTCTCTTAATACCAGGAAAGCCTCTGACCTTGACGAGATCCCAGCAATTGTTCTCAATAAATGCGCACGAGAACTTTCTCCTGTCCTGACTCGTCTGTTTCAGACATCTTACAATTGAGGCATATTCCCTAGTAACTTGAAAACTGCTCGAGTACAACCCCTCCCAAAAAAGGATCCAAAGCGCTTCCTAGCAAATACAGGCCTATTTCTCTCCTGTCAGTCGTCTCTAAAGTGATGGAAAAGTATGTAAACACCAAATTACTATGGAAAACACAGTCTAATCCACGACAGGCAGTATGGATTCCGTCAGCGCAGATCAACTGCCGACCTCCTTTCCTTTGTCACCCATTCTTGGAACAAGTCTATGGAACTACACGGTGAATCCCAGCCTGTGGCCTACCACCAAAACTCTATACGTGGACAGCAAATTTCCTCTCCAACCGGAGCATTTCTGTTGTCGTGGATGGCCATTCCTCTAAACTGTATCTAATTCATCCAGAAGTTCCTCAAGGTTCAGCTTTAGCCCCTACTTTGTTTCTTCTCCACATCAATGACCTCCTCTCTAGCACATCCAACCCAGTTCACAGTTACGCGGACGACAGCACCCTCCACTCAAATATACAATATTTTAAGCGTGTCTCTTTGGCCCAACTAGATGAGGATCGCAGACACATGGAGGGTTCTGTCTCCGTGGATCTCCAAAAAAGATTAGACTGGGGAAGTAGAAATCTTGTACAATTCAACCCCACCAAATCTCAGTTTTGGTTTCTTTCTCATAAAAGATACACCAGCCCTAGAACCATCACAATGAACAACCAAGTTATTCAAAGTAATGAGTCCTTTTCACTTGTTGGCATTTCTGTGGATCAAAATCTCAATTGGCACCAACATGTCACATCAATTGCAGAACGGCTGCTAAGAAATTAGGTTTCCTCTTCCGGGCTCGCAAATACTTTTCACCAGCTAATCTCTATACCTTATATACTTCACAAATAAGACCAAACCTCGAATACTACTCCCACATCTGGGGTGCTGCTGCCGCTTCTACACTCGCTATCCTGGACTCCATTCAGAAGAGAACTATACGTCTTATCGGTGACCCTACCCTCACCCAAAGGCTGCCATCCCTTGCCCACCGACGTGCCGTTGGTGACCTCTCTCTCTTTTTTATAGATATCTGCACGGGCACTGCACAGAGAAGCTTTCTTCCATAGTTCATCCACCTGCTGTCCCCAGCAGATCTACCAGGGGAACAGAGCAAATGCACCCACAGGTTGATGTTATCTACACTGATCTGTCCAAAGCCTTCGATCGCATAAATCACTCTATGATTTTATCAAAACTATGTTCATTTGAAATTTCTTCTTCACTGTTGGCTTTATTTGAAAGTTATTTGTCTGTGCGAATGCACCCTTTTACTGTCCAGGTGACCAGACATAGAACATCTTGTTATGCCCGCTCTTTTGTCCCGAGGACTTCCAAGTTGTGGAATTCCTTGCCGGCACATGTTTTTCCTTCTCCCCCGAACCTCCAAACCTTCAAGTCCAGAATTAACAAGTTGCCTCTTTCCTCCTTGTCGACACGCACGGTACGATAGTATTTAGGCTGTAAGCCCTCGTGGTGTCTTGTTGAAATTTATATATATATATATATATATATATATATATATATATATATATATATATATATATATATATATATATATATATATCTGTGTGTGTGTGTGTGCTAGTTCGCGCTCACTTAAAGAATTTGTTTCAAAATTCACCAGTCGGGATCGCCTTAATATTGATTTTTTTTAAGAAAATTAACTAAAAAAATCTAATAGAAGCTACTAAGAACAGTCGGATACATAGATAGATAGTTAGATCTTCATTACAGTTTGACTATCAGTATACAACAGATGTGTTCGTCAAAAGCTACATACAAAAACTGCAATAAAGCCTTAAAATGCATAATAAGATACAATTTCAAAAACTACAAACTTATAAATAAAATCAACGATACAAGAAACAACAAAATAAAAACTCAGGTCAATGAACAGGTGTTTATAAATATTTATTCATATTTGCAAAATTCACGTCTTAAGAAGTAGGTATTCCTTAACCGAATAAAAGCGATTATTATCAGTCAAAAATATTTTAACTTGATTCCTAAACCTACCGCTCGTTTATTGAGAGAGAGAGAGAGAGAGAGAGAGATTTATTACACGTTGTTCGTTTAATGTGAGACAAATCAATTTACTTCTTCTTCTTTGTTTATGGCATTAGTTTCTTCTCACAAAACCTTAGATTAGGTAATAAGAATAATAAAAAATAATCTTCTTACCTAATCTAAGAAAACATTTTCAAAATTTTGTTTTGATTTGAGGTTATAACTACATAATAGAGCTTAGAACATAAAACAACAGGAATGAGCACTATAAAACATAGTGGGAACTTAAAAGGAGGCTGGAACTGTTATAATATGACAGTTGCAATAACATGTTCGTTGTCGAAAATGAAATAAACAAAATAATTACCTATCATACAAGATAAATCACAATAAAAGCTAATTTCCCAACAAACCCAAAAGTAAGATATTCACTGACGAGCACAAACCGCCAAAAATGAATCAATCAAATAGGAGGTTCAAGATGGCTGACACGACGCACGTCCTTCTACATTACAGATATGGAAATTCTCCTTCCTATTGATTTATATTTCAAGGAATATAGCGCGCAATTTTTAGATGATAGACAAATGTCACAATACTACTTGAAATCAACAGTGCGTCCATAAGATTTACAACCGCTGAATTGTAGCGACAGTAAACAGATGAGTGCTTTAACTCAGCTGTTGGCGCCTGGTGAACGTAGTATTTGTTTTGCAGTATTATGTTTTCTTTTTGATTAATTGCGGTTTTGGGTTAGATAAGAAGAGATATATTTTCTAATGAAGATCAGAAAGTTGCCATCGGTCAGTTTTAAAAAATCAAAAAACAGTATTATTGAGCGTGTTTCCAAATACATGAAATTAAAATCATCACAGTTTTTTAAAGCAAGACATTTTAAAACAAGTGTAGGAATGTTATAATTAAAAATATTGTTTGGAACTTTTTTGTGGTTTTTGTTTTGACATCATTAAATCCAGGATTAACGATGCTAAGATATTTTTAAATCAAGTCATTTAGTATACTGTCATTGTTAACAAATTTGAGCTGAAAATATGTTCTTGATTTAATTTTGAACGCGCGTCTACAAGGAATCTGCTATCTTTTTTTTAATTTTGTAAGTAATCTAAATCCGTTTGTGAGAAAGTAGATAACAGATTACTACCTAATCATAAAGCATGATTAAACAATGTTTATAGAATTCAAACCGACTTCCTCTCGTTTTTCAGCTTGAGGATGGTGGTGCTGTTCTACAGAGGGAAAGTTCCTTGGAGTCACAGTTGATCAGCACTTATCGTGGAAGTCTCATGTTGATTATGTCAGTGTCAGGCGATACTCTGCCTATTTTATGATTTATAACCTTAAAAACTCTCTAAGTGACGCATGTGCTGTCTGTCTACTATTCAGCTGAGGTGTATCCATTGCTGTCATATGGCATTGTTGACTGGGATCAGTTCATATATCTAAACAAGGTTTTTGTACTTCAGAAGAGAATACTGAGGGTAATTTTTAATATAAACAACTTCAAGTCATGCCGAAAACCTTTTAAGAAAAGGGAGATTAAGAATTTGACAAAGATTTACCTTTATAAGGTACTGAGTTTCATTTATAGTAACAAATATATGTTACCACTGCATTCGGACAATCACTCAAATGATTTAATTGGAATTTTTTTAATGTTTTGTTCTTGATTGTTTTGTTGTTTGATATTGTACGTGTATATTATAATTTTATATCGCAGTGTAGATAGGTGTATGCACACGTTTGTATGTTACTGTTCTATAGGGGTTTAATTATCTTTTTTTTTTCTATTTGTTGTAAAAAAGGAAGGTAAGATGCTTACTGGCAATTAGGCCATTGCTGACCCTTTTTGCTCATCTAAACTAACCTACCTTTCAGTCGTCTCTAAAGTGATGGAAAAGTATGTCAACACCGAATTACTAAAGTTTCTTGGAAAACACAGTCTAATGCACGACAGGCAGTATGGATTCCGTCAGCGCAGATCAACTGCCGACCTCCTTTCCTTTGTCACCCATTCTTGGAACAAGTATATGGAACTACACAGTGAATCCCAGATTGTCGCTCTAGACATATCCAAAGCATTCGACCAGGTCTAGCACGCAGCGCTGCTTAATAAACTACCGGCCTGTGGCCTACCACCACAACTCTGTACGTGGACAGCAAATTTCCTCTCCAACCTGAGCATTTCTGTTGTCGTGGATGGCCATTCCTCTAAACTGTATCCAATTAATCCAGGAGTTCCTCAAGGTTCAGCTTTAGCCCCTACTTTGGTTCTTCTCCACATCAATGACCTCCTCTCTAGCACATCCAACCCAGTTCACAGTTACGCGGACGACAGCACCATCCACTCAAATATACAATATTCTAAGCATGTCTCTGTCATAGAGGGATCTCCAAAAAATATTAGACTGGGGAGTAGAAATCTTGTACAATTCAACCCCACCAAATCACAGTCTTGCTTTCTTTCTCATAAGAGATACACCAGCCCTAGACCCATCACAATAAACAACCAAGTTATTCAAAGTAATGAGTCCTTTTCGCTTGTTGGCATTTCTGTGGATCGAAATCTCAATTGGCACCAACATGTCACATCAATTGCAGAACGGCTGCTAAGAAATTCTATACCTTATATACTTCACAAATAAGACCAAACCTCGAATACTGCTCCCACATCTGTATTATAATTTTATATCGCAGTGTAGATAGGTGTATGCACACGTTTGTACGTTACTGTTCTATAAGGGTTTAATTATCTTTTTTTTTCTATTTGTTGTAAAAAAGAAAGGTAAGATGCTTACTGGCAATTAGGCCATTGCTGACCCTTTTTGCTCATCTAAACTAACCTACCCTCCACCTTGATCTCAATCTCAACGACGATAGTGATTTGAAAAATCATCCGCCGCCGGTGAGTCTCGAACCGTCGTCCCCCGAGTCCGTATTGGAAAGTCTGAATCGACTTTCCCGCACGGCCACTGAGGCGCTTCTATTTGTTGTAACTAAACAACATAATTGTTTTTTTATTATTTATATTTATTGTGACGAGCTTATCCATTTTTATGGCAAGTCGGCGAAAATAAACCATTTATCTATCTATATATCTTCACAATTAAAAAGGTTGACTAGTTAAGGTGATTTATTACAATATTTGAAAAACTGGAATACAGAAATAATTTATTATTTAGTAATGATCAAAAAGAGTGCTTTTTACAGCCTTTTTATTATATCGTCAGCTAATTCCTTTAGAATAAGGTTTCTAAGTGGGTAATTATTTTTATTATCTAGGTATTTTAGGTTTTAAAACTTTTATAAGGTACTGAGTTTGTTTTGTAATGTTTTTGTTCTTGATTGTTTTGTTGTTTGATATTGTACGTGTATATTTTAATTATATATCGCAGTGTATATAGGTGTATGCAGACGTTTGTATTTTACTGTTCTAACCGTTTAATTATCTTTTCTCTATTTTTTAAACTAAGCAACAGAATTATTCTTTGTCTATATCTATTGGGACGAGCTTATTCATTCTTATGACAAGAAAGCGAAAATATGCCATTTATCTATCTATCTATCTTCATAATGAAAAAGGTTGACTAGTTAAGGTTATTTATTACAATATTTGAAAAATTGGAATACGGAAATAATTTATTATTTAGTAATGACCAAAACAGTGCTTTTTACAGCCTTTTCATTTGTGACGAGGCCTTGGCTTGCAGACCGTTTTTCGGTGACCAGTATTGACGGTTACATTCGGAGGATCTCGGGCGCCAGATTTTTAAAGGGTTTACTCCCTGTTGAGGATGTCTGCGACCTCTTCACTGAACTCTGACCGATATACCGATCAGAGTACCTGGGTAACTCTGTGGAGAAGGGTTCGGTAGCCTTTAGGTAATATAGGCTAAATTCAGTGACCCCCGAGCGGCTTTAATCGCTGACTCGGCGTGATCCGACCACTTATGTTTTAACAAAAGGTGTAGATTTTGTATGTTAAGGGGTTGGATGATAATTAATCAAGGTATTTAATTTACCCAACCCTATATTACAGATTTGAAACTATTTACAAAATACATATATACAGAACAATATTTACAAAATATGTACAAATAAAATAGGCGGATACTAACATCAATCGGAACGTGGATCTCGCTAAAGTGGTAAAGGTTAGGGCGTGACGAAGCGTACGGATTCGGTCAGGTATATATGATACGGACGGTATTTCACTCAAGCGAGGATACGGCAGGCGGGCAACACACAGCGATAGACAACATCAGACTACTAGCTATAACTTCTTCGTCGAAGCAGGGGACAGCGGAGACGAAAAAGTGTAGATGGGAGAGACGGGATGAAAGTTCCCGGAGGCCTATGCGTACTGTGAATTCTCAGCATCTCCGCTAGGGTCAAATCGGGACGAAAACATCTTGATTACTTCAGCGAGCTGTGAATCCTCAGCGTCCTCACTAAAATAACACAAGAGCTTATACTGTATGGGGCGGAAAGCCGGGAACCAGATGAAGTGTACAGGGCTAATTGGAAAGGAAAGTATCACTTGGAGTGACCTAGATAGGCTGTGAATCCTCAGCGTCCCTATCGGGATCAAACCAAGATGAATATATCTCGATTATTTATGTGAGCTGTGAATCCTCAGCATCCTCACAAAAATAATGCAAGACAATCTAACATACGGGAATTGTCTAAAGGGGCGGCAGCAGGTCAGGAAAAGCAGAAATAATTGACTTGAACAGATTTGGACTGGGAAGCGTGATGATTTAAAAGTATGAAAATTCGCTACAAAATATGAATTATTTAAAACAGATAATTCTCACCTATAACAATATTTTCGGATACGGAAATCGACCAACGAGGTGCGCTCGGACGGCAAACGGAAACGGAATCGGTGCGGACTCGTGGCGACTTAATAACTTAACAGCTGAATTAACAATACTATACTGCCTGTGCCCCGTGTTGCTTCTCATTTTATATGAATTTCACAGCCGGACCAAAAACTCTACGATGCTTGGAATTTTATCAGCTTATCACAACCGGATAAGATAATAAGTATGAAATACCTGTTTAATTAAATATAAATCGCCTTAAAATATTTCATGGAGAAAATATTTTAGCAAATATTTATATAGTTTGTATTTGATTCTTTTCTTATTTAATTAATTACTTACTTAGTAGTTATGCGTTTTCTATCACAGACAGATAGGAAATAATACTTCATCACACATTATGTCATCAGCTAATTCCATTAGGATAAAGTTTCCACGTTGATAATTATTTTTATTACCTGGGTATTTTACTATTCAAAACTCATTAAACTTTTTTGCTTTGATTTGGAATTATGACCACAGACTATAAACCGTGCAATATTACGAAGCCAGACAAATCTCAAAATACTGCTTAAAGTGAAAATGGCGTTCATAATATTTCCAATCTAAATTGTATTATCAGTCAACAGACGGGCTCGTAAACTCAGCCGTTGGCGCCAGATAAACTCAGCGTTTAATGGTCCCAACTCTTAAAAAATTGTCTATGATAATAAGTGGAAAAGTGGAAGAATAGAGAAAAGACGATGTATATGAGAGGAAGTTATAAATTTGCAAGGATTATAGACATTATCCTGTCTATAACCGTTGATAACTTTGAACTACTTTATCTGTCGGCAACTGTCAATAATGTCAAAATGAAATGTGAACATGTTTAATTTAATTTAGCCATGTGCCGTGTGTTAGATGTGAAACGTGAACAAATCGTGGTTTCAATTCCATGTGTCGACGTGATTTTTTAAGAAATACTTAAAATATTTTGTGCCTATACAGGTGCAACTCATTACACTAGCAATATAAGAAAGTATGTGCTTTAATTTTCCTGGGGGCGATAAATAGCTGTGTGCTTTTATGTTAACCTTTTTATTTCGAAATGGAAACAAAATTTAATATTAAAAATTTCGTAAAAACTCAAGGCAATAATGGCAATAAGACTGTTCGATTGCAATCTCTTAAGCTTCCCCGAGACTTGAGTCTCGGAGGAACAAAACCAAAGAAAGCATATGTTCCTAACCTTAATGTGCTACGTAAAAAGGAAACACCTAAAGAGTAAGGATTATTATTTAGCTAATTTTGTTGTGTTTAACTCTGTTTTTATTTTATCGTAGGATTATTAAAAGATGTGATAAAAGAAAAGATGTTAACCCTCCTCGCAACAAACCTAGAAAGCCCAATACCAACAATCAAAGGTACATACAATCAAGCAGCATTTTCTCTGAAGGAGGTGGAGAGATCAAACGTACCCTTTATCGTAGTGAAAGAAGTATAAATAGTAAAGATAATGATACTATTTCTAGTATGATTATCCCTAAAATAAATCACAACTCATGGACTGTAAGATTATTTTATTGATAATGTACTTGTTTCATATTAATTTGTTTATACCGTAGGTTAACAAAAAGGCTGAAGATGTTGTATTAGACAAACTAGTTATCTGTGATGAAGAAAAAGATGACATAAAAATGAACTTTGTACCCCGTATGTTGAACAATAATTTGGATTTCAGTAAGTTATTAATATTTAAAATATATAGTAGTGTGAGATGTAGTTGCTTGTACAAATATTGTAGACTGCTCAAGTTTGATACAAAATATATTTTCCTACAAAAAAACAAACTCTTGTATTGTTGACAACTTTTAATTGTAGGCATGTTAACAGTAAACTTAAACAAATTATTTTCTTTCTGTATGTACGTACTCTTAGTATAATTTTAGCATCATTTAACAAGTATATGTTTCTCATCGGGAAAATACAAGAGAATACTCCAATCAAAAGTTTCTCAGACTTGAAAAGCACTGCAATAAGCACCTTATATCCACAAGTACGGAAGGGTCAAGTGAAAAAAAAGTTTTTGGGTGAAATTAATCTCACCTTACGGCAGAAACATGACATTATTTTGACGATACCACAGAAACTTGAAATTAATTTCACGTTGACAGTTTAGCATGAAAGTTGAATGCCGCCGCTAACCTTACCTGACATTTGTATCTGTTTTTTACTTTCGGTAATCTTGAAGATTGATACGACAAGACTCTGTGCATATTTTGGCGTGTCCTTAAGTTCCGTTCGGCTGTTCAAATGTCATACAGCGTTGCCACGTCCTATTCCAGAATCGAGAATTATATTGAATCACATAAAATAATTTTTATTCACTAAGTAAAATACTATTGTAATTGGAAGCATAACACTTAATAAGTTAATAATAAAGTAGGATTTGTGTACTTTGAAACATGACCCTTATTTTATGATGTTTCGATTGATGTCTTTGAATTTTGATTTTAATGTTTTCCTACATTTGTACATTTTACCTAATCCCTTCTATTTTATAAGGAGAATACGGATATTTAACGTGTCAAACATCGCATAGTACACGGGATCGGCATCATTACGCCCGCCACCAAATATCATTAAGCTTGCTAATCCTTCATGAATATATAATATAATAGGTTTTGTGTACTTTGAAACATAACCCTTATTCTACGATGTTTCCACGACTATGGCCAATTAGCTACGCCAACAGTTCCACCTTACCATTTCATACATTTTACCGAATCCCTTTCATTCTATAAGGAGCTTACGGATATTTAACATGTCAAACATCGCATAGTACACAGGATCTGAGTCATTACGCCCGCCACCAAATAACATTAAGCTTGCTAACCCTTCATGAATATATGATATAATAGGTTTTGTGTACTTTGAAACATAACCCTTATTCTATGATGTTTCCACGACTATGACCAATTAGCAACGCCAACAGTTCCACCTTGCCATTTCATACATTTTACCTAATCCCTTCCATTCTATAAGGAGCTTACGGATATTTAACGTGTCAAACATCGCATAGTACATGGTATCGGCGTCATTACGCCCGCCACCAAATCACATTAAGCTTGCAAACCCTTCATGAATATATAATATAATAGGTTTTGTGTACTTTGAAATATAACCCTTATTCTCCGATGTTCCTATTGCTTTGTATTTTTACTCTCACGTCGACCTGTTTCCATGACTATGGCCAATCAGCGACGTCAACAGTTCCAGCATTCCATTTCGTACATTTGACCTAATCCTATAAGGAGCATACGGATATTTGACTTGTCAAAGATCGCATACTACACGGGACCGGCGTCATTACGCCCGCTACCAAACAACATCAAACTTGCTCAAAGACAATGCCACATATTCGCTTTACTGGGATTTGAAGTTGCAACCCTTGGCTTCACAGGCACACTATTTCCGGTGCGCCACCATATCTGCTGCTCTTATTAGTAGAGCAAGGTCATATGGTGTGGAATTTAGACCTAATGTACTGTACCATCGTATCTCCAGAGCTATGATTAGAATGCAGTATAGTTCAGGTTAGCGAATTAATATCCTGAAAGAAACAGCGTCATGTAAAATGGTGCCAGCTATATAAACCTCTCGCGTTCTGCAGTTCGGAGGGAACGTTAAATATTACCATGTTTCTTACATAAGAAAAGGGGTTCTGCAAAAGTGGCAAAATGGTGAGGTTGTAAAGGAAGTGCTCCCTGTCGTCGCTGATTTTCCATAGTTGCAAAAATAGACTAACTTACAGAAATTAAATGCGTTACAATACTAGATATACCATTTTTTTTTTTTAATTGTTACTTCAAAAATTACTTTTGTGAGTTGTGAAAAACATTATTGCGACAGTAATGTATTATTGGATTGTATTTGTATTTTGTGTCTTTAACGTCAGTCTATTTCCGCAACTATGGCCAATCACCGGGGAGCAGTTTAACCTCACTGCTGTAAATTTTGTTAACCTCACTATGGTGAAAATTTTGGCGAATCTCTTGCTTTCTGGAAGGAGGGTTGGGATCTTGCATGTGCCCAGTATCGCATGGTACACAGGTCCGACCGCTACACGGCCCTCCGAAGGGGGCAGTATTAAACATTTCCTGGGATTTGACCGGCACCCTTACGCCCAGAAGCACACGTTCTTGCCCCTGGACCTGGGCTCTTCAAGTGTACTTACCAATGCTCATCACAGGTTCCAATCTTCACTTGGTTCACCCCTGGACCATCCAAGGTGCAAGACAGTTATGGAAAACAATGTACGGCTCTTAACAAGTGCCTCATAGCATAATATTTACGCTTAACATATGACAAAGAAAAGTAACTAATAAATACTACACTTAAATGCGTTCGGGAGAATTTCACTGGCGTTGATGTTTGGCCATAGTCTTGAAAATAGACCGGCATTAAGGAAACAAACACACGCACAGAAATTATGTAAGGATGTATTATTTGTAATAGTAATATAGTTTATACAGCAGTATTTCATTATTTAATAAATAAAAATAAAAATTTCAATTAACTGATATATTTCATTATTTTCGCCGACTATTAATTCCGGAATACGACGTGGCAACGCTGTGTGAAATTCAAACACCCGAGCGACGTTTCGGCACACGCGCAAATATCCGCGCATCGTTGTCGTATCAATCTTTAAGATTACCCAAATTCTTTTATTTCTATAAATGTACGTACTCTTAGTATAATTTTAGCATAATTTAACAAGTATATGTTTCTCATCGGGAAAATACAAGACAAAAATACTCCAATCAAAAGTTTCTAAGACTTGAAAAGCACCGCAGTAAGCGCCTTCTATCCACAAGTACGGAAGGGTCAAGTGAAAAAAAAGTTTTTGGGTGAAATTAATTTCACCTTACAGCAGAAGCATGAAATTATTTTGACGTTACCACAGAAACTTGAAATTAATTTCACGTTCGGCACGAAGATTGAATGCCGTTGCTAACCTGACCTGACATTTGTATCTGTTTTCTACTTCTAGGTGAGAACTTGGAGGATTTAGATACTAGATTGAGGTGTTAATTAACACGTAATTTGTAATAGTATAAGACTGCTCTGCTACTGCAATATGTTTGAGTCTCTCTTTGACTCTTTTTCGATAAAAGATAAACGAAGGTAAATAAAGACGTGAAAGTAAAGAGTCGTTCGGTTCAGACATATTCGCACATTCCACTCAGTAGTACATATCCTGGATTTTTGAGGATTTATGATTGGCTAATTTCGTCGGGATGCGAATAATGAGTAAATATGGTGGGTATCAGATGTTGATGTTAAATATTAAGTAAACATTTGAATTCGAATGAATGGGAGTTGATGATTGTAATTTGTAATTATTTAAAATAAGAAATATTTGTTAGCATAAGTGATATGTCCACACAAATAAGTTAGTTGTTAGTTTGCAATTTGATTTCATCGTATTAATTACTATACTCTGAAAAATACCAAGGCTGTGGGTTATGATTAAATCTCAGTGGCTTTTTTGAAGAATAATGCTCATGTTTTTGTTTTGCCCATATCTGAGGCAATAAATATCTCTTTTGAGACAGGAATTTATCCTGACCTGTTGAAGATTGTACTGCTTGTTCTGTCGTACAAAAAGGGTAATAGAAAACTTTTGAGCAGTTACAGACCCCTTGCCTTAGAATCCAACATTGCAAAGATATATGAAAAGCTAATTACAAAAAGGCTTGTCATTTATTCAGAAACACAATATAGTGTATCTTAAACAGAATGGATATATAGATGGTAGGTCTACGAGTAGAGCCATTTTTCAGATGTTTGTGGATGTTTTAGAAGGACAGAATTGTGGTGAGGAGGTGACTCTTTTGATGATGGACTTATCAAAGGCATTTGACAGCCTGGATTACACAATATGATTGAGAAAGTTAGAACGTTATGGTATAAGGGGGAAATCATTAGACCTGATTACTTCATATCTGACAAACAGGATCCAGTATACTATAGCAAGAGATGATGCACCTGGGAAGATGATATACTCTGACGATAGCGCTGTAAGGAGGGGAGTACCTCAGGGTTCAGTACTCGGACCGCTCCTTTTTTTTTGCTTTATATTAATGATCTGCCAAATGTAGTGAGTGGCAAGGTTGTACTATTTGCAGATGACACTTCTCTTATTGTTAGAAGCCCTGATTTGTGTCAATTAGGGCAGGACATCACACACTCCATAGGAGATATGCAAGAATGGTTTGAAAATTATGCTGAGAGTTAACGTTGAAAAAACAAATATAATTAGATTTAGGGCATTACCTGACGAATCAGTTGTTACGATCAAACGAGATAACATAAAACTAACTTCAGTCGGATCAGCAAAGTTTCTTGGACTCATAATAGATGCCGAAATGAAGTGGAGATGTCATGTGGATTATTTGTGTGCTGGACTTTCACGCTTTATATATGCATTGAGAGTGCTGAGTTACTCTGCAAGTGAGGAAGCATGTATGAAGGCATATTATGCCTATGTATACTCTAGACTCATATGGTATAGTTTTTGGGGGGGTTCAGCAGAGGCCAATAATCTTTATATCTTGCAAAAAAGGGCTATTGAGGCTATCCATAACTTAAAACAGTGTGAATCATGCAGAAATTTGTTTAGAAATAAGGGAATTCTCACTTTGCCGTGTATATATATATATATATTCTCCAGTGTGCTGTGTTAGTGAAAGAACAATATGTTTACTTTAAAGACCATGAAATAAAACATAGTTATGATACAAGGGGAAGAGCGAACTCACAAATGATTAACCAGAAGACACATTTAATGATGATACAGAGGAATGTGATCTATCAGTCGGTAAAAATTTTCAACCATCTTCCGTCATCCTTAAAAAACTTATGTGTTAAGAAACTTAAAAGAGAACTAAAAATGCTTTTGCAACAGAAAGGATATTACAACATAGAGGATTTTCACCGTGATACAATTATATAGCCACCTGTAGAATAGGTTATATATATATATATATATATATATATATATATATATATATATATATATATATATATATATATATATATATATATATATATATATATATATATATATATATATATATATATATATATATATATATATATATATATATATATTGCTTAGACTGTGTTGTTCTTGTTAAGATTTTATTTATGTGTGCATTTTAGGTAATTGTTTGTACAGATGTTTTATGTGTTTGTTCATGTACATATTTTAGCTTATCGCACATTTCAAGTTTATATTTGAGCAGACATTTGTGGTTTTTATCAGTTACATATGACTAATTTGTAATTGCTTTTGATATTGACAATGCTTTGAGTGTTTGTGGTTCGATTTTGTTTTTTTCTCTGTTTGTTTGATATGACGCTCTCTTTACGCCTCATTCTTACACCTAGTTTTTGTGCATTGTTATGGATAATAGTATGTTATGTTGTTATATTGACGTATTCAACACCAGGAATGGTATGTGAATAAAGGTTATTATTTATTTACTGCTACACTATTCTCCATTATGACAAACGGTGATGTGTTTTACACATTATAAATAACTGCAAGAACATTACACATAGGCACCAATCCAGAAGAAAATGAGAATGTTGTTTGCTGGATTAGGGGTTAGTTAGGAAATTACGGCGAGGGTAGATAGAACCATATTGCTTTATACAACCGTCAAAACTCTTAATTGAATGAGTAATCTCTCACCGGTTAGGTTAGAAAAGCTCTCCTCATATATTAAAGTTACTTGGAGAGTTTTAAGACGGCTTCCTACTTCTGGGAATGAAAATATATACCAACTTTGTTTGCGTTGTCAACATATAACAGTTTTGGCTTTTGGGGCTTGTTCCAAAAAAATTTTGTACTTAATAGATTGAATAGAACTTTAGATTTAGTTTTTAGTAATATAGATAACATATGTGTTGATGCATCTTTGGATCCGGTTTTTCCTGCTACTGCACATCATGTGCCCCTAGACATTTCTTTTTCACTTGAGACTCCCCCAACTGAACCCTATGAAGAGTATTTTTATGACTTTCGTAATGCTGATTATTGTGCCATGAATTATTTTCTTTCCGAATTTGACTGGGAATATCTTGAGTCATTGGAGATAAATGATGCTGTGAAGTGCTTTTATGACATTCTGTTTAGTGCTGTGGATCGGTTTGTTCCAGTTAAGAGATGTAAAAAATCATGTTTCCCTCCTTGGTTTAGTGTCGAGCTTAGAGGCATGATAACTGAGAAGAAGAGGGTACACAGTCAGTATAAAAAATATGGTAGAATAGATGATTATATTAGGTTTTCTGGTCTCCGAGAGGAATGTAGGAATCTTCGTGATACTTGTTACAGAAATTTTATTGCTTATACTGAGAATAATTTTGAAAACAATCCGGGTTCTTTCTGGTCTTATATTAACAAGTTGAGGAGGATTTATGATCTTCCTGAGGCTATGTATTATGATGGTGTTAGGAGTGATTCTTTGCATGATTCGGTGGATCTTTTTGCTAGTTTTTTCTCATCTGTGTATGAGGTACAGGCTGGCGGTGTCGGTCCCGATCCTTTTTTGCATGAGTCGGTAAATATGACTGTGCCTAGTGTTACTTCTGCTGATATTATTGATCGTATCTGTAGTTTGAAAGATAAACTTAGTTACGGCCCAGATGGAATCCCCTCCCATCTGTTAAAATCTTGTGCCTTCACCTTGGCAATTCCACTGAGGATTCTCTTTAACATGTCCTTATTGTCTGGTGAGTTTCCACATGTTTGGAAACATTCTTATTTGATGCCCGTTCATAAGCAGGGACCAAAGCACTTGGTTACTAATTACAGAGCTGTTTGTATTCAGTCAGAGATACCCAAACTTCTGGACTTTTTTGTCTCTAGACATATAACTTGGGAATGCAGACATGTTTTCGCCGAACAGCAGCATGGTTTTCTTAAGGGAAGATCTACAACGACCAACCTTCTTCTTTACCAGAATGTATTGGTCTCAGCTTTGGAGGATAGGTTACAGATGGATTCGGTGTATACAGATTTCTCCAAAGCGTTTGATAAGGTAAATCACGCCTTATTATTGTCAAAACTTGCATTGTTGGGTTTTAATGCCAATTTGTTGTCTTGGGTGCGCAGCTTCCTTATGGGTAGGTCCCAGAGTGTAAAGATCAGGAACTTCATTTCTGGTAGTATTACTGTTTCTTCAGGAGTTCCTCAGGGTTCACATTGTGGACCAGTCCTCTTTAATCTTTTTATCAATGATGTCATACATTCACTTAAGCATAGTCAGATTTTGATGTTTGCTGATGATATCAAAATTTTCAAGATTGTTCGTTCCAGACAGGACGCTTTACTTTTACAGGAAGACTTAAATCGTTTTGCTCGGTGGTGTGGTGACAATCTTCTGACTCTGAATGTTGATAAGTGTTTCTGCATTACATTCACTAGAGCTCAGTTTCCCATTGACTTTGTGTACTCCATGGGCTCTGGTGCTTTACAGAGGAAGGAAATGATTAAAGACTTGGGCATTGTATTGGATAGGGAATTATCTTTTAGGGATCACATGGAGTACATAGTATCTAAGGCATATAAAATGTTAGGATTTATTCATAGATCAACTCTGGATTTTTCATGCAATAGCTTTAGAAGGCTGTATTGTGCTCTGGTTCGCTCTTTGTTGGAATGCTCTTCTGTAGTCTGGAGCCCGAATTACAATATTTATATCAATCAGATTGAGGCCGTACAAAATAGATTCTTAAGAATTTGTGCTTACAGAATGGGCTTGCAGAGAAATGATCTTAACCTTTCTTATTTGCGGAATCGGCTGCACTTGCAGTCACTGAGAGGTAGAAGGATTGTCAGTGATGTTTGTTTTTTGCACAAATTATTAGTGAATAAAATTGATAGTCCTTCTTTGCTTGAGTTAGTCTCTCTAAGGATTCCGAACTGCACGAGAGCGAGGGAGGTTTTTGTGGTTCCCTTCCATCGAACCAATTATGGCTTTTTCAGTCCGATGTCGAGAGTGGCGAGAACTGCAAATGAGTATTCGGAGCTTTTGGACATGTTTAATGATTCTGACCGTGTAATTAGAGGAATTTTGAGAGGTGTTATTGATTGAATTGTCATACATATGGTGTACAGGTTATGTTTTGCTTTTTTTTTTATGTTCTCATATTGTGATTATTTAAGACTAATGTAGTTTTAGATGTTCTTATTATTATTGTAAATGGTTAATCCGTTGAATAAATAAATAAATAAATAAATATTCAGTTGAGAAAAGAAGTAAGGGTGAAATATCGTCCAAAACCGCAAAGTATCGTGCTGGGCTTACAATTGTGGTCAAAAGGTAATGTTTCAAGTAAAAACTTGTCATTATCTACAGGTATAACCAAAAGTCAACATCTACGATTAAAGATGCTTTAGCATAATTATAACCAGGAATTAAGTTCTGCTGTAATTCTAAGGTACCGAACTTATACCACAAGTGAAGGAACCTGCCATTTGTGTAGTGAGTCTGCGCATATGCCATGGTTGGTGCGTATTCTGTTCAGTGATGTCCATATTTTGCGGGGCTGTTCGAAGGCGGGAGGTTTCATTATTATGCATGGAAGATTTCTGAGTTGAGGGGGGCAGTTGTCTGTCCATTTTCGCTGCCAAAAATATATGGGGTCGAACTGTGACGTGTGTAGTTCTATTGCAGTTCTTATGGTCGGTCTTCTGGATCGTAGTCTGTTTCTGCACGATTTAACCGTGTCCTGGTGTATGGGAAGTTGAGGGTTGCCTTGTATACATTTATATTCTCGGAGAAAAGCTGCCTTGCGCCGGAGATATGGAGGAGGTATATGACTCAGTGTTGGTAGTCATTCGATAGGAGTCGATTTTAGCGTTCCGCTGATTATCCTCGTGGTCTCGTTTAGTTGTGTGTCCACCCTTTGAGTATGCGCACTGTTGAGCCAGATCGGTGCGCCGTACTTTGCAGTTGAGTAAGCCAGCCCAAGTGCTGAGGATCTTAATGTTTCAGCGGTTGAGCCTCATGTGGTACCGCATAGCTTGTGGAGGATGTTGTTCTGACTTCGCAGCTTTGCAGCCATGTTCTCCAGATGCCTCTTATAGGTCAATGTCCTATCTAGGGTGACACCAAGATATTCCGGGTGTGTGTTGTGGTGCAGTAAAGTATCTTCGAAGTAGACCTGGAGCTATCCATTCGCTGCCTTGTTAGAGAGATAGAAGCACGCCGTCTCCATTTTATTGGGCCTCAGTCTCCATTTACGGAAATACGTCCCCAAGCTCGCCAAGTATGAAGAAAGGACAGTTTCTGTCTCTTCAAAGAGACGGTGTTGTGTGGCTAGTACCCAGTCATCCGCGTAGCCGCACTTTCGAGATCTAGTTTCAGGCATGTCGGAAATATAGTGGTTGAAAACAGTGGGAACAGGACAGATCCTTGGGGAAGACCGTCATTAAGCGTCCTTGAGGAACTCGTTTTGTTGCCCAATATGACCCGGAAAACCCTACCAGTAAGCATGTTATCAATAAGTTGCAGAGTTTGTTTGCATGGGACTGTTTGATAAAGTTTGTAGAGTAGTCAATGCCTCCACACAGTATTGTAAGCTGCAGAGAGGTCCACGAAGACAGCTGATGTTTTCAGGTTATCTTGGTAGCCTGCTTCAATATGGGTTATGAGTGACATGATCTGATCTGTGTAGCTTCTCTCTGGTCTAAAACCAGCCTGCTCGATGGGGACCCTTTCCAATATTTTGCTTCCGATTCTATTATAAAGAAGTCTCTCAAGGAGCTTATAGATTGTGCTTAGTAGCGCTATTGGGCGGTAACTTTTCGGGTCATCATTCGGCTTTCCGGACTTGAGGATAGCGATAACTCTGGACCTTTTCATTGTGCTCAGAATGGTTCCCTTTTCCATGATGTTTGTGAAGAATTGGGCTAGCCATTTTATTGTATATTTACCGCTGTTCAGGAGGAATTCTGGATGGATTTCATCAGGCCCTGGTGCTTTTCGCGCCTTCGTGTTCCACTGAGCATCTGCCACCTCATCTACGGTGAATGGGCGTAAGAGCCCAGTTTTTTCCTGGCTGTTGGCTTTTGGGGCTTTAAGTTCATGTTTAATGCGAGTTGAGTGGGTTCTGTCCCGTGGTAAACTTGATGTGGACACTACGTGGGAGGCAATCCTGTCTGGATGTATTTCCGGGTCGTTTTTTGCGATTTTTGGGCCCTCGCCGAACCTTCTCAAGAGTGACCACGCTTTTCTGCTGGATTTTTTGAAGTCTAGGCGGTTGACTGTTTCTGTCCACTGTTCTTGGCGGGCTATATCCAGTCTGTGCAACAGCCCATCAGCCATTTCCCTGTCTCCGCTCTCGAGAAATGCCCTGTACCGTTCCTCGCAGTCATTATTCCATATTGGTATGTATTCCTTACGAATCCTCTGGGTATGGTCTTTTTTTGCTGTTTCGATAATCGCTTCTATGAACCTCTGATAGTTTTCGGTTGTTGGTGGGATCCGGCCTATGCATTTATCGAGTCTGTTAGAGTAGCTCTCCCAGTCAGCTTTCTTAAAATTCCATCTTGGTCATGGAAAGGATGTGTTAAGTGGGATACATATGCCAATCTCTATAATAGCCGGTCTGTGCTGGCTATGAGGGAAGTCTGCCAGAATTCTGCGGGCTGCTCTTAATGATGTATTGTCATCGTTTGTGCTTACAAAGCATAGATCAGGGTTGTATTCGTGATTCCATGCTGCAGATTTGAAAGATCCCCGTTGTTTAGCGTCAAACACCAAGTATGCATTATTAACATCTGCCCAGTTCATTAATATTTCGCCATTGTAGTCTGTATTCCTGTATTTCCACAGCGTGTGGTGGCTGTTGAAATCTCCCACATAGACAGCTAGGTGGGGTGAGGTAGGCAGGTCGTCAGGTGACCAGGTGATAGCGGGAGGTTTATATATATTGCTAATGTTTATTTCTCCTATTCTGATGACTACCTTGTGGATATTGTTGGGCATGTTCGATAGATGAGCGAATGTAGGTTGCAACCCCGTAAGCATGGTGGTATGTTGCCCCGATGAGGTCGTATCCCCGATATCCTGTCTTTTTTGGCAAGCTGGTCCTCGTTTTCCGTATGGGTTTCCTGTATGGCAATGACGTCAATATCGTTACTCGCTAAGACTTTATGAAGGACTTGGCACTTAGCCCAGCTTATTCCTTCTATATTTAGTTGGCAGATCCTGAGACTTGGTCCAAGATTTCTTGTCGGTAGGTCCTGAGGAGGACCGGTTGGATTAAATGTCGCGTCAAGCATCATGTGCTTTAGCCAGGTGATCACAAGATTGTCTGGCTGCCAAGTTTGTTAGCTATTTAGCGTTACCCAGGGTGCACCACGAGGAGGCGAGCTGACTTTGCACCCCAACTATATATATATATATATATATATATATATATATATATATATATATATATATATATATATATATATATATATATATATATATATATATATATATATATATATATATATATACAGAATGTACTTCTAGTAAATGATAGATAAATCATTATTTTCTTAGTGAGTTTTTTTCTTAATTATGCTATAACATGTAAAGTCTTTTAAACATGAATAAAATGTATTAAAACTTATCATTTGTTCCAGATAAAATAAGTGACATGCAAATATTACTAAAGAAAGAGAAAGGGGCCACTGATGAAACACTAGCACCATTTTTAGGAATACACCCAAGTAAAAGTAATGTATTGTTATTTTTTTTATATCGTTACCCTAATTCGCAAATGTCATGAGTCCGCTTTATCTCAAAATTAAGATTTTGACGTCATCTCGTTAACAAACCGCTAACCTACCTACTAAGGAAACCGTAGCACAGGGCATTGCAGTTTTCTATTAACTTTTTATGCTATATATAGAAGTCCATCATGGTCAACTCACCAGCGTACACTGCTCTTCCCGTTTATACATTGATAATGTAATATTTTGTGCAGTATTAGAGAAAAGAGTGTGTTTTGTGTAATTTGGTAAGTATTTTATACTTATTAAATAACTGAAACAAGTTCTAAGAAGCCTAGACCCATAAAATGTGAATCATGGGTCCTATATTGATTTTTTTCTCGCTCCGTCTAAACAGATGTTCATTGAATTATTGTTTTGGTAAATTTACATTAAAGTGTTATTTGTGCACACGTTAAAAAGCATACGGGTCAATGTCACATATCGGGACAATTTTATGTGAGAAAAAAATTAAAAATATTTTCTTATTTGCAAACAAAATCACAATGCTGTGTAACTAAGTCTGTTCTAAGTGTTTTCAACGATCAAAGAGTGTTTATTTACATTTTATTTATGATTTAAGTAAAGTCATTTCGGTAATGATTATCTCATTTCGGTAATGATTATCTCATTTCGGTAATGATTATCTCATTTCGGTAATGATTATCTCATTTCGGTAATGAAAATATCATTTCGGTAATCAAATTTCATTTCGGCAACGTATATATTATTTCGGCAAAATTTGAAGGGAATTATTTAGTGTAGGATGGAAATTAGATAAAACAAACGAATGTCATATTTTTAAACATTTTTAAGCGAAACCTTTCGAATACAAAATGAATTGAAAATATAAAACTCAAAGAATCGTTTATAATATGAAATTTAAGAAAACAAACTAACATCCTGTTCTCACATATTTTTTTTGCAAAACTTTTCGAAAACGGAACTGAATACAAATGCAAAACAAAACAAAATACTTATGTGTATACTAAAAATAAACTAAATTCCATAAGTATTCTTGAGATAACAATCCATGTTAGCCCTGATTTTTGTCACAGCTATTGCACAAAATAACATTATTTTTTATAGGTAGCTTTTGGTGTACTACACATTTCATGTGATAAGTTCTGCAGCAAGAAATACATCTGATTCCAGCATTTTCTTCGTAAAAGTTGAGAGTGCAGTGGAAACATATTCCTGCAGTGGTTGTTTTATTCTTGAAAGCCCGTCTTGGGTGAATATTCATTGAGGGCTTCGACGTCTCCATCGAACTTGTGGACGTAGAGGATCCAGCAGGATTACTTAAAGTGCTGTTAAGAAAATGCATAATGTTTACATGCAGAACATGTACAAAAATTGTCGAAATAATTTTACATAAATCTCTAGTTGCAACTTAAGATCATCAAAAGGATACCTTCGGCTTGGGGCAAAATTTCGAAAGGTGATTGTTTTGTAGCGAAGTGAGTACATTGTGTGCCAAATCCACGATCAAAACAGCTAACGTGTCTTAAAAACAATTGACGGCAATTATCTCTGGACCAACTTATTTGGTGGACCTCCATAATGGATGGGATCTGTCGTATGTTTGATGGTAGTGCCTTCTTAGCTTCACATATATCGTTGGCTGGTACTTCCCAGATTTGAACTTTACTCCCAACTATTTTTTCCACGAAGCAAGATCCGGAAACAATGTCATCACCATGAAGGACCAGGAAATCAGCGTTTCATTTTATAGCACCACCAATTCCATCAACAGGGCCCTTGCCATGGCTGCTCGCATTGTAGTTCCAAGTTGTCGAACCATCATGGAACATTCTTTAAAAGTAAATATATGTCACTTCGGTTTTTGTATTGTGACGACGTTCCATCGGAAAAAAAAATTATTGTTTGTGTAGCTGGAAATTCGCGAGATAATTTCATCATTATGTGTTTCATGTGACACCAAATGGCGTATGCCTGATTGTCAAGGTTTTCGCTGACTGAACAGAAGCCAAAATTCTCAACAAAGTCAATTTCTTGATTTTTTAAATAGTAAATATCGGTATGCAGAGACACATGTTTCTTTGATGCTCCGAAATGCATCGATTGTACCTCTGTAGCATATTTAAGCATATAATTTTCAGAAAAGTCAATCTGAATCATTATGTCGTTACTCTGAAGGTTAGCCTTACAAGCATGCATTTGCTTCATCTGATGTTTCATGATGAAAAAGTGTTTCCTGAAAGACGGCAACTGTTTATTTAATATTTGTATTGAATTGGAAATTTTCATCGACTTCTGAGTTTTTGCCATTCTTTTTATTGCTTTAGTTTGACCTTTTGTACTTCTGTTCTCAGTCATTGGATTCCATTGTTCGATAACAATATCTTTGTCCGAGTGAACTTGATGAACAGTTAGACCATTCTTTTTGCACTGCGTATACCCGGAAAACATACAATTCATCCTGTTAATATTGTAAACTGTAGGAGCTATAACCATTTCTACATTTTTAGTTTGAAGTATTTTATTCAGATATAATTTGTTTACCAACAATTGAAAATTTGCGTGCTTAATGCAGCTACACGTTTCCGATCCGACCATTTGGGACGTACAACCCAAAAAGGTCTAAAACAACAAAAAGTTCTAAATGAAACTTTGAAACTGGTTTCAGTTAAAAATTTATTATAAAGAGTCTTCATTGGATGCAGTATAATTCTTTTCTGTTTGCAGATTTTGTGTTTTGTGGTGTAATCTTTTTTTTTTTCCCAGGGCGTATTTCAGAGTTTCCCTCTTTTTCTAAAAATGTAATTATAGTTGTTTTCAATTTCTCTGTTATTTCCAGATTCCTTATTTTTCGCTCATATTGACAAATTGATATTATTTTTAAACTTTCTATTCATTTTGTAGCTGAGAATTTGTTTTGCTTCCCCAACCACGCGATATTTTTTCAACATTCGTCCACTTACAGCTTTTCTTATAATCTGCTTATCTCTTTCGTTGCTTGTTTGGCGTAAGTTGTTTAGCAGCTGTTGTTCCAATACTTCCCCAAAAAGTAAACGCCTTTTCACATCCTGAGGTACACAATAGCCTTTTGTAATCTTACTGACTTTTGTGCCAGGAGATATTTCTTTTGATGTGTCAAGTTTTCTTTTCGAAAGCCGGTTAAGTCGCTTCCTGTATTTTTCAACCTTTCTCTGTAGGGTCTGAATAGTCTCTTCGGTCTTTTTGAGACGCTTATATGCTTTTGTTCTATTGCGTCTTACCTTTTTCCGACCGTTCTCTCTTCTCAATTTACGACTTTTTATTAATTCATCTACATTTATTCTTAGTTCATCTTCTGAATGTTGTGGTGTTTCCAAGTCTCGAAGCATCCTTACTTTTTGCCTGTGTTTTTCACTAGCTTTTCTCCAGATCTTTCTCTTGCCTGCCTTTTCTTTGTCTGTTAAGTCTTTTATACCTTTAACTATTCCCTCTTCTTTCTTCTTCCAATATCTTTAAATTCTGCTCGAAGACTCCAAAAATCCTCGCATTCACACAGGTAGTGGTAAGACGTTTCTTCATCCTCGCCGCATTTTTGGCAAATGGGATCCCTCTCTACGCCTATCAATGTGAGGTATCTTCTAAGGGCACAGTGGCATGTCAGTACCCCAATGATGTGGCGAAGCGTAGGTCGACTCCTACCAAGTAGCCAGACAGTTTTATCTCTGTCCGGCCCCTCCACGAAGTCCCTCGCCTGCCTGCAGCCACCAACTGACCCCCAGTGCCTCTCCATAGCCTCCTCAGTCCACCTGTCTAAGGCGACAGAGACAGTCTTCCTACTTACGCCTATCGCAGGCTCTGGGCCACAGAACGACCGCCGGGAACCAAGCCTTGCGAGATCATTCGCTACCTCATTCCCCACTAGTTAATAGGTATACCATCATTGTGGTTTTGATCTCCTGTAGAATTAGCGAAAACAGACTCCTGACATTTACGAATTAAGGTAACGATATGGACCTATTTCTTAGTATATTTTATATTATCTTTTCATGTATTTAAAACTTGTCCTGTAATCGACAATTTAATTTTCAGTCAAGAAAGAAGAAGGATGTTATTTGCCTATGCCATTTGGGAACCAAAAAATGTACAACGATGACAATCCAGCTATAACGATTTTTAAAGTAATTATATTTGTTTCTATTACTACTACTACTACTACTACTACTACCTCAAGTCCCCATTTAACGTTTTAGTTACGGACCTAACAACGTGATGTTAAATGAAACAACTTAAACAAATCATTGGGAATGAACAACAAAAACAAAGATAAAACTATTTAACATAACGTAACGTCGATACAAAACAAGCTAGTTTATCATTACCATTACTACCCATCGCAACCTGTACATCAATCTGTAAATTTTTTAAATTTTTTTGTTCGTGTGGAATGATAATGAAGGTCACCATTTTTTTATTATTATTATTATTATTATTTTTTTTGTAAACTTGCAAGATCAAAATTATCTATAAATATATGCGTAGCAGTGCAATTATTTTTTGTTTTGAAGCTTGACTTACATGATTCTCTCCACTGGAATCCGAAGACCAAGAATAATTCGCTTTTGCCCTAAAGAATACCCTGTATATGTCATTTGAGAATGTGTTTAATTTCTATTGCAAAATCTGTGTTTAATAGAAAAAAACTACAGTGGAGCTTCTATAACTGGAACTTCTCCAAGCCGAATTATTTTATTAGGTTAGGTTTGAATATGAGTGGGCCATACTGGTACTTCCACCGTGACCATGTCTATTGTGGCTCACGCCTAATGGTCTATATTTCGCCCAACAAAGCCAGCCTCCTGCAGAGGTCGATAATCTTTGTGGACGAAAGTTGATCCAGATCTTCCGGAGCAAGCTTTGTCTTGCCGAAGAGCAGGTATCTAATCCTGTCCGCCGCCGGACAGGAACACAATACGTGCTCTGCTGTCTCGTCACTCTCCATGCACAGCCGGCACTCAGTTTCCTGACCGACTCCAATTCGGTACATCTGGTGCCGCAAGCGGCAGTGTCCTGTATACAGGCCGACTAGAGTACTTAGTTGTTGTCTGTTTAACTCTAGAAGTTTTTTAGCCCTTGACTCAGACAGGCCATTTATGAAGGTCTTACAGTGAGCTAATCCTAGCAGATTTTGCCAATGCTGAATCTGCCAGGACCATTGAGCAGAAGTTAAAAAATGTAGTTACCATAACCTCGATCCACCTGACGTTGTGCACTATTTTAAGTTTTGGATGCCCTACTTAAACATTGGTTCTGCCTACAACTGTCCAGCTCATCCCAAAAATTTTGATTTGCCCTGACAGTCAAGCTGAATGTCCGACTGTACTCGGTACCTGGCTACAGGCCTACCTCCATCTCTACCCAAGATACTCCACAAAAGCAACGAAATCTGAACGCTATCTACTGTAAGGCTAGATGTATTCTTACCAAAAATTGAACCGCAGACCGGTTTCGCTTTAATTAGAGCTCGTCAGTATGGTATACTAATTAAAGCGAGAACACACCTATAAAGTAAAACGGTTATGGTAGCCAGCCTCCTAGAACATTGTGGGATGTACGACAGGGTCGCCATGTCGGCAGAACCAGGTAGTATGTTATCACAACAGCTCCAAATAACACAAAATGTGATAAAATAAAGACTGTGTACAACCGGCTAACAATTTTGTGAATTTTCGGCCCTAATATAGTGACACTGTATATAATGCTAGATGTATTATCACCGTAATTAGAACTGCAGACCAGTTTCGCTCTAATTAGAGCTCGTCAGTGCAGTATACTAATTACAACGAAAACACACCTATAAAGTAAAACGGCTATGGTAGCCAGCCGCCTAGAATATTGTGAAATGTACGACAGGGTCGCCATCTCAGTGCGGAACCGGGTAGTATGTTGTCACGACAGCTCCAAATAAGACAAAATGTTATAAAATAGAGACTGTGTACAACCAACAATTTTGTAAATTGCCAGCCCTGGCCAATTTTGCCTACCATAACCATTTTACTTTATAGGTGTGTTCTCGCTGTAATTCGTATACCTTACTAACGAGCTCTAATTAGAGCAAAACCAGTCTGTGGTTCTAATTATGCTTAGAATACATCTAGCCTTACATACATTATCAAGCGCCTCCGTGGCCGTGCGAGAAAGTCGATGACTTTCCAATACGGACTCGGGGGTCGACGGTTCGAGACTCACCGGCGGTGGATGATTTTTCAAATCACTGTCGTTGAGATCGAGCTCAAGGTGGAGGGTAGGTTAGTTTAGATAGGCAAAAAGGGTCAGCAATGGCCTAATTGCCAGTAAGCATGTTACCTTAACCTTTTTTTTTTACCTTTTAAATACATTGTCCCTATATTAGGGAAGAAATGGGCCAGGACTGACAATGTGCAAAATTGTTAGTTGGTTGTACACAGTCTCTATTTTATAACACTTTGTGTTAATTGGAGCTGTCGTGACAAACATACTACCTGGTTCCGCATCGAAATGGCGACCCTGTTATACATCTCACAACCCTCTACTGTATTTATTTAGTCTATCCTAAATTTTTACTGCCAGCATGTAATAGGCTGGGTCAATTAAGGTTCTACATCTGTAGTTACTTAGTAAATGCACATTTGTCTACTTTACTTCTTAGAGATGATATTCTTTTCATAAGGTGTCCCAATAAAGAAATTTTTTGAGCTAAAATCAAATTTATGGTGTTTTTTTTGTGTTTTTTTAGCTGCCACATTCTTTTGCTGGAAAAGGCCTTAGTGACGATCCAAATGTTACAACAATTTTCGATTACCCTTTAAATGCCATGTTAGATGGCCAAATAGGAAAAGTTTGTATTAGGAGATCAGGAAAGATGGAAATTCACATAGGAAATATTAAATATAACTTACAAGATGTCAGTTTCCTGCTAGGCACCTCGGTAAGATAAACAAAATAGTATATTTTATACATCTGTCTAATTTTTTGTACAAATTTCAGGAACTAGTAAATTTTACCACAAAAGGTAATGAACATATAAATCCAGGAATGACTGTGTTAGGTAATGTAAACAATTGGTTTGGTTTTGTGCCACAATGGCAAAGGCTTGTGTGATATGTTATCTAGTTTTTAGTTCAATTACTTACGATTAGTCTTTCAGTTTGGCACACTCTCAGGGTGCGTAACAAGGAATTAATTATTGTGTTAATATAATGGCAAATGCCCTAAAGTGACCATACTTTTTCGAGTACAAGGTTAACAAAGTAATATTATATTTACTTTGATTGCTGTCCTGTTAACTAATAACAAACTATTTTATTTCCTTAAGTTTTGTAAAATAATCTATGATGTATTATATCATGTTATGAGCACTAGCAATTGTAGTATGGCATATGGCATCACGTGGTCGATCCAGCAACCAATGGACTCCGCCGATGCCACCTTACAGTGTCGCACGCCGGTCATCCTCTGGTTTCTCGAACGTCCGCCTTGTTCCAATGGCATATGGCATACAGTGGTAAAATGACAGTGGAGGGTGCTAAGTGCACCCCCAAAAATATAAGGGGTCTAAAGCAAGAACCAGGTATGTCCATTTGAAACAATTTTACAGGAAACCAAGAAACGTTTTAAAAATTAATTGGTCTTTAAAAGTTATTTTTTGTATATATTCTCGTTAAAGAATCCAAGAACAAAGATGTCTACTAATTAAATTTTCATTTTTCTTCTCAAAATATCAGAATAACAAAATAAAATTGAAGAAGCCTGCTTCTTGCACAGAATTGGGGTATTTTTGTTCAAAATAAAAATAACATAGCATAATAACACAAGAAACTAATTTTTCCTTTCTTCTAATCTGATTCATGTTCGGAATGAGAAGTTTCAGTAGGTGGAATTTTAGAAGGGATATGATTCATTTTTATTTTATCATAAAATTGCTTATTCGATAAGAGGTACTAGAGAAATGACATGCTCAAGTTTGTTCGGCTTATGTAAACGTTTTCTTTCCTATAGAACTTGATGGTTTTTCAGAAGAGGGGGCCATAATGCCTTTTTTTTTCAAGTTCGAATTTGTCAAACAGGGGAAGAGATACATTTTGGCTACATAGTACTCCTGGCATTGCTTCGAAATCACACTTAAAAATTCTGTATTTGGATATTGCGTTTTTGATTTTATTTCTGTTTACGGGCTTCTTAACTTGAGCAGCAAAGTGATGTTTGAAGTTTAAAAATATCTGTTGATTTACATCCACAATGTGAAGTTTTTTGCTTGAAGATTTTACGATATATTGGGACGTATGTTTTGTCATATTTTCTTTTATTTTTGCCAATGAGATCAAAAGCACGATCACAAGGTAGGAAGCTGTGCTCCAGTTCTGAAAAACGTTAGATAATAAGCTTGAATCTTTGGTTTTTGACTAGGATGTATAAAAACTGAACCATAACATTATTCTTGTTTTGTGAACCGCAGTTGTCACAAAATATATAGTCAGTTATGTCACCACTTACAAACTCTCTTACGTAAGCCCAATTCATAAGTCTGGAAGTAGAACCAATGCAACTAACTATCGTCCAATATGTATTCAGTCTGCAATGTCCAAGCTTTTCGAGAAGATCGTGTTGCAGCAACTTGCATTTGTCTTCAAGAATGTGATAACTACCAGACAGCATGGTTTCTTCAGTGGCAGGTCCATGGCCACAAACATTTTCCTATACACAGTTTATATACTCAAATCTCTAAACAGAGGTAACAGGATCAATGCTATTTACACGGACTTTAGCAAAGCATTTGATACGGTTGACGACGAGATTATAATCAACAAACTGCAAAAATATGGTGTTAGTAGAATGGCACTCAGGTGGTTGGAGTCGTATCTGGTGGGTAGACGGCTGCAGGTGAGAGTTGGTGGCCATGTTTCCGGGGGATACGATGTTTCCTCAGGAGTCCCACAGGGTTCTCACTTGGGTCCCATACTAGAGATACATTTTGGCTACATAGTACTCCTGGCATTGCTTCCAAATCACACTTAAAAATTCTATATTTGGATATTGCGATTTTGATTTTATTTCTGTTCACTGGCTTCTTAACTTGAGCAGCAAAGTGGTGTTTGAAGTTTAAAAATATCTGTTGATTTACATCCACAATGTGAAGTTTTTTGCTTGAAGATTTCACGATATATTGGGACGTATAGTTTGTCATATTTTCTTTTATTTTTGTCAATGAGATCAAAAGCACGATCACAAGGTAGGAAGCTGTGCTCCAGTTCTGAAAAACGTTAGATAATAAGCTTGAATCTTTGGGTTTTGACTAGGATGTACAAAAACTGAACCATAACATTATTCTTGTTTTGTGAACTGCAGTTGTCACAAAATATATAGTCAGTTACGTCACCACTTATAATATTATTTAACAAAGTACGTCACCGAGCTAATTACCTCATTCTGACCCTTCCCTGCAACTGCTTCATCATACATGAAAAAATAGCTTTGATTTGTACTTCCAATATTGATGCCAAAATTGTATACCCACATCTCGATGTTATAAGAACATCACCACTAGGAACTACAGGTAGAGGCATATTTTGTTGGTAATCTATTGATATTACTCCATGCTTTCTTCGGCTTTAGCCATTTGAGATTCTTCATTTGGATCTTTGTATAACATATCAGCTTTCCGACTCAATGACTTTTTTTTCTCCATCTGTTGTCATTTTAGATGGAGGGCCTGTTTTCCCTAATTCATCTGGGCATTTGCCTTGAAGGCAATCATGAACTGTACTTTTAGGAATCCCGTACAATCTGCTAAAAAAATATCTGTTGATTTACATCCACAATGTGAAGTTTTTTGCTTGAAGATTTCACGATATATTGGGACGTATAGTTTGTCATATTTTCTTTTATTTTTGACAATGAGATCAAAATCACGATCACAAGGTAGGAAGCTGTGCTCCAGTTCTGAAAAATGTTAGATAATAAGCTTGAATCTTTGGGTTTTGACTAGGATGTACAAAAACTGAACCATAACATTATTCTTGTTTTGTGAACTGCAGTTGTCACAAAATATATAGTCAGTTACGTCACCACTTAGAAACTCTCTTACGTAAGCCCAATTCATAAGTCTGAAAGTAGAACCAATGCAACTAACTATCGTCCAATATGTATTCAGTCTGCAATGTCCAAGCTTTTCGAGAAGATCGTGTTGCAGCAGCTTGCATTTGTCTTCAAGAATGTGATAACTACCAGACAGCGTGGTTTCTTCAGTGGCAGGTCCATGGCCACGAACCTTTTCCTATACACAGTTTATATACTCAAATCTCTAAACAGAGGTGACAGTGTCAATGCTATTTACACGGACTTTAGCAAAGCATTTGATACGGTTGACGACGAGATTCTAGTTAACAAACTGCAAAAATATGGTGTTAGTGGAATGGCACTCAGGTGGTTGGAGTCGTATCTGGTGGGTAGACGGCTGCAGGTGAGAGTTGGTGGCCATGTTTCCGGGGGATACGATGTTTCCTCGGGAGTCCCACAGGGTTCTCACTTGGGTCCCATACTTTTCAACATCTTCATTGACATTGGCGACAACTTTGAGTCATTTCTTCTAATCTGATTCATATTCGAAATGAGAAGTTCCAGTAGGTGGAATTTTAGAAGGGATATGATTCATTTTTATTTTATCATAAAATTGCTTATTAGAAAAGAGGCATGTAGTTGTTTACTAGGGAAATGACATGCTCAAGTTTGTTCGGCTTAAGTAAACGTTTTCTTTCATATAAAACTTAATCGTGTTTCGGAAGAGGGGGCCATAATGCCTTTTTTTCGAGTTCGAATTTGTCAAACAGAGGAAGAGATACATTTTGGCTACATAGTACTCCTGGCATTGCTTCGAAATCACACTTAAAAATTCTGTATTTGGATATTGCGATTTTGATTTTATTTCTGTTTACGGGCTTCTTAACTTGAGCAGCAAAGTGATGTTTGAAGTTTAAAAATATCTGTTGATTTACATCCACAATGTGAAGTTTTTTGCTTGAAGATTTCACGATATATTGGGACGTATATTTTGTCATATTTTCTTTTATTTTTGTCAATGAGATCAAAAGCACGATCACAGGGTAGGAAACTGTGCTCCAGTTCTGGAAAACGTTGGATAATAAGCTTGAATCTTTGGGTTTTGACTAGGATGTACAAAAACTGAACCATAACATTATTCTTGTTTTGTGAACTGCAGTTGTCACAAAATATATAGTCAGTTACGTCACCACTTATATTATTTAACAAAGTACATCACCAAGCTAATTACCTCATTCTGACCCTTCCCTGCAACTGCTTCATCATACATGAAAAAATAGCTTTGATTTGTACTTCCAATATTGATGCCAAAATTGTATACCCACATCTAGATCTTATAAAAACATCACCACTAGGAACTACAGGTAAAGGCATATTTTGTTGGTAATCTATTGATATTACTCCATGCTTTCTTCGGCTTTAGCCATTTGAGATTCTTCATTTGGATCTTTGTATAACATATCAGCTTTCCGACTCAATGACTTTTTTTTTCTCCATCTGTTGTCATTTTAGATGGAGGGCCTGTTTTCCCTAATTCATCTGGGCATTTGCCTTGAAGGCAATCATGAATTGTACTTTTAGGAATCCCGTACAATCTGCTAAAAAAATATCTGTTGATTTACATCCACAATGTGAAGTTTTTTGCTTGAAGATTTCACGATATATTGGGACGTATATTTTGTCATATTTTCTTTTATTTTCGTCAATGAGATCAAAAGCACGATCACAAGGTAGGAAGCTGTGCTCCAGTTCTGAAAAATGTTAGATAATAAGCTTGAATCTTTGGGTTTTGACTAGGATGTACAAAAACTGAACCATAACATTATTCTTGTTTTATGAACTGCAGCTGTCACAAAATATATAGTCAGTTACGTCACTACTTATAATATTATTTAACAAAGTACATCACCAAGCTAATTACCTCATTCTGACCCTTTCCTGCAACTGTTTCATCATACATGGAAAAAATAGCTTTGATTTGTACTTCCAATATTGATGCCAAAATTGTATACCCACATCTAGATCTTATAAAAACATCACCACTAGGAACTACAGGTAAAGGCATATTTTGTTGGTAATCTATTGATATTACTCCATGCTTTCTTCGGCTTTAGCCATTTGAGATTCTTCATTTGGATCTTTGTATAACATATCAGCTTTCCGACTCAATGACTTTTTTTTCTCCATCTGTTGTCATTTTAGATGGAGGGCCTGTTTTCCCTAATTCATCTGGGCATTTGCCTTGAAGGCAATCATGAATTGTACTTTTAGGAATCCCGTACAATCTGCTAAAAAAATATCTGTTGATTTACATCCACAATGTGAAGTTTTTTGCTTGAAGATTTCACGATATATTGGGACGTATATTTTGTCATATTTTCTTTTATTTTCGTCAATGAGATCAAAAGCACGATCACAAGGTAGGAAGCTGTGCTCCAGTTCTGAAAAATGTTAGATAATAAGCTTGAATCTTTGGGTTTTGACTAGGATGTACAAAAACTGAACCATAACATTATTCTTGTTTTATGAACTGCAGCTGTCACAAAATATATAGTCAGTTACGTCACTACTTATAATATTATTTAACAAAGTACATCACCAAGCTAATTACCTCATTCTGACCCTTTCCTGCAACTGTTTCATCATACATGGAAAAAATAGCTTTGATTTGTACTTCCAATATTGATGCCAAAATTGTATACCCACATCTAGATCTTATAAAAACATCACCACTAGGAACTACAGGTAAAGGCATATTTTGTTGGTAATCTATTGATATTACTCCATGCATTCTTCGGCTTTAGCCATTTGAGATTCTTCATTTGGATCTTTGTATAACATATCAGCTTTCCGAATATGCTTTCTTCTCGCAATAAAATTTTTGTGGTAATTCCCTGAGTCTTAACAATCTCAATATTTTTTTTGTCAATTTGTCGCGTATTTGACAAGCTTCTGATTTTGGCACACAAATGATAGGTTAAAATTTACGAAAAAAAATCATACTTTAAGACAGGGGCAATGGTAGCATTATTTTCAAATAAACAGGGTACCCAACGACCTGG
Organism: Tillus elongatus; assembly: GCA_964006375.1. Classification (NCBI taxonomy): domain Eukaryota; kingdom Metazoa; phylum Arthropoda; class Insecta; order Coleoptera; family Cleridae; genus Tillus; species Tillus elongatus. The sequence continues at coordinate 21,867,273 of OZ023269.1, read as the reverse complement.
AGAACCGGGAAAAATCAGTGAATTTGGATACCCTCTAAAATGTCAGAAAAATTTGTGATTTTACTCAAATGTCATGGAAATCATTCAGCAGACCTGGAAATTATATATTTGTAAAATTACGTCACAAGGAGTATATTTTGGTTTCAAATGATAAGTATATTATATGAATCCTTTTCACCTTAAAATTTGTCTTCTACTCAGGAAAATATATCTGACAACATTGCGGCTGCCATTTGGTATATTAATTTTAACTACCAAAAAACGCAGCGAATGTTATATCATGTGCCAAAAAAAAATACAGACCGATAACTTGATCGCCCAGGATACCACACCACACATTCATGGATTGTCGCCCTTGAAACTTAAATTCCCTAAAAGAATGTGGATTCTCTCTTGCCCAAGGTCTGGTATTTTTTCGGTTAAACAGGCCACTAGTAGAAAAGGTAGACTTGTCAGTCCATAGAACTGTTTTCAAAAAATTGTTATTTATGTTTGTTCTATCTAGAATCAGTTGACAAAATGCGACTGATCATCTTTTTGCATTTGGGTAAGCTTTGTAGTGGGTTTAATCTTATATGGCTTTAGATTCCATTTTCTTAACGTTCTTTGGACTTTACTGTATGAAGTTCGCTGAATATTTTCTTGTGTTGCTCGTCATTTCTTTGAAATGTTTCTTATGGAAATGTTTGGATTCCCTTCTATAGCAAGTAAAATATTCAATTCTGCATTTTCATCTACGTTCACAGCAGTTATTTTTCTCCTTTGTAAATTTGACGTTTCTTGAAACTTTCTATATATAGATGTGAACGTTTTTCGAGTTGGGACATGCATACCGGGATTATCTTCTATCATAGATGTGAACGTTTTTCGAGTTGGGACATGCATACCGGGATTATCTTCTATCATATGTCTAATGGCAGCGTGACAATTTAAATTATTTTTAATATAATAATTATTCTTTCTCTGTTTAAGTACGGCATTTTTACTTACTAACCAATACAACTACAACAATATTCACAAAATGTCACTGTCAGTTATTTGTTTTCAATTAAAAGCGTAGTATCCTAGGACTTCTTGATTTGTAATGGTTGTTTAATAAAATATTTGATGATAACGCTTCAATCACGAATATTTCAAAAACTATTCATTTTAAGTACACGGTATGTTATATAAATTATGCTTATAATTTTACGAGGAATCAAAAAATAAATTCATATATAGGGTGATCCATTGAAAAAAAATGAACTTTTTTGTTTTCCCTATATACTGATCATTTTTCAAAAAAAATTTATTCGTAGAAAAAAAGTATTTTTTAGCACCTACATAACCATACTTTCCATTTTTTTGGGACACTTAAAATAACAAAGTTAAAGGGGGGCGACATTATAAAGAATCAGCCTGTACATTTTTGTGCATGAAAATCCATTAGCAATCCAAAAAACCAAAATCATAACATTTTTATTTATTTACTTATTTATTTCTGACATAAATTTTACAAGGTACAATACAAATAAGCTTAGGCTTGTGGCTATATTAAATGTACAATTTTAAAGCTTAGTATCTAAAATAATATTTTCATCCAAAGTCGTGTTTAAAAACTGTCAGATTTGACAGTATAATTGTAATTTATTCTCACTCCTCCCCAGTATAGTTCCGTCAGTGGCTAACACCTCCAGTTTTGTTAAACTATATCTCCTTTCTTGTTAAGCAATATCCATACTATTTTGTTAACGAAAAGACAGTGTAATTTTAAATTTTCTTTTCACTTAAATTTTGAAGCTTCTCTTTTTGACAGATAAAATATACTTACTATTTTCCGTGTAGAGTCACACTAGCAGTTTTACACAAGGACTAGATATTTCAACGGTCACTGAAACATTGCCATCTTTAAACTTTTATAGTAACTGACGTATCTGCCAGGGTGACTGCAAGTTTTGAAATTATGCATAAGAATGGTGTCCGAGAAATGGTAAAGCATTAAAAGTATTTAAGACTAGATGCATTCTCGCAACAATTAGAACCGTAGACCGGTTTCGCTCTCATTAGAGCTCTTCAGTACGGCATACTAATTGTAGCAAAAATGCACCAAAATAACACGGCTGTAGTATAGCCAGTCTTAAAACACTAAGTGAGTGGTGAACGTGTCGCCACCTAGTTCGGAACCAAGTACATAGTACTTGGTTCCGAACTAGGTGTTTTAAGACTGGCTATACTACAGCCATGTTATTTTGGTGCATTTTTGCTACAATTAGTATGCCGTACTGAAGAGCTCTAATGAGAGCGAAACCGGTCTACGGTTCTAATTGTTGCGAGAATGCATCTAGTCTTACATACTTTGTCCCTATATTGGGGTGGAAATGGCCCAGGGCTAACAATTTTTTAAATTGTTAGCTAGTTGTATACTGTCTCTATTTTCAACACTCTGTGTTATTTGGAGCGGGCGTG